>JAJNNY010000027.1:0-478457 GCA_022453515.1 Astrocystis sublimbata
AATTCTAACGAGCAATTACTTATTAACGTAACATTATCCACAAGCCATCTTCGCACCCAAGCCATCTTCGCACTTTTAAACAACTTCTAACCTTTAACATTTACTTATAAATATCTTACTAATTATAATATAATATATAAATCTATAGAAGCCAATCTGTAGTTTGTAATTCAAGCGAAAAAACATAACCCTTATCTTTTTTTACGCAAAATTGCTAAAATCTATAATATTTATAACCGTATGTTAGTACAACATATTAACAGTTCTTAACTATACTATATTACAAACTAAAGATTGCAAAAACTCGATATGTCTAAAGAGGATACAATTACTAGACATATACTCAAGCTAAATTCGCAAGCGTTTCTACCCCGGTTTTAATACGTTAAAGAAATAGCTAATATCTTCTGATACGTCCGATACGCGATACCCATAGGTAAGAACTGGGCCTCGAACTTCGTATAACAACGACCTGACTTCCGGACGTGTTTAAATTATTAAATTAATTATTAGCGAGCTTTTAATAAAGATCCCGCAAATTATCGCGCATAGTTTACGCTTATAACTAATATAATTGCGAAGCATAGTATCGTAGTTAAAGATATTTATAATTTTAATAAGTTAGGGTTTCTAATAAGTATAATTATAACTGGAATAGTTATAACAAGCTTAGAAAAATATAGAAGACCTAGGTAGGCCTAGCAAGGAGGCAGAGAATAGGTTACAGTAGTTTAAGCTATTAATTCTTAAGGCTGAGCGGTACTATTATATATTATTTTCGCGGGCGTGTATCACCTCGCGTTTTAGTATTGTAACACTATTTTACCACCCAACTGGGTCGTCGATTTTTTAAGTAACGGTTGGACTATAAACAAAATAGGCGTAAAATAGCTATAGCACTTTGATTTGTATACTTAGAGCTGTACAAAGGGTATAAAACGCCTTTTGATCCTTAATAGTTACAAAAGCTACTACTCGATAGATTTTGAGGAATTTTACAAAAATAACAATATTATTACCCTTTGTATGCCTGCCTATTTGTTATATAGACTCCAGCCTCTCGATCTAGTACCTTTTAGTATGCTAAAACGCTTTTATTTATTATATATCGAGGATCTAATACGGTAGTACTAAACCTATATTGCAAAGGAGGATTTTTTAGCTGGATTTTTTAAAGCGTTTATAACTATTTTTATAAAAAAAACTTTCGATTAGGATTTAAGGCTATTAGACTTATCTTTTTAAATATAAAAAGGGTGATTTTTTTATTAGATATAAAAAAAAACAAAAAACTCCCTTTGTTAAGCCCGAACTACCCCCTCTAGCTTAGACTTCCAAGATACCTACTACCTCCCTTAAAGCCTTAGAATAATCAACTCTTATTAAAAACAGTGTTTAAAAGTATTAAGGGAGCTTACTAATACCGATTTTAGAGTTAATTAATTTAATTACGAAAGCTATATAAGCTATAATATATAAGGTTGCCTTCCTATACCGAAAGAACAAAGAATTTCGCGAGACTAACCATATACTTAGCAAATATCGCAGGACAAAAAACAAGCGACTAGTATATAGAGGACCTCTTACTATAAAGGATTCTCAAGTTTTACAGGAATTAAAAAACGATAAGGATATTAAATCGGTAGTCCAAAATGAAAATAGTCGTTCTATAAAGAGGGCTCGTGGCGGTCCGCAACGTTGTGGCATATGTGGCAACACCGGGCATAATGCGCGAACATGTCAAATAGAAGTAGAAACCTCTGAAGAAGACGATTCTAATTGATTTGAACTATTTTAACTATGTTATTATTATGTTTTTAATAATGGCGTGAAATAGATGTTAAAAAGTGCGAGGATGGCTTGGGTGCGAAGATGGTTTGTGGATGACGTTAACTATAAACTAAGTTTTCATCGAGACAAAGCCTACCATTTTGCCAGATGTTGTTTTTCCATAGTTCTTGCCTGGTTTTGTGATTCCATAATGCAAAATCTGGTAGCGACCCTAAAACACCCGCCCGTCAGATCTATCGCCGCGAGGGGTTGGCACAAAGAGACATCCTCGTCCTTCCCGCTTTCCATCCTCGGACGCATCAAATCCGAGTGGAAATAAGTCGAATGGCTTACCTCCGGAGCGAGAAAGGCATTGGAAGAATCGACGCGCTTTGCTGCATGTAGTTGGAAAGACCACGGCGACACTGCACCCTTTCCTGGGCTGATTTGTAAAAACTAAATCTGTTAGCTTGAAAAGCACCTTGAAACTCTGAACCCTGGCTATAGCAGACTGAATCTTCATCGTATCGTGAGGGGATACCACGTCACATCGTGAACATGTTCAGATGACCAAGTTCGCTCCGATTTGCTGAGATCCTATCGGGGGTGGGGACGATGCGCTCTTTGCCTCATCCTTTGATATCACTGGGCACGTAAATCGTCCTTGTCTCGGAAGTATGCAGGTGACGTGCAATGATCTCGGGCTTTTGCATCACTAATCCTGATATGACTTGTTTATGCAGCGGCAGTCCGGCGAGCCCGGACAACTTTGCGCGGCGCCATCATTTAGCGCCTGATATGGCGATTTATACAGTATAGCTTTGTGGCCCGGCCCGGCCCTCTTCTGGTGATCAACGTTGCCGTCGACCGATCTTGATTGCCGCCGTCTTTTATAGTCTGTTTCGCCGTAATAGTGGGGGTTGTTGGGACGATGTTCATGTCGGCTTCAAGTAAAAGGCGAACCACGAACAGATTTGAAGCTTGTCAATGTTCAAATGAGTCGGGAGAAGGCCGATTGATAAACAACTAGTGCCAGTCGCTCGCCGAAAATTCCAAAACTAGACCATTAGCTGATACCCCGCGAAAAGGGTCCTCAGGTCGGCGTTTCGGCTGTCGGCTCGTGTTCTCATTTTTTTCATCCTCACCTGATCCTGCCAAATTATCTACTTGCCTAAGTACTTATGTACGTAAATCTGCTAAGACTTGGTAGACGGGGGCAAGCTTATAGCAGGTCAACCAGAGCTGTCGATGGCAGGCGAGGCAGGTGACCGTTGCTGGCTAAATCGACTGTTTCATGGGAGTTTCCGTCGTCAGCCTGCATTAGAATATTAATAATAGCCTTAATGAGGCTCTGTAGGTAGGTAACAGTAATCGTTCAAAACTTGGAAGTATCAAGGTCAAACCGAGATAAATACCGAGCAGAACTCCCATTCATGACACCGACAATTCATTTGAACCGGATTCAACGCCAATGTAGTCGTTATGCAGGGCTTTTCGGCCACTATAGTACTATATATGCACCTTATCGGACAAGAAGCTAGGCGCATATGCACAGTACTTATAGCGCCAAACAAGGCATACTAAATGCGTTAGCATTCTTGATTAGATATAGCTGAGTGAGGTTGTTTGCCACATCGGTTCCGCTCAATCGTCGTCATATGCACACTCGAAGTTTTGCTTCTCAAATTATTTTATGTGCGCAAACTACGGGCCATGGGTTACATCATTTGGGGAAAGGAAAAAACGGAACAGTCGGAGGGGTTGAGAGGGGCTTGCAAATCTCTTGTTGTGGTCACAGATGATCAGCTGAGAAAATTGACAGACCAGTGAATTGGATTCAGTTAGAGATACGAAACAGTCATTGAGAAATGCGAAAGTACTGATGAATCCCTGTCTTTATTTCCTATCATGTTGATGCTGATATTTGGGAACACAAGTACGGGGTACTCAACGAAACTTGCGAATGCTGTCTCTACACCCGAGCTTTAAAACACAAGATTGGCCCCTTCCCTTGTCCCGAAATGTGTTCTGTGAGCACATACTCATCACTAACTGAGTCTTCTGAATCTGCGCCAGTCCCTTCCCTCCTAAACTCAAATTCCCAGAGCAAGCGCGCATAACCGAGCATGATCTGATTAAGCGCAAGTGGTTTGCCTACACAGCTTCGAGAACCTATGTGAAAAGGAAAGTATGCCGATCTCGCATCGGGCTCTTTGGCCTTCTCTGTATCGCTAAGCCATCTCTCCGGCTTGTAAGTGAGCGGGTCATCCCAATATTTTGCGTGATGGTGCATGGCATAGACACCAACTCCGACCTCGCAACCGGCTGGAATGAATTCGCCTCCGATAAACGCTCCTCCGTGGTCTACCCTGCGCCAGAAGGAACTGCCGCCGGGTGGCGAAAGGCGTAACGCTTCGTCAATGCAAGCGCGCAGAAAGACGCACGAGTTTAGCTTAGGTCCTAGGCGAATTTCATCTACTGACGCAAATGTCGACCGTATCTCCTCTACTGCTCGTTTGTAACAATGAGGCGAGCCTGACAGGTAGTGTGCGGTCGCAGACATTGTTGTCGCCGTGGTGTCAGTCCCTATTCCGAAAATGTCAGCAAGTTTAATTTATTGACTTGGCAGCATATTCTGACAACTCGATGAAGCGGGGGGGTTTGTACCTGCTACCAAAAACGTCGCCGTCTCTGTACTTAACTCCCTGGCATTGAGACTCTCCCCAGTGTCTGGATCTGTGCATTTTTGCAAGAAAGAAAATAGGTCCTTGTGGCTTGCTTCTTGATTGAGCCGAGTACCGAGAAGCCTGCGTAGAAACTTGACGAATCTATGCGATGCGAACACAGACCTCGAGAACAGCCTTCGGTCTAAACGAGCGAATGCCAGGCCAGTCTCCTGAAAAAGCACACATAGCCGCAAATTTGTTTCCGCGACAGCTTCCATGACATAGCGGAATTTGGGCTCCTCGATGGTGTTGTAATCAGCACCGAAAGCCACTGCAGTCATGGCATCAAATGCTAGATAGTTGAACTGACGAGCCATGTCAAGAGGGTCGGACCATTTTCCGCCGCCTCCATGTTGATTTCGGAGAGCAAGGCAGAATTGATTGATTTTAGACAGCAGTATAGGCTCCCATTGCCTCATAGTATTATCGGAAAAGCATTGGCTGATAACACGTCTGCGGCGACTGTGTTGTGCCTTGTCTGATAGAGTGAAGAGATTCGCTGCTTGCGAGGATAGGATCTTATAAGCCTCAATTTTCCGAACGTTGGCTGAGTGTCCATAGATATCTAAAGATAAGTATTTAGCCGCAGTGGAGGGGCGAACAAAAGAAGCCTTGGAAGTAAACGTACCATGAACAGCTTCTGCTGTGTTGATGATGATTCGATTGGGGCCGTACCGGACACGATCACCTTATCTTCCTATTAGACCTTCTGACCCCAAATAATAAACAGATCAAGCTCACTCACCGTATCTCTGGTGGCAACGCCATATGTCCAAATGGATGTCGCCTTTCCAGGCATGATAGGCCGCATAAAGATTGGTGAACTTTGCAAGTAGAGGCCCAGGGAAGCTTGCTAATGGATGAAAGAAGGCCCGGAACACCAACACGTAAAGTAGCTGATGGGAACTGTGTATCAGTACTATTCTATGCCCTCATGCCCACGAAAGTGCGATGCAACATACTGAAATAAAACAGAAGATTGCCAGGCTAGGCAAAGTGGCTTTCACAAGCCCTGGAGGCGCTTCCCAAGTTGCCATGCTAGCCAACAGACAAATGTATCTACAGGCCTTCGTCAAGACTGATGAGAATTAGAGTTCCAGAGCAGAATATAAGCGGACGCTGAGAGGTAGCATGATGCAATGGCAAGCCACCCGGTCCGCAAAGGCTATTACATGCATCTCCACCGACCTGCCTGCAACCGCTTGCCCATGATGCGATGGCACATGATCGAACATATCATGCAGCCTCTAGAAAGGCGGGGCACACATCCCGACTTTCGGCCAAGGATTTCCAAAGTTGTCAAGGTGGAAGACAATAATAATTTTACACCCCTCTGCCAGGTTTTGGGGGGAAGTGTTAGATTTAGTTCTGTCCTCCACCTCGGTTGTGACGGTAACGGTGGCGATGCTGCAACTACTACTGCACGAAGATCTTAGCCGATCAATAGATTTTACTTATGCATCAATAGATCGCAGTTCATATCGGAATCATGTCGGAAGATGGGAAATATAGGGTTGCATTAGATCGTGAGGCTTAAAGCTGATCTGACGAATGGGTTTCCTGTCGCAAACGTGTATTTGAGTAAAGACCTTGATGTTTGGAATTCCTGCACGTATCGTAAGCAACTTTCTCAGATAACACCAAGGGTGTCAAAGACCCAACGTTGGCTGACTAGATATTTTCAGCCATGGATGGGAGGTGTTCATGGTGAAGAATGCCTACATTGTTTCCAGTTCACAACATTACTAATTTACGACTTCCCTTCTATCTGATTAGACGACACAATAACGTACACCATGGGCGACCCGAAAGGTCGAGAGAATGGCTCGAATCATTCTTTTGAGCCGATTGCCAGTAGGTTCTATCCGCATTCCTGGGTCCGTTCGAGTAACCTGAGCATACAAGTCTTATCCTCTCGTGTTTTTCCAAGTCGGTCATAATGTAATTACCCCAGAGGACTGACTTATTATGAAATGCTGCAGTTATCGGAATGTCAATGCGGCTTCCAGGACGTGTGCGTAATGGCGAAGACTTTTGGAACCTACTATGCGAGAAAAGAAATGCTTTATGTCCAGTTCCAACAGACAGATTCAACATCGACGGATTTCATGACGGATCAAGTCGCCCTGGAACCATTCCCACCCACCAAGGATACTTCTTAGAAGATGTCGATATTCGAGAAATTGATCCCTCCGTCTTTCCCATATCTAAAACCGAGTTAGAACGACTCGATCCTTCCCAGCGACAGCTTTTACAAATTGCCTATGAGTGTATGGAGAATGCAGGTATATCGTCATGGCGCGGGAGCAAAACCGGCTGCTATATTGGCTGCTTTGGTGAGGATTGGCAGGATCTGAATGCAAAAGATACACAACATAGGGGCGGATACCGAGCAACTGGATACGGGGACTTCACACTCGGAAATCGCATATCGTACGAATTCGACCTTCAAGGGCCAAGTATGACTGTCAAGACAGCTTGCTCTTCGTCGTTAGTCTGCCTTGACATGGCCTGCGCAGCCATTTCGAAAGGAGAGTGTGATAGTGCTCTCGTTGGTGGCACCAGCCTGATATTTTCCCCTACGATGTGGTTAGCTCTTCAGGATCAAGGTCTACTCTCACCACGGGGGCAATGCCGGACATTTGACGCTTCTGCGGATGGCTATGCGAGAGGTGAAGCCATCAACATGATTCTCGTCAAGAAGTTGAGCAAGGCCATTGAGGACAACGACAACATCCGTGCTGTCATTCGCGGAACTGGTGTCAACACTGATGGCCGGACGCAGGGAATGCTTATTCCCAGCTCTATCACCCAGGCAGAGCTCATCCGTCAAACTTACGCAGCTGCAGGAATTTCCGAGCTGTCCAGAACAGCTATGGTCGAGGCACACGGTACGGGCACTCCAGTTGGTGATCCTATCGAAACCCAAGCGATAGCCGAATGCTTCGGAAACCAAGGTGTTACCATTACATCAGTGAAACCCAACGTCGGACATTCTGAAGGTGCAGCGGGCTTGACAAGTCTTATTAAATGCGTCCTAGCGCTCGAACATCAAATGGTGCCACCAAACATCGGATTCGACACCCCAAATCCCAAGATTCCGTTTGATGAATGTCAGCTTCATGTTCCCACCGAAGTCGAGCCATGGCCCAAAGACCGCGCCGAAAGAGTGTCTGTCAACAGTTTTGGAATCGGCGGCGTCAATGCCCACGTTATTATTGAATCTCCACGAGAATTCGGCTTAACAAATCGAACACTCATGAATGGCGTCAACGGTATCAATGGTGTCAACGGTATCAATGGTACCAACGGTGTCTCCCATCAAGAAGATGCACGGGCTCTGCTTCTCTTCTCTGCTTACAGCGATGTGTCCCTCCAAACACAAATCGACTCATACCAGCAATATACTAAAGACAATACAACGCCGATACACGACTTGGCGTACACCTTGGCTAATAGAAGAGAACATCGACCGCATCGTTCATATGTGATTGCAGGCGATGCCTTCACATGGAACACATCAGATATTTCGACTACTGATGTAAAACGGACCCCGCATGTAGCCTTGGTCTTCACCGGGCAAGGTGCGCAATGGCCACAGATGGGAGCAGAACTCCTTGATACGAACTACACATTTTGCGAAACAATCCGAAAGCTCGATAGGTTTTTGTTGACATTGCCAACACCGCCATCATGGAGCATAGAAGACGAGCTGCGTAAAGACAGTGACCAGAGTCGCGTGCATGAGGCTGAAATGGGTCATCCATTGTCTCTTGCGATTCAAATAGGTCTCGTGGATGTTCTCTATTCTTGGGGGATCAAACCGAACTTCGTGTTAGGCCATTCATCAGGTGAAATGGCTGCTGCATATGCTAGCGGTGCCATACCGCTGAAAGTGCCATAGCCGCTGGTGTCTTCAGAGGCTCATTTAGTGGCCCGTCCAATCTTTCGGGATCAATGGCTGCTGTTGGCCTTGGACGAGACGAGGTACTTCCGTATCTCGGAGCCGGAGTCGTCGTTGCTTGCGAGAACAGTCAATGCAGCGTCACGGTATCAGGAGATACTCAAGGGGTCGAGGAAACAATGCAGAAACTCAAGGAAGAGAGGCCGGCGGTCTTTGCGCGTCAACTTCGTGTTGAAAAGGCCTATCATTCCCACCACATGAAGGCACATGGCCCATATTATGAAGAACACCTCGGGCCATACCTGCCTGAACTCACTGATGACCCCCGAGTGACATTTTACTCCTCTGTCACTGGCGGCAGATTGAAGGGAGCTGGGACCTTGGGACCCTCGTACTTCCGCAGGAATATGGAAAGTCCGGTTCTATTCAACCCAGCTCTACGCGCTGCACTACAAAATGAAAGTGAGAATACAGTTCTCATCGAAATTGGACCTCACCCGGCACTAGGTGGTCCAATCCGTCAGATCGTCAGTGACATGGGCCGATCAGATGCTCATATAAGTACCTTGACCAGAGGGAAAGGATGTCAAGAGAGTCTACTTCATCTGGCCGGGAAGCTGTTTCAGCACAACGTACCTATAAACCATTCCGCTCTATGTCCGCCGGGTCACTTTATCAAAGACCTCCCACAATACGCTTGGAAACAAGATACGACATATTGGGTCGAGTCTCGAGTTGCTTCTAACTACAGATTCCGCGAACACCCACCTCATGAGCTTCTCGGAAGCAGAGTAATTGAGAGTGGCAGTGAGCTCTGCTGGAGAAGGTTGCTGCACTTAGAAGATGTTCAATGGCTGAACGGACACGAAGTTAATTGCAAGGTAGTCTTTCCAGCAGCCGGGTATATCGCAATGGTTGGAGAGGCCCTTCGACAACTTGAAGACAAAACGACCTTTACAATCAAAAACATGCACATCACCTCAGCTCGAGTGCTAGAGGCAGATGAGAGCATTGAGCTTATGACGCACCTTAAGCCTATCATGATTGACGAATCAGAGAAATCACCCTGGTATACATTCACCATCAGCTCGTTCGATATCAATGGATGGACCATCAATTGCAGCGGAGAGGCGAGGGCATCAACGGACAAGTCCGTTTCTGTCAAATCCTCAGCCCACTCTCAAGTTCCATTCACACGAAACGTTAGCGAAAGCAGCTGGTACGACAATCTTCGCCGTATAGGTTTCAACTATACTGGCTTGTTTGAGGGTCTGAGCTCCGTTACGGCCGCGACAACCACAAACCAAGCTGCCGCTATGGTGCTGAACCAGAAAGAGGATATTGAACATGGAGCAGTTTACTCCCTCCACCCTGCTACCATCGACAAATGCTTCCAGGTATTCACCATAGCGACTTGTCGTGGACTTGGTCGAAATATGAAGTCGCTAGCCGTGCCTACTTTCATTGAGGAGATCATAGTTTCCCCCAACACTCAACACCTCGAAGTCAATGCCTCAATCCCCACCATCGAGCGTGGCTCTTTTGTTGGAGATCTTGTTGCACACCACTCTGGAGAGCTATGTCTTAAACTTAAAGGATTCAAGGCGACAAGCTTGACAAATAGCACGGACACGGAGAAAGAGTGCCTAATCACACAATTCGAGTGGCGGCCGAGTAGCGAGTTCGTTGATCTGAACAAGCACATGCACCCATCAAAAGCCTTCTCATCCGGTCCCTTAGAGAGACAAGGACAGGCAGCGGCTTGGCCGATGTTAGAAGAGCTCATTATCTTGTGTCTCCTTGACCACCAAGAACGAATCAAAGTAGATGAAGCAACACCGCCTTATTTACTCAATTTCGTCAATTGGATGAAAATCCAGATAGAAAGATACCAACAAGGTGATAATCTGTTCATGTCTGGGAATGAAGATCTGAAACAGCTCGTCAAGGACGACAGACTAGCTAGAATCGAGGGTATTGTGTCGAGCATGTCGAGTTCGCCGTGGGCTATGTTCTCGACAGCTATTTATCAACTCTTTACGGCCGCGCCGAATATTTTCACAGGCGCTACACACCCATTAGGTATACTCATGGAAGATGGGTTGCTAAACGAGATCTACACTGCCAACGACACCCTCGACTTCGGGGACGCGCTTAATCTAATCGGCAACACTAATCCTCGCTTAAATGTTCTCGAAATCGGCGCTGGTACTGGCGGTACAACAGCAAAGGTGCTTGAGGCGCTCACATCCTCATTTGGAGAACGACTATATGCGACATACACATATACCGATATCTCGTCAGGTTTCATGGCAGCGGCTGCGGAGAGATTTGCAGAATACGAAAGTATCGAGTACGCCGTGCTAGATATCGCAAAGGATCCTACAGAACAGGAATTCCAACTTGCTAGCTATGACTTGATCGTCTGCTCGAACGTAAGCTTGCTTCACTTCCCCTCGCTTCAATATTTTGGCTCATGCTTTCTACGTTCGATGGTATCTAATTAGGTATTAGGTACTGCACGCCACTGCGCCTTTACAATCGACCCTCCGACATGTGCACGACCTGTTACGTCCAGGTGGGCGACTGTTCTTGGAAGAGCTTTGCCCAGGTAAGTTGTTTTCCCACAAGAGTGATCCTACTACAAGAAATAAATAGCTAACACGACTCCAGATGCGAAATTTATCAACTACATTTATGTAAGTATAAGCGCGTGACACATCTGCCTCTAGTCTTCTCGAGGGTCTTGCCACCGCCGTGAATTTTCAGGGTGCGTAGCTAACTTAGGCTTCCTAGGGATTTCTCCCTGGTTGGTGGCTCGGTGTGGAAGATGGGCGTACCGAACAGCCTTACATCAGCCCCGAACAGTGGAAAGAGGAGCTTGCAACTGCGGGATTCCACGAGCCGGAAGCGATTGCTTTCGATGGGCATCAACCATATCATCTTAGTGCTGGCATTATCGCTTCGCGAAAGACACCAGTTGCTAAGACGCCAAGAGTGACCTTATTGAGTCACACCCACGAAGGACTTTTGGTTGCCGAGATGCGACAGTGCCTCGAAGCCCAACAGGTCGCTGTTGACATTTGTCTCTTTGAAGAAGTCTTGCCCACTGACCAAGACGTGATTTCGCTCCTGGACATACAGGATCCCATAATCCATCGCTTGTTCAAAGGTACATTTGAGCGCCTGCTAGTGTATCTCCAAAACTTTAAGGCAAAGATGGTTTGGGTTATGCCGCCATCTCAGGTTAACTGCGAGAACCCACGAGCTGCGATGACCTTGGGGCTGGCCAGGACGGCTCGCACCGAACTATCTATTGATCTCACTACAGTTGAAGTCGATGGTGCCATGCAAGCATCAGTTGTAGCCAAGTCTATAACGCAGATCCTCTTTAAAGCTCCTTCGCGTGATAGCGAGGTTGCGGCTCTTGATCCCGATTATGAGTATGCGATCGTGAACGGCGAGGTCCTCATTCCACGACTACATTGGCAAACCACTACAGAGGCGGCCATGCGACATCGCGGACAGGATGATGATAAAACTGGCACATTGAAGCGCATCGACATGGGTACACCAGGTCTTCTCAGGAGTATGAAGTGGAGCGAAGAGAAGATTCCTGTACTTGCGGAAAACGACGTGCTAATCGAAACCAAGGCTGTTGGACTGAACTTTCGGGTAGGCTTTTATTCGTCCCATCACCATAGTGTAAGCTTTTTCGCACGTGGCTGACTCTGCCTATAGGACGTTCTGATAGCCCTAGGCGTGTTAGATAACAGCACAACTGAGATGGGACTCGAAGGCAGCGGTACCATACAAGCTGTTGGCTCAGGGGTTAAACATGTCTCTGTCGGGGATCGTGTTATGTATCTGTCCAGTGGCTGTTTTACAACACATCTTGTGATGCCAGCAACACTTTGTGCCAAGATAGACGAGTCGATGACATTCGAGCAAGCAGCTGCCATGCCATGCGTATATGCAACGGCTCTATCAGCCCTTGTAGACAAGGCAAACCTGCGACAGGGCCAGGTAAGCATTCTTTCAATCGCGTATCGTAGATTTTTGGAGCAGAAGGCATCAGCTAACGCATCATCGCTCACGCAGTCGGTGCTCATTCAATCAGCTTGCGGCGGCGTCGGCCTAGCTGCGGTTCAGATCGCTAAGATGCTAGGTGCTGATGTGAGTTACATGCACTCTCCTACCCCTTGTCTGATCAAAACCAAGGAAACTGACGAGACTTAGATATACTGCACTGTTGGCAGTGAGGCCAAGATTCGTCACCTCGTGGAACAATACAATATCGAGCGCTCCCACATATTCAACTCGCGAGACTCGTCATTTCTTCCGGCTATAATGGAGGCGACCGACGGCCGCGGGGTTGATGTTGTGCTTAACTCGCTCTCCGGTGATCTCCTGCATGCCTCGTGGAAGTGTGTCGCTGAGTTTGGCGTGATGATCGAGATCGGCAAGCGAGACTTTAGAAGGCGCGCCAAGTTATCCATGGAGGATTTTGAACAGAACCGCAGTTTCATCGGTCTAGATCTGTTCCAAATTTCCAAAGTCCGACCGAATCAAGCAGTAGAGTAAGTCTCTCCCCAGTTACTACTTGTATAAGTCAGGAATGTGAAAACGGCATTGGCCAACTGAACGATGTGTAATTTAGACTGTTGGAACGCTGCACCCAATTAATCAAATCTGGGAAACTTCAGGGTCCAACAATCGCAAGCGTAGTCCCCGCGACACAAATGCAAGAGGCATTCCGCAACATGCAGACTGCACTGCATATTGGGAAGATAGTGATCAAAATGCCCGGAGACCTTCAGCTTTTGGAATCGGTTGCGCCTAAGTTAACAACTACCTTCCACCAGGATCGCAGTTACCTGCTCGTCGGCGGTCTCGGCGGCCTTGGCCGAGCGGTCGCCACTTGGATGGTTGAGAACGGTGCCAGGGAACTGATATTCTTGTCTCGGTCAGCCCAAGAAAACCCAACAACGCTTAAATTCGCTGAGGAATTGCGTTCCCAAGATTGTCAAGTTGACTTGATTACCGGCGATGTGTGCATTCTAGCCGACGTGCGAAGAGCGGTTAGGACAGCCGCCAGCCCAGTTGCTGGAGTGATCAATATGGCCATGACCCTAAAGGTATGTCCCAAAATTTGATGTAGCCCTGTGTGCTAGTCAGCGCTGATTAACAAGGGATATGTACAGGACGTGACAATAAGTGAAATGACTTTCTCGGACTGGAACGCAGCTATACACTCAAAAGTCCAAGGCACTTGGAACTTACACGAAGCGGCTCCGGCGGGCGTTGATTTCTTCATTTTATTCTCATCGTATAGCGGTATTGCAGGACAATATGGCCAAGCTAATTATGCAGCGGCCAACACTTTCCTGGATGCCTTCGTTCAATATCGACATAACAATGATTATGCAGCATCAGCCATTGACATCGGCGTCATGGGCGATATTGGTTATGTGTCACAGCACGCCAAGATCCGCGAGAGTTTCGATAGAACAGGCATGGGACTCTCAACAGAGCAGGACTTGCTCGACGCACTAGCTTTGGCTATAGCGACTTCAAAACCGGACACGAAACCGCCATCTTCAGTGTACGAGAACGCAAGCCAACTCATTCTCGGTCTTCAGACCTCGACTCCTATCTCATCTCAATTCAACCAAGTGGCGTGGAAGCGGGACGCACGCATGGCTATCTATTACAACATGGATAAGTCAGCTGAATCTTCTACCACCAAAGCAACGAAGGCGAAAAACATCAGGGGCCTGATCAAGTCAGAAGACTCAGATGAAGAGAAAACAAAGACGATTGCAACAGAAATTGCTGGGGCGCTGGCAAACTTTCTGATCAAGGAGGAGGGAAGTATACCGCTCGATCGACCTCTCGAGAGCATTGGAATGGATTCGCTTGTCGCAATGGAAGTCCGCAACTGGATTCGTCAGCAGTCCGGTGTCGATCTCAGTGTTTTCACAATTGTGCAGAGCCCTTCGTTAAGTGACCTGGGAGACCGGGTACGAGATATGATGATGTCTCAAGAAGAGACTTGAACGTTCAATGAGACAAAAGTTGATCTTTGAACTAACTGCCTTGAAAGCCGTGTAAATCACCTATTTCATAATGCTTCAATCTCAGATAGCTGCCACAGCTCCTTTTTGCTTGTGAGATTATGATATGCCTGCCCCATATGTGAAGTGAAGTAGGAAATGAGTTTTGCTGTTGTAGGCATATTCGCAATCAATGACTAGAGTGTATTATTCTGCGACAAAATTTACCTATGCCTCATCGTGTTGTTAGGAAGTATTTTGTAATGTACTTATGCAGTTCGAGCTCGCTGTTGGAAGTTGATGAGTCGAAACGGCTCGGGGCATGTTTTCAACTTTACTGAGATATGCCTGCACTGCCAAGCTACATGAGACTAACCTAGTCGGATACCAGGTGATGACGATCTAGACTATATTGGGTAGCTACAGCATGACTTTACTTGGTTGGCCCTTCAGGTACTTATTCCCAGGTAGCTAGCGCATTTAGACAGTGCACCTAGGCACCTGCCTGACCAGCAGCTGGACGGTGATGCTATTCATGATCACATGTGAGGCGATGTCCTTCACACCAACACCGCAATGAGTCCCTGCAACGCCCCCAGACAATCAAACATTGATAATGCTAAACATTACATGAGATGAGACATTGACTACTCTGTTGGTATTGGTCACAGTTGTGATACCAACATGGCAGACGAAATCGAATCCAACAGCGGCTCCCAGTCTCCTCCGGTGATGAGCCGGCCAGCCAGCAGTATTACCCCAGCCGAGCCCCGTGAGCCCGATGAGTCCGGGAAGCGCGTACAAGGAGAAAAAGATAGCGACGATGAATCGTTTTCTATACCCCCCCTGCAAAAGAACACAAAACGCGTAACTGTAGAGAAGGAGAGCGACGATGAATCGTTCTCTTTCCCTCTCCTACAAAACAATGCTACCACCGAAACACTTCTGAGGGATACCAAGGCATCTAAGGGCGCAGCCGAGTACGACAATGACGAAGAGCCCTCTGTGGCACAGCCTTTCATACGCACCAACAGCCCCGAAGCACTACAGCGAGAAGTCACACCGCCCGACGATGAGCGGAATCCTGTATCGCTCGTGTACAAAATGCACAAATTCACCTTGTATGAAACCGCCAGCCGCTACTATATTGTCGGCGCCGATGTCACCGAGAAGCGCTTCCGCATCTTGAAGATCGAGCGTAATACACACGATGATCCCAGCTTGAGGATTGCCGAAGACAGGACGATATACGGTCGCATGGAGATGAACGCACTCATCGATACCATTGACCATGGCAATAAAGCAACGGGCGGCATCAAGCAACGCTGCACCACCTGGGGACTGCTCGGTTTCATCAAGTTTACCGGGCCGTATTATATGCTGCTGATAACGAAGAAGAGCACCGTGGCAATGATAGGCGGTCATTATGTCTACCAGGTAGACGGAACCGAACTCATCCCGCTGACGCCGGCCAAATACAAGACAGACACGCGAAATGCCGAGGAGTCTCGCTTTCTTGGTATCCTCAATCATTTGGACTTGACCAGATCGTTCTACTACAGCTATTCCTATGACATCACCAGAACTTTGCAACACAACATCACTAGAGAGCGATCTGCCATGGCGGATGGGGGCTTACCCGGCGTTACATACCACGATTACAACAAGATGTTCGTCTGGAACAGTCATTTGTTGCAACCCGCGTCAGATTCTCTTTCCACGCCCTTCGACTGGTGCCGCCCGGTCGTTCATGGTTACATAGATCAATCTGCCATATCCGTGTACGGGAGAACCGCGCATATCACTGTCATAGCCCGCCGCTCGCGCTATTTTGCTGGTGCTCGCTTCTTGAAGCGTGGTGCTAATGATTTAGGTTATGTTGCGAACGACGTCGAGACAGAACAGATAGTCTCGGAATCCCTGACCACCTCTTTTCACTCCCCCGGACCCAAGCTTTTCGCAAGTCCCGAATTTACTTCATACGTGCAACACAGAGGTAGTATCCCACTTTACTGGACACAGGATAATATTGGCGTCACTCCCAAGCCGCCCATCGAGCTAAATCTCGTTGACCCGTTCTATACGGCTGCAGGGTTGCATTTCAATAATCTGTTCGAACGCTACGGCTCCCCAGTCTACGTGTTAAACCTAGTTAAAGCTAAGGAGAGAACGCCGCGAGAGTCTAAGCTTCTAAATGAATACACCAATTGTATCAACTACCTCAATCAGTTTCTCCCCGAAGGCCACAAAATCATACACAGAGCATGGGACATGAGCAAAGCTGCCAAAAGCCGGGGCCAGAATGTGATCGGAACCCTCGAAAGCATTGCTGAATCTGTGGTCACTACGACAGGCTTCTTCCACAACGGCGATGGGGACATCTCGCCCAGCAGAGTCCAGAACGGTGTAGCCAGGACAAACTGCATCGATTGCCTGGACCGCACGAATGCGGCCCAGTTCGTTATCGGAAAGCGAGCTCTTGGGCATCAGTTACATGCTTTGGGATTCCTTGAAGATACGTGTTGTGACTACGATACTGATGCCGTCAACCTTTTCACCCATATGTATCACGACCATGGCGATACCATAGCGGTGCAATATGGCGGCTCGCAGCTGGTAAACACCATGGAGACATATCGCAAGATTAACCAATGGACGAGCCATTCACGTGATATGATTGAAAGCTTTAAACGGTACTACAACAACTCATTTCTCGATAGCCAAAGACAAGAGGCGTACAACCTGTTTCTGGGCAACTACATATTCTCACAAGGGCAACCATGGTTGTGGGATCTTTCAACTGACTATTATCTCCATCACGAGGACCCTCGCGCATGGTCCGAGGAGCATCGTCATAATTATATACAATGGTTTAACCCTGCTTTACTGAAAGAAATGAAGCTACCAGCCTCCGTGCCATTGAGAGAGGATCTTCAGAACAAGCAAGTCTCAATTTTTGATGACTATTGGGTTGAATTCTATCGACCAGCTACGCTATCATCGTTTCCAAAGATGTTTTCGTACAAGATGAATTCCACCATCAAATACATACCTTTGCGATCGACACAAGAGGGGAAGTACGACCTCAGCCCCTTCCGTGTTCGCGTTCGCGCGGAGGGCGAGCCGGAAACCCACGAAAGGAAAAGACCTTTGGGTAAGAAGGGTGTTACTATCGTAGACCCTCACGACTCCATCAAATCCCCAAGTAATAATAACAACCAGTTTGTCACGGAACAGATGGCGGAAAAACCGAGCGCCAAAGGAATCTCGATCCAGCGTTGGCTACAGCCGATGCCCGCTGGCAGAGCCCCAACAGTACCTCATAGTATCATGAAGGAAACATTGGAGACACCCATCGAAGCCGCCAAGTCCAAGCAGACGCCACAGGAAAAGTCTAAGGCAGCTCAGTGGACGATTGCAAAGATAGTCCACGAGTCGCTCAACCCAATGGTCAGTGCGCAAGAAGCGGAAGATTACACACGCTATGTCAGCCACCCACAGAATCTTCCTCTTGTCATCTCGGACAAACCCCCGACCGACATCGACTCATCCGAGTACGAAGAGTACCTGAATGGCAGCTGGCAGACGGATGGCCTCGCACTTAATGGCGCAGAAGAGGACATTGGGGCGTATTCTGAGCTGCTGCGCGTCAACGACAATCCATTGACTGTCACTGAGGAAGATTTGACGAAGAAACGGTATAAGGCATATAAGAAATGGCTCCGTGGCAAATCTCTGTTCAAACAGCAGACGGTCGATTAGGCATCTCCCGTTGCTGTTATGACACCCTCCAGCGATGCATTCGAGGACACACTTCAGTCACCCTGAGCTGCTAAGTTGGAATCTGATCCCCCTTCTGAGCCAACCCCTACCCCGATCTCAGTCGAATTCGCAGCTCGTGAAGAGACACCGCAGTTGTGGATCTTTCGCGACTATTGGGCGCACTCGGTTGGTCATGTCTAGTTTCGCAGCTGTCATCACCGCGCAGAGTGCCTCCATACACCTGCTCAAATGTTTTTCCAGCTCTGTTTTAGTCGATTCTTCAGTCGAGGACGAATCATCGTCTTTTATGTTAAGCCAAGCAAGCATGGTCATCTTGATTATTTCATTACAGTAATGTGGAATCCGAGGCCAGCATGTTCGCAATACTGCTTGTAGTAGGAGGATAGCGGACAAGAGGGTTGGCGGATGTTGAGTACCAAAGGGGTCAATGAGGATCTCTGAAATCATATGAATTGTGTCCTGGTATCGTTGTTAGTTATTTTCCTCTATCTTAGGTACGTGTTGGGCGGACTTGAGCGTCCTATGCGTTGATGGTCAAATCAATTTGCATTATTGCTTGGCTTGGGGATGATTTTCATAAGTACTGGAGTTAACAGGCAGGGCGGCGTATATCTAGCGTGTGGAATCGAACAGGGAGATGTGATGTTGATGAAAACAAGCGTTGCCTGAGAAATGAGTTGCGTACCTTGAGATACTTAACAGATAATATACCCATGCCGTCTACGAGACATCGCAGTGTTCGGCAGAATAGATTCACTAGCTGCACGTGCTCTTTTGCGTGATGGTACCCTGTCATGATGCCTTCACGGACAATCTTGTCCAGCAATCTACGTTGTGCTTGGGAGAACCCCTTGCTCAGAAGACCCCGGTCGTTGCCTGCCGCTTTATCATCAACAATCTCACCCTTGGTTGTTTGGATATCTAAATCGGCGTCCATCAAGTCGGAACCTTCAATTCCTGCCATATCAAACAGCGCGGGATACGCAGCACCTAGCAGTGCAAGAGACTCGGTCTCGGGGGTCAGGCTCGGGAGACTTAGTACCGTAGGGAACACGGCTTGCTCAAAAACATCGGCCAGGCCAGTGCGCGAGAGGAGACCGTCTGGACATCGGTCCCAGAAACTTCGAAGAATAGCTAGCGAGCGGAGCTTGAGAGAAGTTGGCTGTGGCTCATCAAGTAGCGTTAGAAGAATAGGCGTAAATAGAGGCCAGTGTTGCTGCAGGGAGTCGGTCTGGTGTCGAGGTGAGTCAGTCGGTATATCTCACAATTCTCGTACTCGAGAAAATTACAACGAGGAACCTATCTTACGTTTGTGTTTTCTACAGCCCACTCGAACACAGTAATTGCGTATTGTCGTGTATATTTCCACGGCTTGGTGTTGAGAATGTCATCACCACCTCCGAAGCCATCACCTTGGCCATATCGTGGAGGCGGCTCCGGGAACGCCGCAGGGTGTCCAGACGCCGTCACAGTTGCGGGACGGGACTTTGCGAATAAGGGGCGTAGAAAGCCCGTCACTATATCTTCCGTTATGAAACGTGCCTGTTCTGTCTTGTGCGATTCTTCGTTAGACTTTCTCTCCGATCCAGCGTCTCGTAATGAGCGCAGATTGGAGAGATTGGCCAGTTTCACAGCTTGCGGCGGCGGGACAAACTTGAAGTAACCGGAGATCAGAGATCGTGCAAGTTCAGCGCAAGAGTCGGAGGTCCAAGGGTCATTGGAGTTGGTAAACGCAATGACGGAGAGAAGGGTCCTAGAGGGAAGGACTAGGCTACCCTGAGGCCTTAAGGCGAGAAGCTCTCGGATGACATGTAATCCCAGTAAGCCGTTGCTAGATAATGATGCGTAGTCGGTATCGTCTGAGGAATAAGATCGCCTGTCAGTATGGTGGATTCTGGTGAGCTCTTGGCATTGAGTACCAAAACAACACACCTTCGTCGAAGCTGACACCAGAGCATATGGGCTCTATTATCTGAGCGATATCCGATGAAATCTCCTCGAGGGCGATATTTTCTTTGACATTGTCATCGCCATCGTCATCGACATTAACTTTGTTTGCCTTCAGGGCTGCATAGATGGCCCACAGGACGGCAGATGAGTCCTAGAACAAGACTCAGCCTACGCACTATGTATAACATGAGGCTGGAGTGAACAAAAATTCATGCTGCTACTGACATTCTTCTCTCGTGGATCCGTCGCGAGCTTTCTGATACTGTCTAAGGACAAGTCATCTGGGACAGCTGTGACATAGCATTAGCGTACTGGACCGAGCGATCATGGATGCAACAGTTCAATGCCAAGCAAATTACCTTGCAATAGAGGCTCCGGGGCAGCTGGGAGCTCGCTCGTGTCATTAATCCCCCGGGATATTGCAAGAAGCTGCTCAAACATCACGGCTCGTGCCTAGTTTACCTAGGCAGATAAGTCGCTCAGTCATGAGATAGCAGTTGTTGTTGTTATTCTCACGGGTATGCAGATGGTGTGTTACTGGCAAGGTTCACTTGTTGGTGGTATATGGTAGGGCTAGTCACAGCAGGTACGTACCTGAACTTTTCACCTAACCCAGCGAACCAGCAGCCTCAGCTTGCTTGCCTCACTGGCCAGTGGCATCCGCATGTCTTGCCGACTGTCCACAGCTGAGAGCTCAAGCTCCTACTCCCGTCTGCCTCAACTCTCCAACCCACCAGACCCAGCATCAGACCTTTCACCGACTGTCTGCATTTGCATACATTGGTGCTTGATAACGACAGCTTCATGAACAATAAAAACACACGGGCCATGATCCACAATCGTGCCATCGGGGACTTGAGTATTCTTTCAGCTTCCACTGACTGCACTTTGCATGCGCCGGGGCTTGGTATTTACATGAGACGCAACCTCTCGCAGCTCAAGTAGTCTCCAACAACCCGTTGACGAAAATAAGCGTACAAGACACACAGGCATTGGTAGATATAGCGACCGTACTTTAGTACTTCCTGGAACGAATGCCTCGCTTAGCAAAATTTTCCTTCGGAAAAAACGGCCTCGCTTATGCGAAGATATCTTGGTTGCTGAAAGTGTTGCCTCGTACCTGAAATATTGAATGCAGGCCATCACTCTACCAATCGACAATGATTACCACGCATCTAATCGAACCTTAGCTTGGTAGCTTCTCACGCACGTCTCTGTGGCCAGATGCAGACGCAGGTGCCTCGTCGCTACAGTCTGCATATCAATAGGCTGAAATGCTTTGGAGCAAGCTGCAAGCTGATATGCACTCTTGGCGTCAGATATGGTTCCGTTCCGTTGTTCTGTCACCCAAGAACTTGTCTGCCCAAAGGGTCCCGATCTCACGACACGTCACGACCGATATGGAACCAAACAAGGGCAATGTGGAACCCAGTGAACGGTTACTATTCCACAAAGGTATTCGAAAGACCCCGAATCATTGCAGCCCTGGCCACGATGTCGAGCGGGCCCCAGAAAATCAGATATAAACATTATATGAATATGTTTCTGGATGTTCTTCGGATGCATACTATTATTGCAACTATCACATGGTCCCCTGCCTATGCACGTCTTACTTTGGGTCAGCCGGACCACTCAGACAACCCACAGTCCAACCGCTGGTCAAACCATTGGTCCGGCTACTTGTGCAGATGTAGCCGAAAACCTCATGTCATGTAGTGGCCTGTATTTGCCTCATGACGGCGTAGCTATTGGTATGACTGCTGGTCCGAATTCTCTTGTAGTGAGACGATATTTCGAGGGCACTGTTGCATTCCAATGCTCTGTTGATCTTGGATAATGCAACAGAATGAGCTCATACGGTAGGATCGTGAGATTGATATGGATTTTTTGGGGTTGACTTCGAGATCTAGCCCGCCTCGGACCGATATTGAGGTCTTAGAACACCATCAGGCAGGAAAAGATCATCAGGTTCCCTGGTCAAAGGGCTTTCTCCATTACCATCTTGGGACTGCAGGAGGCTCGGGCACAAGAACCAAGAATTCAATCCTCGATAGCGTCACACTTGAGCTGGATCAAATGATGGATCTCGGGCTACAGCACCAGAACCAAGGCAAGACCCTGGCAATCTTCAGGGACCAAGAGCGGAACGGAGCTTGAAAACATCGTCGTCTATTCTCGGGAACATGCTGACAATGAAGCCAGGCCCTACTCCGGCAAGGGGTACAAGGGGGTATATGAAAGGGCGAGATTCCGGGCAAATGTTATGATGATGCCCTTGGGTTTTATCGTCAAGTAATGTTCAATTAGTCATATCCAAGTATGTTGAAGCTTCCTGAGCACAGCCGAGCCATGCGGGCAGCACTGCTTCTGCTCCTTCACATTGCACGTGGAGTAGCAGACACATGCTCTACATTAGCAAAGAACACTGATATCGAAGTCGCAACTCCTCTTTCTCTTCCCTATATATCTGAACAAAACGAGTACTGGTCTAGCTCAAGCATCGCCTTAAAGCCTTCATGTATACTCTTCCCGACTTCAGCGGCGGAGGTCTCTGTCATCATCCAAACGATAAATGAAGGGAACGAGAGCTTTGCCATCAAGTCTGGGGGTCACAACCCCAACAAGTACTTTTCTAGCGTCGATGGCGGACCGTTGATATCTACTGCACGACTTAATCAAGCAGTCCTAGATTCCAACACTGGCGTTCTGCGCATGGGACCTGGGAACCGGCTAGATGAGTATGCACTCCTGAAATCTTCACATTCATTACTGTTCGAGTCCAACAACACCTGTGGAAATCATCCAACTCGTCCTATTATGGCGATTACTAACATTGGGTCTTGTTAAGCATTGCTGCCAAACTCCAGGGCTCTGGCTGGACTTTTGTTGGCGGCAGAATAGGCAACACTGGAACAGGCGGGCTCATTCTCGGTGGCGGCTTGTCATACATGAGTGCACAGTATGGATGGGCAGCTTCCTCTGCACTTGAATTTGAAGTGGTGTTGGCAAATGGCACCGTTGTGATCGCCTCAGACAAGGAGAATGCAGACCTCGCACGAGCACTCCGAGGAGGAGGAAACAATTGTGAGTTGGACTAAATTTCTCAATGGGTCTTTACTGACAGGGAGAATCTCAAGTCGGTGTTGTGACAACCTACACTCTTCAAACATATCGCCAAGGTAACATATGGGGTGGTAACGTGGTCTTCCTCCACAACAAGAAGGTTGCCTCAAACCTCCTTCAAGCCGTCCGCGATTTCACAGAGTACAATACAGATGACAGAGCCGCCGTCATCGTTACAGCAGAGCGCAGTACGGGGCTCCTGATCCCAGAGCTTATCGACATTGAGCTTCTTGACACGTGGATTCTGTTCTTGTTCTACGACGGAGCAACACCACCTGCCAACATATTCAAAAACTTCACAGAAGCTGGCGTGCCGGTTCTCAACACTCTCAAAACTCAGACTTACTCCGATCTTATCGGCGGCAGCAACTGGGTCGTGGTGAAGGGATCTGTCGTTACGATCGGCACGGAGACTATACCTCTGCCTTCGAGCCAGGACTCGTCGATGGTAATGGAAGACATCCACGCCCACTGGCGCAAGGTATCTACCAAGACGCTCTCCGAGCCCGGCGGCATAGCTTCGATTGCGTACCAGCCATTCCCACGCACCATTGCGAAGCAAGCAAAGGCCCGCGCGCCGGACTTGATTGACGCGGACGATGATGCGGATCGCTTGATTCTAGAGTTGAACTACAGTTTCATACCAAAAGGGGATTACAATAAGATGGCAGATACTCTCGAGGCGACGTACTCTGGCATCCGGGAGCGCGTGACGGGGTGGCAGCAGCAAGGAATTCTATCCGAGATGTATTGCCCTGTGTTCATGAACTATGGCTTCTACAGGGAGGATTATTGGGGTCGGCTCAAGCCGGAAAGCAGAGAGTTCGCACAGCAGGTGGCTGCGAAATATGACCCCGATGAGTTCTTTAAGAACCGAACCGGAGGATGGAAGCCGTAAACTGTTATGATTTTTTCTACTTGAAAGGACTAAGGAAAGGAATGGGAAGGTGTCTGAAAAGGTTATTGGGCTTGGGAGGCTATTGTCATTCTACTTGGAAACCAAAATTTGAAGATTTCGCTTGAAAAGTCCTCTTGAACTTATCATTAAAATTCAAGACTTACCGTGGTTGACAGACACTTCCTGATCGCAATTTTGAAATGGATGAACTAGAAAGGTTGTCTAGATCTTCACGGACGGATGGCGGTCATACACTGTCTCATTGCGGTCAGCCTAGTCAAAAGTTAATAGGCAAATGCACAGCGGTGAAAAGATTCGTCAAATCTATACAAATCATTTTTTTACTGCGTATTATTGAATCAACAATAATAGAAAAAGAAAATAAGTTCTACACGTTGCACCTTTTGATGGAAACACCAATATACAATAGGCGAGGCGAGGGTACGAGAAATCGCGCGATAACACAGCCAAGCATTTTCCTTCTTACACTGGAAGGGTCGACCAAGTGACACCGATTATGCTATTCCATGATCTATCTAATTGCGTGTCTTGGAAGCTCTAGGAAGTCAAGGACGTAGCAGAATGCCGTTCATTGAGGCGCCATTTATTCTTGCTTTAATGACGTTTTCGATAATACAATGACTTCGAGTGCGTTTAGCCATTACACAGTACCCTTTCTTATGTCTACCGTAAGCCAAGGGACAAGTTAGCCTTCTGCCAGTACCTACAGGTTCTATTTGCATCTAACATCATCTTCTGTCCTATAGTCTTCACAAAACGAGAAGAAATAGTATCTCCTAACAGTGGATCACTTCACCCGAAACAATGGTAAAAGAAGCCCAGAATGTCAATTCTCGGGTATGCAACTGCCAACTATCGCATGGTAATGTGCTGGCCGAAATAATACCACCTCGCAGCAGCGTCCAGGCGTTATCAGGAGACAATGTCATGGTATTGATGTCGGGCAAATGGGATCTGCTCGTACTCTGTACAATTGCCAGAGGGCACCACAGAAACCTTGACAGAATAGGAGCTAGTTAATAGGCTCGCGAGGACATTATTGTAAACCCCGTCATCGTGGACTACAACCCTGTGACATGCTATAGGGACAAAATTCTATGGGACTGAGTTCATCCCGGCTACTTATGCGAGCCTAAAAATGCCCATACTCCTGAGTCATTTATGAATACTCATGATAGATGCAGTCCCCAATTCCATGGGTACGTTACATCGTTGTTGGCAGCCGCGCGTTGGAATTGGTTCAGGGGCACCATTCCCAACATGGCACAAGCGTGCAAATATCTGTTTGTATTGCTGTTGAGGCTAGTTAAGGATACGCATGCTTATTCTACTTCTCTCGAGTATCGTCAACCCAATCTCACAGATTCCGCCAGCCCTACGGTTTTCTTCGTTTTTTATTTTTCACAGCTAGCGATCAGCGAAGAGGTAATGCCGTATCGGTATTCCCACCTCCCATGATCCCCATCATGCCAACCTCGAGTAATAAAAGTATAAAAAAAGTGGAAAGACAATCCACGCCTTGTACGCCTTGATATGCGAGCCCCCTTTTCTGCGTCGGAGCCTGTGATCAAAGGGAGCCAGGGCATCACGATCGCACATATAAGTTGTTGATAGCCAAAAGTACTCCTAGATCATATGGTATCCACCATTGAGTTTCGGTGTCGGCTGTCTAGTAGACCTTCTTCTTCTCGTCGATACTGAATTGACCCGGGCCGCTGTTAACGAGCAGCAGGAGGCCGCCCACAATGGACAGGATCTGGAAAAAGTCGTACTTGGCGAAGTCCTTGTGGGGGTGGTGCTCGTGAAGCTAGTGGCGGGGTTAGTATCACGATCTTTGAAGATGAATTGGGGTCGCAGATTCACTTACAGTCCAGAAGTTGTTGACCAGCAGGTTGAAAACACTGAGGATGACAACCAGAAGAGTGGCGCTGAACTTGGCCTTGAAGCCAACAACAACCATGACGCAGGCGACGAGGCCGATACCAGAGACGATGACTCGCCAGAGGGACCATTCGCCGCTGAAGACGAAGCCAACGAACAGGAAGATGAGGAGCACACGACCGGCCAGCTGGAAGTACATCTTTCGGTCCTTCTCGTCGAGCGTGGGCAAACCCGCAAAGGCCTTTGTCTTCCGAACCCACGAGTCAGAGAGAACCATGACAAGCCCGCCAATAACAGAAAGGTTGCGGAGGAAGAAGTTCAGGTCAAATATGAGACCGTAGCCGAGGGCCTGCGTCACAACAACGCCCATCAAGCCGGCCACAGCATAATCGGAGTATTTTCGGGTGATGACAAGGACGGAACAAGAGACCATGGCGAGAACGTTGACAATCAGGAAGATGTGCGTCAGACCGCTTGGGACTGTGGGAGTCGCAGCATTAGCAAGAACTACTGTATAAATCATTCTCGCAATGCAGCTACGGGCAGAGGCTTACTGTGTCGGTACGAATTTAGATAGACTAATTGGTCGCTCCATTGCGTCAAGATCCTCAGGGCGTCTTCGAGGAATGTGACGACAATCAAGAATCTACCAATGGCGGGCAGGTATCTGCAAAGCACGGCGCGTCAGCAATGAGGCCTCGTCAACCTGCCAGTCCGTCGGCCACCGAATCCGTCGGGAGCACGGGCTCAGGTTCCGCGCATCACGCCAGACTCGTAGCGCAACAGGGGTTCTGTAAAATCACGTACGGCTTCACAGGCTCGCTCAGAGAGTCCAGAACGTCCTCGATCTTGCTAGTCTGAGCGCGTATGGCGTCGAGGGGGCTCGGGTCGCCGCCATCGAGCTTGGGGCCGCCGAAGGGACTTTGGTTGTTCAGCTGATAGCCGGCGGTGCCTCGGATTTGAGCCATGTCGACCGGCGAAATCGATGCGTGCGTGTGCGCGAGGGTGTTGTGGGCAGAGGATCAGGGCTGCGAGTTGGGACGTCGGAGAGTATCAATGGAAAAATCCCGAAGTGACGGGATCGAGGCGGGACACTGGCGCACGGGTGGACAGGGTGGGATTGTAATCACTTGTGCGCAGTGGTGGTAGTGGGAATAGTGGGAGTAGTACTGTAGCTACAGCTGCGGCAAGCGGGAGTACTAGTGACAGCCTGCCAAGATCGAATTAGTGCGTGCGTTGCGATGCCGTCGTCAGCTGTGCTTGCCGTCGTCGCGGGTCGTGATGTGTGTGTTGTTGGTGGTGTGCAACTTGGGATCGGACGACTCGAGAGCTTCGTCGAGTACGAGGGCAAGTTGCGAGAGAAGGCCAACTTACGGTCTTAGTAGATCTTGGTGGAGTTAAGCGGGTTGAGCAGGCGTGGGCGTGCTGCTGGGATTCGCAGGGAGTTGTAAAATGTACAAGTGTCCAGTGCTCGAAAACCGTGAGGTGTCCTCAATTGCGCCGTTGGAGCCCTGAAAGTTGGCCCTGGCTGCAGGCTCGGCAGGTACTTAACCTCAGGTACTGTAGGTAGCTTGTGGCCCAGCTCAGGGAGCAATGATGCAACGATAAGTACGATTAAGGACCTACCTAAAGGCCAACAAGTGCTAAGGTCTCCCCGCCTGGCCAATTGACGGCCGCTAATTGCTGGACCTCCCGTAACTTACTTGCTTTTATTAGTATGGCCGGCTCGCACTAATAGGCTCGGCAGGGTACACGAAGGAGGCGAGGGAGGTAGCTGAGGCGCTGGATGATGTACTCGACGCTGCACTTATCCATCGTATGTACATCATCGATGTGGGGAGCTTCCAATTGCTTACATATGTGGCATTCTGCATTCTGTCAACATGGGCTTATATTGCTAACCTAACTTGAATTCCGGCTAGGGTCCATCGTTAACCTTTTCGTGGCTTGCTGGCCAATCCGGTTTATATGTCCCAACATTACATCACCAATTGCCCATCATATGCGACAGTGACAGCTTTATGAGAGGTTGAACATGCTGTGCTATTATGACTCTGAGCGAATTGTATGTCCGGTATGTTTGTGTGTATTAAGTACATTCCAATAGGGCGCTGGACAATCTTGCTCCAGCTCTTGCTTGGACCGTGCCACTCTTGCATGCCAAAAATAACATCCATGTGTAGATAGACAGGGACAAATTTTGCGCTATCTTAGTCAGTGTGTCCGCAAAATCCACCATATCTGACAATTTCAAGTGCTCCTGGTCTACATATCAACCTGATCGTGCCCGGGCCCGGTTGCCAAGAGCACGGGAATAGGTACTTCCGACCCTCGCGACCCTATACTGACCAAAGCCACCGCTGCATTCGAGAATACATAAAGAGATGGGTCGTACGGTTGGTATTGTTGCACCTTGTGCACTGTTGGCAGAGTATTCGGCATCTACAAAGACCCTGGTTTCAATGCGGCGTAGCACCTGATGTTGTGAAAATATCTCTACTGTAGTTGGCTAACAGGAGTATCAGACCACTCAAACTGCGCCCCTGCTCGAATTGGCGGCTTTGTTCCGCAAAAGCAATTATTGCAACATGGATATAGTCGCAAATCAAGAGCGCTGTGAGCTCAAGGCTGACGTCAGATTACATACACTGGCACACATTTCAACATAGTCTTTTGCATAGTTGTATAGCTAGTGGCTTGAGCGTCATTTGAGCTGTCTTGTTGATTTGCATCAGTGTCGACGTGACAGTTCTGAACAAGACCCACCAAAGTCTACAGTAGTAGATGTGTTTTTTGGACCTCTCTCCACTGACAACTCTCTACCTAGGTACTTGATGTGGCGGTAATAGCAACATGCGCTTCTCAACCATGGGCAGACTCCACGCGCTCGATCCCGCAATCTTTACTGAGCCTTGAGAGACTGCAGCTTCGAAGTGTATGGTGAGCAAGCTTCGGTTTCTAACTACGAAAACTCGCGAGATTATGCATCAAAAGTCAAGCCCCCTTATTTTGAAGACCCCGATGGTGAACCGTTCAGCATATGGAAGTGGGCTCACGAGACTACATCCTTGAGACGATCTATATATCACACACCCAGAGGGGACAAGCAAAATTACGTAAATAGGCATGTGTGAGGTGCGACCGGGCGCGACTCGATACGTTGCCTATCTTCCCGGGAAAGGTGCAGCCACCGGTGTGTGTCCGTTCAGTCGAACTTGGAAGTTACCTGATAACCAGGTTGGGTACGTTAATGCAAGGTGGGCATTCTCTTCGCGGGAGAGGTCGCGAATATACAACGAACGAGGGGATGGTGGGATTTCGGTAATGAGCCGAGTATTATGTGGGCGCGAGGCAAGGACAGTCCGGGAGATAATCACAACACGCCGACGTCGCTCGACGAGGCTAAGAGAGACATTCTTGCCTTAGAACGACCCTTAAATTGTAACTATTACGCAAATTCCACAAGATCTTAGTTGGGGGTACTACCACTGGACATGGGTATAGATTCTATGGCTCGAAGAAGATGGAGTTTGACGTTTCTGGTGATGACTATGAGTCCTCTGGTCATTGCATTCATCTCTTCTCACAATCTGGTACGTACCTCTCACCTCAGCTCATCTGACATAACATCGCAATTCGACGTATGTTGGTGGATTGACTTGATTAGCAAGAAGGCTATTCGACGACTTTCAGCTTTATCGAGTAACTTCCATCGTCTTAAGATCTCGTCCATAGTGCCCTTGAGAAGTAGGTCAGACTCTCATATTTGAAAGATCGATGCACCAGGGAAACGAGGTAATGCGATATTGTGCATGTTGTATTTATAAACATTGTTTACATTGTATTGACTAAGACCGACAGGCTTCCTAGGAAGTCGGTCAAAAGCAACCTTAAGAACAGATACCGTACCTACCTAGGCCGCCCTAGGCATATACCTACATCTGGGGTCTGCCTTACTGCAACCGGGCGCCGGGGACGCCCATAAGCTCTGAAACGTCAGGGTGTGCATGTTGATTCATCGCCAATTGTCAAACACTCTCCAAGGTCCATATTTCAACAGCGTCAATCCGGTATAAACAGTTGAGACAGTCTTTTCTCGGTCACAATGCTCTTCGAAGGTCCAAAATCCATTGGCTCGTCTCTGGTATGGTTGCAGCTCAACCATACTTCTAATCCACCCGTTTTGAGTGGGAGCCTAAGCCTACCAATCAACCCTCTACTAATAGAAAGCATTCAGCTCGATAAATAGTAATAGCAGGCAGGTTAGGTAGATTAATATCACAGATGGTGATGAGTTGTAGATTTGGAAATATAGGGCCGAGAGGGTCAAGTGCCCTTCAGATTTACCGTCTCAAATCTGTATTACCGATATCTCTGACATCGAGTCACAGTTGGACTGATCCTGACCCATGGCCCTGCGAATATGACCAGGCCTGTAAGTTAATACAGGGGGCCTTTCTGGCCGTGAATCCGAGCTTCACTATTTCCAAGAGAACATCGTCAGCCCAACCACCGTTATTGAGTTTTAAACACTCTTTAGCTCTCTACAATTGATATTCTGATAATATATCATATACCACTACACAACCCTGTTGTAATGATGCCCTTCAGCGGGTTGTTCCCGCTACTTATAGCATCAGCCTCGGCTGCCGATTTCGTCACATCAAATGGACAGATATTCACGCCTGGTTTTGCTGTGCTAGACGCGCCGCAGCCGAATTCGCCACTTGGTGGAGGTGCGTAACCTTTCTACCCGAAGAGAGCAAAATGTGACTAATATTTTGTGCTGCATAGACACCATCGAGGTCGCGCTCGATGTGTCTGCCAACGGCAAGTTGAACCTGCCTCCGTATGATCCGGACAGTGCTAGCTTGATCCACAACATCACCATATTCCTCTACAGCTATGACACCGGCAGGAATTTTACCATCACAAATGGAACGGCTTCTGAGAACGATGCCACTTTGGGCGACATTATGCTTTCAGAGCCAGGGAGTACGGTGAAGCATGTGAAGTGGACCTGGCCAGATTGCCTGATTGGTGATGGACAGCCCGACGGCCCAGATAGTGACCGTGGGAACTACAATGTCAGTCGAATGAGGGCAATACGTATGAACAGCAGACACCGAGAATACTAACAACCCCTGGTAGATTTCAATCCGCCAGAGTTTTCGTCTAAATGACGAGGACCACTACACCATCTTTGATGTCCCTATCTCGGTCACGAACAGGATAGAGTTTGTTGGAAATAACCCGGGATGTGACGCAGTCGATAATCCGCTACTCACTCCTGAGGAGATTGACGCCGAAACGGCCAACAGTGTCGGTGTCCTATTCGCTCCGGGCGACGCCACCCTGATTGAGCAACCAACGGAAACTGGAGACGCTGGTTCTAAGAGTGTAGAATGGAGGTTTGCTCTTACGGGATTGCTGATGGTTACGACCATCAACCTGATATTGTTCTAATAGAACGTCAAAATCAATTGAACAAATGCCAACGGGAGGAATACGCAGGCATATATATACATGCTCTTCCAACATGATAGAGCGAGAAGCGAACAATGTCAACGCGATAAGAGAACAAAACGGCACCTAAAGATCGGGGTCTTGTGTCAAACCCATGAACATGGTGCCTATCAGCATCCGAGTGGTGTTTTCAAAAGTTTGACATCGGTAGCACCAAAACCAATGAGGAGAAATCGCAATAGCGGCTCTCCACCATACGGAATAGAGCGGGCGATGTTGCTCAAGCCGTATTAGTTGATATGTTGGGAAATGCCGAAGCTGCGCAAACTAACGATTGATAGTATAAGAGCCGGTCTTCAATTGAGAACGACCGTGCACCATTCACTTGGGGACCGACTGACAGTGACACCAAGATATGGAAATTGTGTAAGCCATGAATAGACATTCATCTCTGAAATAGAGGTGCTTCGATTCTCATACTCACCACACACGAGACAACCTCGGCAACTCTACATAGTAGGAGTTCGTGATGATAGTTACTGATTAGCGACTGAAACACGGGGTCGATCTAATGCCCAACAGACTCAGGCTTTACCCCTTCGACGATACTTGGCGCGCTACCTTAGTGGGCTTCCCCGCATAAGTTCTGCATGGCACCACCACACAGCTACACTATCTTACCACTCCAAGTACAACCTCGGTTCTGGTACCCTGGACAATCCATAAGTCGACAGTGTTGATTGGCAGAGCGAGCGGTAGGTGATTGAGATTGTGCATAGATGAACCCGACAGACCTGTGTCGTCCATACCACATAGCATTCTCCTGCCACCTCTTCAAGTCTAGATGCTTGATGGAGATTTCATCTTTTGTAATATTCACTTACACTCGACATAGGTGCCAGTAATACCACTCGTCACGCACGAAATTACTTGCATATATTTGGCGGAACATAGGTTACCCTTCTAAACACTTGAAGTGGCATATCCTACAACTTCAAGATGCCTATTCACAATGGACTGCTTCCTCGCGAAGGCTTCACTGCCGACCCGCTGCTCAAGCTCATCAGCCGTACCGTGATGAATCCTGCTCTGTTACTGCCCGCATACATACTTGCGAAGTTCACAAAGAGAGGCGAGGACCTCACCATGCTACACCATACTGCTTTCTCTCGCTTCAAGGTCGTGTTTTATCTCGCCCTTGCACGGTACATCAGCAGGAAAATATCAGATGGCGTGACCAATAGTTGGTCAAAAGACAAATACGACTGGCCCCAAGAGATCGCTGTGGTGACAGGCGGTGCCGGAGGAATCGGCGGTCATGTGGTCAGGTTGCTAGCCGAGCGCGGCACGAAGGTCGTAGTGCTGGATATCCAGCCCATGACGTATGAAGCCGGTAAGTGCCCAAGGCTCTATCTCAAAAACTGGAGAATCGTAGCTTACGACAATAGGTCCAAATGTCCATTACTTCAAATGTGACATCACCTCAGCTGCTCGCCTCGCAGAAGTGGCCAAGGAAGTCCGCGCGCAGGTCGGCGAACCCACCATCTTGGTGAACAATGCTGGCGTTGCCCGAGGCAAGACCATCCTCGAAACGAGCGAGAAGGATCTGCGATTCACATTCGATGTCAACGCTTTTGCGCATTACAACACGGTCAAGGAATTCCTACCCTTCATGATCAAGAAGAACCACGGCATGGTGGTGACAGTTGCCAGCTACGCGGCGTGGATGACTGTGCCGAACATGGTGGACTACTCGATGTCCAAGACGGCAGCCCATGCGTTCCACGAAGGCCTCTCGGCGGAGCTGAAGACGCGGTACAATGCGCCCAAGGTCCGCACAGTTATAGTAAACCAAGGCTACACCAAGACACCCCTTTTCGAAGGCTATCACAACGGCGCGCCCTTCCTTGTGCCCGCGCTCGAGCCGGAATCGGTAGCCGACGCCATATGCCAACAGATCTTCACGGGCCGCAGCGGTCAGGTCGTCTTGCCTAGATTTGGGAGATTTTTGCAACTACTTCAGGCAATGCCGCATTGGTACTCTTATGATGTGAGGGCGAAGGGTCAGGATATCATGACCAACTGGAAGGGGAGACAGGTGGTGGCTGATCTGGACAGTTATTATGCGGACAAGGAGAAAGTGCCGAGCACGGAGGAAAGCACTGTTCTTGTGCCCAGAGAAGATTGATGAGTGATGGCATACGCGCTTATTCATTGGTATAAATGAGGTGCCATAATTTGTACAAGCACCGAGTGATGATATATGCTCCAGTTGCGAAGAGACAACCTCCAGCAGCGGCCTGGTATATAATGAAACAAGCGCCTACTTTTTCATTTCATCCTCTAGCAATGCACTCGTTAAATATCGACAGGAGGTTTTACTCCTATATATGAGGCGACGTTTGTTTTAACGTGGCATTGAGTCTTTGTTCTTTCTTTCGGGCTCACCAACTACGACTGCCCCTTGTTTTGCTCGTATTCGTCTCCACCGCAGCAGACATATCTCGGTGGCAGTGGACTTCAACCGTACCTATTCAAGGCACAGCATGACCAATTCCTGTGTCTAATGTGACGTCATAATTGATTGGTGTGAAACTACTTCCCAGGTCAGGTCAGGTCAGGTCAGGTCAGAGAGACTGTTTGAGCTACCATGAGTGTTTACGCAAAAATGCGACCTTACAAGTAGATACCTAGCTTAGCCTTCAAGAAAGTAGCAGGCAAAAAGGCCGAAATCCCACTCAAATAGATGATAGCCAACATGCCAGACACAGCGATCAACAAAGCCACGCAGCAAGATCCTTACACGTTGTGGGAGCTATCCATCGCGAACAACTCCGTGCCCGACCTTCAACGATGCCTAGCCCTTGCAAGCCGTCTTCTCGACAGCGACGAATACGCTAGGTTCCGCGAAGAGGTATTCCACGACGTCCTGGGCCGAGGCCCGACGCCCCTCCTAGCTCTGCACATGCTCGACCACGAAGGCATCCCCGTGACGCTGGTGACGCCCAACTCTATCTTCCAGCGAGCCTCGCAGGCTCTGATAGAAGAGCTCATAGGCCGCGGATGGGACATCAATACCTCGGACCCTCCTGCCTTTGCGCGCAAGCGGCTATTGGACTACTTGGTCCGAGAGCGGTATGGGAAAGAGGATCTAGCGCGCTGGCTGGTCCGGGAGAAGGGGGCGGCGGTCGCGGATGTGCCGTGGGACCCTGATGATCATGTCCAGGTGCCGCCGCAGCCGCTACTCGAGGCTTGCGCGGCTTACGGTACAGTGTCCATGTTCGTGTTCCTCGAGGAGGCGGGCGCGAAGCCTGGCCCGCGGATGTTGCATCTCGCTGTTGAGGTGGCTGCTGGTGAAGGCGCCGATCCCTTCAGAAGGGAAAAATTGAAGCCCCGAGATCTAGAGACTCGTGATGAAACAAGGGCCGAGATGCTGCACTACCTGGTCGACAAGCGTCGGCTGGATGTAAATGCCATGGATGCAACTGCACTCCCTCGAAGCTACTCCGCTGCTTACTGCGCGGCTACATACTGGGGCACTCCGATCTGTTACGCGGCAAGGTGGCAGAAGGGGGCGTCTGTTGTGCGGTGGCTGCTCGAGAATGGTGCTGATCCTACGATCGAAGGCACGTATACGGGTATGGATGCGTTAGCGTGTGCGAAGGAGGCCAAATGTCAAGAGACTGTTAGCATTCTAGATGATTGGGCACGTAATAGAAGGTCGTTTATCGAGTAGAGAACGTAGCTAAGCGGCGATGGTTGATCATTTACTTGTTGTTTTATGCCTTGAACGTCTACCCTACCAGGCCACAGCTTGTGTAGTGCTAGTTATCGTGAAATATTTTGCTTGGTCGGGGTCTTTACACTCCTCTGTTTGCTGCTTGATTAGGTCATGCTTGTATAATTGTTTGGTCAACGGTGACGAAAGTACTGGTCATCTTCGATGTTGTTTGTGCACACAGGTCTACTAAAACGAGGTACATTTGCTCTTTCGTCTATGTATCGTACCAGCGTCTGTATCCGACTGCAATAAACTGAACCGATACCGATGGATCTCTGGCCGGGCCACTGGTTGATAATGATTTTATACAGATATGTGGACAGCGTCCTTTGTCGGCTATACAGACCTCGACTTTTGTAATCCCTCTCCTTGACTCCGTCTCATGGGCCCAAACAAAACCGACCTTGATGGAGAAAAGGGGCAAATAATACACGATGCTATGTCTTCTTCTATACTGCGTAACTATAATTCCCACCTAGCCGTTTCCGCCCATACTTGTACCATTTCCTCGCCTCGTCTGCCCAGAACACAGAGCTTGTGAGTATTAACAAGCGGACGAGATCAACGAGACCAAGGGCCTCGGTCTGGAACACTTCCTGGAGCCATGGAAAGTAGATGACAAGTAGCTGGCCAGCTAGACTCAGAGCCACGGCCCAGTTGAAGAGCTTGTTGGAGAAGAGGCCGACTTCGCCCCGGAATATGGACTTGCTCTCGGACCGACATGCGAGCGCGTTAAACATGTCGAAAAGGACGAAGCATGTGAACGTCATGGTGGTGTCTCGTCGACTCACCTCGCCGCCGTCTAGCATTTCGTGATAATACACAAGCATTGTGCCGGTCATGATGATCGCGGCCGATGACAGGACACGTGTGATTAAAGCCCGAGTCAGTACTGGCTCGCTGCGAGAGCGAGGTGGTCGGGACATGACGTCCGGGTCAACTTTCTCCACACCGAGGGATTGGGCCGGAGGACCATCCATTATGATATCTGAATGAGTTAGTCATGATCGTAGCAACTTCAACAGGGTCCACCTACTGATCCAGAGAATCTGCATGGCATTCAGAGGGGACCTAAACCCCAGACAAGTGCAGAGGAAGACTAGCGTGAGACTGGCTACGCTAGTGCTCAGCTGGAAAGTGATAAAGTTCTGGATGTTGTTAAAAATTCCTTTGCCCTCTTCAATAGAGCGCAAGATGGTTGAAAAATCATCATCCGTGAGAATCATGTCTGATGCCTCCTTAGCAACATCAGTGCCATGCATGCCCATGGAGATGCCGATGTCTGCCCGTTTCAGTGCCGGCGCATCATTGACGCCATCACCGGTCATAGCCACAATGTCACCGCGTGCTTGTAGAGCCCGGATAATCTTTAGTTTGTGGTCTGGATTAGTACGTGCGAAAATGGTCGTCGTTTGCATTGCTGCACCAAGTTCATCCTCGGTCAAGCTGTCCACCTCGTCGCCGGTGAGTACGGGCTTCACTGCCGCTTGATTTGATGTGTGACCGCGAGGAGTCGCAATTTGCATACCAAGTTGCCTCCCTATGGCGAGTGCAGTCGTTGCAGAGTCACCCGTGATCATGATGACCTTCACACCGCCACGCATGAGCTTTCGGATCGAGCGAGCCACGCCTGGCCTCGGTGGATCACTCATGCCAACCAAACCGGCGAACACTAGGCCACGATATAACTCCTCGCCTTGGCATAGAGATGGGCTCTGGTGACCATCTCGATTGACGGGCGTGCCACTTCGAGATAATGGGCTGAGCGCCGAGGCCCTACCTCGTGCTGTCCTAGTGATGGGGCCGCTTGCAAAGGCCAAGACACGCAGGCCTGTTTCCGCCATCTTGTCAGCTGCCTGAAGCGCTTCCTGTCGTCGCTGGGGATCCATAACAACCTCACGACCGTCGGGTGTGAGATATGTATCGCAGACATCCAAAACTTTGTCGATGGCGCCCTTTACATAAGCGTATTCCTTGTCACTATTTCCAGGCTGCGCTCCAATCACCACGCCCATCCACTTCCTTTCCGAGCTAAACGGCATTTCTGCAGTTCTGGGCCCTATAGAATCTCTGACGTCGTGTTCTTGGTACCTATCGAGAAGATCGAGCATGGCGACATCTGTCGGCTGTCCCACCCATCTCGTGTGAGTACTAAAATCTCTGTTCTGGGCATCGGGCAGCACGGATTGCGTCCCGTGAGCTACGCGAGCATTATTGGCGATGTTGCCAATACGAAGGATCTGTAGTGCTGCTACATCTGGTGTCCTCTCGGCTGCGACATCATCTGAATCCACGTCAATAGGTGATTTCGATTCGAGGTACCACATTTTAGTGGTTGTCATATGGTTTAATGTCAGAGTTCCCGTCTTATCGGAGCAGACGACGTTGACAGAGCCCAGTGTTTCCACGCTGGGCATCTTTCGAACTATGGCATTGTGCTTTGCCATTCGATGCACACCTAGGGCGAGAGTGACAGTCACGATGATGGGGAGTCCTTCGGGAATGGCAGCCACTGCGAGTGAGATGGAGATAGTGAAAAGGTCGAGTAACTTTTTGCCTTGCAACAAGCCAGCCAGTGAGATGAGTGCGATGATGCCGAATGACAATTGACTCAGTTGCTTCCCCAGCTGGTCCATGTTGATCTGCAAAGGCGAACGCGGGCTTTCAGTGCCCGAGACACTCGCAGCAATTGTACCGAAATGCGTATCACCACCTGTCGCAAATACAATGCCTTGCCCATGGCCAGACTTCACGAGCGTACCCATGTACGCGATGTTGTTCACACCATGGTCGCCCACGGTATCTTTCGAATCGCCATAGGAGGAAGGAGAGAGAGCGGATGGGCTTGGGTGACGGTGGTCATGCGAGTTGGGCATGGATGGCGAAAATGCACGGCGAGTCCTCGTATCTGATGTCATCCTCAGGGGCTCGTTTTCTCCAGTGAGGTTCGATTCGTCGATTGTCAAGTCGGCTGCTTTTGTTATCCGAATGTCGGCTGGTATGCGATCCCCAGTTGTGAATAGGACTAGATCTCCGCGTACCAGCTGGCTGGCCATGACCTTGGATGATGTCGCTTCCATCTGCTCTTCCCCTGGTGTTTCGGCACCAGCAGCGGGATCAACCTCGCTCTGTCCATCCCCAACTGGCGGCCAAGCCTGGCTTCTAGTATTGGGGGCCACTTTCGAGGGCTGAGCGCGTACCAGATGGGCATGGTTCGGGACGAGGTGGTTGAGGGCTTCGATCGATTTCTCCGATCGGTACTCCTGGACGAATCCTACTGTAACAACAATGGTAACTGCGACAGTAATGCTGACAGCATCGTCCAAGTTGCCGACGAAAATGGACAGCACAGCGGATATAAGGAGGAGGATGATCAGGGGCTCGCGGAACTGCATAACGAAGCGCAACCAAAGAGGCTCCGGCTCTTCATGGACGATCTCGTTGGGGCCGAAGTCTTGCAGGCGGGAGAGGGCCTCGCCGGGTGTGAGCCCATGAGTCAGGGAGGTTCGGAGGCGGCTGGCTGTGTCGACAGGTGTCATGAAGGCGAACCCTTCAGCCATGGACTATAACGATGACACGGCTTAGCCACAGACCTTGGTCACGGATGGTTTTATCAAACTGTCTCCTGTCAGGGGGTAACTCACCCTCGAATCGGCGGAAGTGGTTCGGGCGTGGCTAGGACGGGGCGGCCCAGAGCGATCGCGAGAGCCATCGCCGGGGAAGTCATGGTCACGATCGATGCCGCTGATGTTCGGAACGGACAGGGGAAGAAGCGAGTGGCTGTCCGGTTCGCGATCGCGCCAGGGCCATTGCATCTTCAAAGGACGATCTAGATGGATATGTTATGCAACGAGGCGTAGCGACATGGAGGCGTTCGAGTTGGTTCAGCCTGGGCGCTCTACTTTGCGACAAGGGATCAGAGAACGTGATTAGAATAAATTCATCATTGAAGAGGACGATCGGTACGTCGCAGGTAGGGATCGTGTGAGGAGTGATCTTGAGTCAAGTACGGTAAAGCAGATTGGTGCGCTCTGGTAGAGCGAGAGCGAGAGCGAGAATACCTTGGATGTTGAGGTTGTCGAGATGTTGCTTGTTGGCTTCTAAGTAGTCTAACATGATGGTGGATCCTTAGCGCACCCTGGACGGGTTAGCTACAGTACTGCCAGCTGGGCTAGGTTTACTGGCCGAGCTGGCTTACATAGTACATGTAGGTAGGTACTTATTAGGCAGGGTTGGCATGGACAGAGGCGAGAGGCAAAGAGAATTGATCTTTAAGTACAAAGTACCTTATAAACATATTATATATAAATTAGAGCAGATCACGTAGATTTCAGTTTACACATATATCTTCAAGTGCCTAAAATAGGCAAATACCCAGGTACACGGAGGTATGCAGTGCTCTTCATGTCCGATTCTGAGATGCGCAATCTCTTCTTTTGGGCAAGTATCTAAGCAAGGGACCTCAGACTCCAAGGTTCTTGAAGGGGAAGTACATATTTAGGTAAGCTTTAAGTTTTCTATCCATAACCTTGACCTTGACCTACCTTAGGGTTGGGAGTGATGCACGGCAAGAAGGTTCCTTGCAACTTCGTTCCTGCATGCCTATAAACGCACCTCTCTCGCCTCTCTTAGCCACTGGGGAGTTTTTGACCAGGACGCTTGGAACATGGAGTTAGTTCTTGGGGCAATTGAAACAGGATCGATGTTTTGAGACTTAAGTGACCCAATATGGTAGTTGGTTTAGCAAAATTTCAATCACTCTGCAATTAAATATTACAGAGATCGTTGCAGCCCTTTCCATACCTCATACTCAGCAGTCTTATATGGGCTTCATTGGTCCAATACCATACCTAGGTACACTGCGAGAGTACTAGTAGATGTACTGGAATCTACCTAAATAGCTGCAGCTAGTGCAGTGCTACATGTTAAGTACTTGCCCAGGCAGATATTTTACCTAGGGAAGAACATTGAAAGAAAAGGGTATCGATATTGGTAAGATATATAATGAAAAGCCCAAGGCATTTTCTTTTAGAAGTGTTCGCTCCTGTTTGGTTGTAAAAACTCCAAGCGGGTTGGAAACATACACTTGGTCACAGCACCTTCAGACCATCAAGTTGGAAGGGTTGACGTAAGTAGGTTCGGCAAGGAACGAAAGCGCTAGCGTCATAATCAGATTTTGGAGCACGATGCGACCAATGAGCCATTCCATTTCAGGCATTGAAACGTGCACAAGCCACGGTCTTGGCACGTCTACCTCCAATCAGAGCCGCTCCCCAGCCAAGGATGGCACGTCCCCAGCCTCTTGCATTTTGTCGATTTAGGCTTGGGCGTGAGAGGCTGACAGGGTAGGGAGCGCTTGGGAGGTTGGCCGGTCGTTGCTCACTCGAAAACAACGGGGTCTTGCCCATTTCCAGGCGGCCGCCCCCCTCCAACCTGCACCTGACCACCTCGATGTTCTCTCCATCCATTGCTAAACTGCCACACCCAATCTCCCGATTCCCGACTCCCGCAGTCAATCGCTGCACTCACCTCGCGACCAACACCACTCGCGAACCGCCTGCGCCTGTCGCTTTGCTCTCGCTCGTGCTTGCTTCCCAATCCTGGCCTGCGCCATCTGTACTGCGATTGATTTTTCCCGTTACGCGCAGCGGCGCTTTCTCGCACTGCTCGAGGCGCGGCCTGCTGAACGCGCGCGCTTCTGCGGCGCTCCCCCAAACAACGCGCCCTCTGTTTACCACCCCCCACGGGCCATCGACGTCTGCCCTCACCTAGAGGGACAACTCTTGGCTTGTAGTACCTATAGCGTATTGCACTTATTTACTTGATAGCCTTGTCAATTGCCATTGTTCACAAAGCAGTGGTCGTCCGCATCACTGGCGTCGCGCCCTTCCGTTGCTTATCCGCCTGCTGTTCGTCGTCGCTGCTACCGCCGTCATGTTCTACTCGGAGGAGCTGCTCCAGCGGACCGGGCCTTTGGCCCGAGTCTGGCTCTCGGCAAACATGCACAAGCTATCCAAGACACATGTCTTGCAGTCCAATCTACCTAACAGTGTAGATGCCATCATTCGCCCCAACCAAGCGCCGCTGGCGCTACGCCTGAGCGGCCAGCTGCTGTTGGGTGTTGTGAGGATGTATAGCCGAAAGGCTCGCTACTTGCTAGACGACTGCAACGAGGCTTTGCTCAAGATCAAAATGGTTTGTTTCCCACTACAATCTCCTGAGGCACACGACTGATCTTAATATTCTAGGCTTTTCGTGCTACGGGCAACAACGACATCCCTGAGAACCTCAACATGCCGAATCGAGAAGCACTGATGCTGCCCGATCAGATTACACCTGCTGACAACCTCAATATTCTACCCCCGCCTGATGCGAATTGGCTACTCAGTCAGATGGAAGACGTGAACACCGCGCCGGCCAGCTCCAATACGCGCAGCCGAGGAAGGCCGAGCAACCGTGATATCAACCTGCAAGAAGATTTCAACAACAGTCAGTTCCTACATGATGACAACATGGTCGAGGACGAACTTGCTCTCGCCCCCATGGATGACTTGGAACTCGAGCTTGACTTCGGCATGGACCTTGACGACGACGAACGACCACGTATGGACAAAAGCATCGAAATGGGTCGAGATGCCCCGGCTGCCCGACCTGTTGAAGAAGACATCTTTAGTGAGCTTGATATAGCGCCCCGTGCCAAGGGCGCCGATGTAGAACAAACCATGGAGTTGGATTTTGGCGACGACGGAGTAAGAATCGCAGACGATGATGGTGATCTACAGATGGACGACCTTCACTTCGACGTCGGGGACCAGTCTGCCATGCCCGAGATGGGCGGAATCGCGTCAATGGAGCGTGCACGCATCTCCGAGTCTCCTCTCTCCGACATTGATGAGAACACGGCTAGGGACGTGGAAGAGTGGACTCGCCTGAATAATACGAGCATATATGAGCCAGGATTTGAGCCTGAGGAGCCTGAACCGCTACCGCAAAAGAAATCAAAGAAGCGCAAGATCTTTGGTCTTGATCCGTCTACGCAACTCACGAGCGCGCATATCAAAGAACAGCAGCAGAACCACGAGAACATTCTGAAGACTCCTGGCTTCGTTTCCCGAGATCCATACTTGCTCGCTCTGGTTGAGCTGAAGAACAGCGGAAGCTTTATCGCCAATATTATGAACGGTGGTCGCAGCAAAGGTTGGGCCCCTGAGCTGCGGAGCATGTTAACTTTGGACTCCATCAGGCCAACGAACGACCTCAAGCGCAAACGCGATAGTGGAGTTGCTGATCTCGGTAGCGAAGAGGAACAGAACGCTTCAAAGTCGCCTCGTCTCGAGATAGGTGAAGACGACACCATGCTTGGTATGCCCGAATCAGGACTTGGCGACCGTAGTGTTGCTGCCGACGAAACAATCCTGGACATTCCCGCTGATGAAGGGATTGCGACCAACATCGACGACGATATCCATCAGCCACGCGACGACAGTATCTATCCTGCATTTGACGAAACAGTTGCACCCATTGTACACCCAGCCGATAGCGGTCCTGTTTCGCTGGGTACCAAGCATGCCGTGCATGTACTCCGAGACTTGTTCGGGGCTGAAGCAGCCACCGACGAGGAGAAGCGCAGGAGGCCAGCTGTGTTCCAAGAACTCTTGCCCGAAGGCAGAGCCACGAAGGCGGATGCCACCAAGATGTTCTTCGAATGCTTAGTACTTGCGACCAAAGATGCCATCAAGGTTGAGCAAAAAGAGGGCGGGCTAGGCGGCACGATCCGGGTACGCGGAAAGCGCGGGTTGTGGGGCGCCTGGGCTGAAAAGGAAGCCGGCGGTGAAATGGCGGCACAGCAGGAGGAGGACGAGGTTGTGTCGGCGCCTCCACCGGCGATAGCGAGCTCATCCCACCCTGTTGCTGCCGCTGCATAGAACGCATGTTCCGTGCCGCCCTAAGCCTACTAGACACATCTTTATGGTTTGGCTAGGCGACGGGCAGTTCTTGTACAAATTTGTTGGCTTGCTTGGGAATGGGGCATTACACGGGCGAACGGCGTTTGGCGTCCCAGCGTTTCGGACACTGGGTGGCAAAGGGAAATACCACGATTGAAGGGCTTGCAGATATCTGAATGTTAAAAATCAGCTACTGTGGATTTCTGCAATGAGCAGCCAGAAGCTGGCTGTTCAAGCAGGCAGCGAGCGGCCTAGTTGTCTACATACCTACTTGCCGACTTACCGGCCTACTCTGGCATGATGAAATGACCTGGGCTTGGTGTTGGTGGTCTTAGAAGAAATGTATGTCACAACCGCGCAGTATTTGTTTGTTGTAGGTAGATAAATGTTCATGAAAATATGTTCCTACATGGAGTGGATCTAGTGTGAGAGTTGTCTTACTATGCTATTGATTAAGCAAATATCAGAACAAAACACAATTATCACCAAACGTTAGCTGGCTTAAAGGCTGTTTGCCAACAGACAAATTAACTTTGCGCAACATCCATGATGCGTATGTACATACTTGGTAGGTATTGGATAGTTTATGTTAGTAGCAAGCAATCGATTTACTATGTACCTACCTTACCTACATGTAGTATGTTTCTGCTCAAACACTCAGAGTCCCTCGATATACAGATATTACTAGGTGGGTATGGATGTAGGTACCTAATCAATGATGCTGGTCTGGCTCCAATGATATCCGTGAAGCTAAAGAGCAGCTGCAGAGCTCCATATTGAATTGTGGTTTTACGCATGTATGTTTGTTTCAGCTGCACTGTTGTCACCAGACATGTCCATGCCCACTGCTGTGTTTGGGTGTTTGACTGCACGGGCACTCCGGAGGTGTGATTATTGGCCAGGCGCGGTACCAGGCGCCATAGGCCGCCGTAGGCACTTACACCAGCCCCTGCTCAGCCCTCCTTCGCCTCTAGCTCCAGCCCACCTGTTCTTCTTGACCTCATCTCTCCCTAGTCCCTACCTCCTTCATCTGTCCAACGCAGCTCTATAACAATGGGCAAGCCACCGCAGCATCCCATCCACACGCAGAATCTACATCTGCACTCTACAGATACATGCTTCCACTCACTGCCAAAAGTCGGTTCGTCTGCAGCACTACCCAACTCGACAAAGCGTCCTATTGTTGATTCCGACCACCCTGGCTGAAAGCCATCAACTGCATGTCAATAGCCTGCCTATATCGCCTCAATACCTTTGTCATTTGCAACGGTTTTAATTGCGGTGAGGTATCTGGAAGCTGTTGTTTGCTCAGGGCGCACCATCAAACCTTAAAGGCCACATTCACCTGTCACACCTTCGCACTCGGCATTCACGAAGTCCGAGCTGCCATCCGCAAGCTTAGGTATTCACTATCAAACTCTTTATAGTCAGAAGCAACAAACACCTGTGACAATGGTCAAATCACTTCTTGAGCTGTGCACAGCAGTGTGCCTGCAGAATATCAAAGGTTTGTTTCCCTACCTCGTACTATATAAAAGCTCACCTTCCCACAAACCATCTACCCTTTTTAACCCTATTGTGTCCCGTTTTCTCCATCTTCTCCTCAACACTTGAAACACTCAGCCCATTTGGCCAGCCTCTAACTTCATCTCTACTTCGATATAGACATAACAGACATGGGTGCCATACCCTACAGTGTCGCGCGACCAATTCTCATGAAGGTCAATAGTGCGGCACAGCTCCGACAAATAGAAGTCAACTCCCCGCAACTGGAGTTGGAGACGCCCGAGTGCTGGAAGCGTCTTATATCGCGCGAGTTCCCGATCCTAGCTGCGAAGTACAACTATATGCCGAAGAACCCGAGATCATGGTACAAGATTCATGCCAAGTACCAGCGCCTGGACCTCGAGGCCAAAGAGGCGGCCCGCGAAAAGCTCAAGAACGCATTTAACAGGATCGAATCGGACAAGAGCACCAGCGTCAGCAAGGTCGTCACCTACGACAGCAGGAAGCTCCCTCAGCTGCCGCGCGACGTCAAGCCGCAGAGGGGCATGCGCGGCAAGGGCCGTGGAGAACCCGACCAGAGTTCACTTCGCTGGACCGGTGGCTCGAAGACCAAGGTGAACACTGCCAAAAGTGTGCTCAAGCGCGCCATGCGAGAAGCGAAAGAGATCTCGGCTAAAACCCGCCTGGACACAAAGGCAGGTACCAGGCAAGTGAGGACAGGGCAGGTCATGCGGGCGCCAGTGGGCATGGTGCAGGAGAAGATCACACAAGCACGTCCGGCGACAGGCATTCGTCCACCGATGCGGCGGCCCGAGAAGGACGCCCGAACGCAAGAGTTGGATGATCGGGAGGCACGACTTCGGAAGGCCAAGGAGATGACAACAGGCGGATCTTACGTATCGGATGATGATCTCGATGAGTTTGACATCGAAGGCGAGGACGGCCCTATCGGTCTGGAGGTAGATGATCTCGAGAGCTACTTCGACGATCGCGAGGCCAGACCCTCAACCTCAGTCCCTAGAGGCAGCTCGTCTGCTCGCAAAATGGGTGGCTCAGCTCAGGCCTACAGTAGCTCGACGAGAAAAGAACCGATGGTGAGCAGCAGCTCACGCGCACAAGGGCCGACTAGTCCTCCACCCAAAGCCATGGCGGGTTCCTCATCTGGTCAAGGGGCCATGCTCCCGCGCAAGAGAAAGGCCGCGGATATATTCATGAAAGCGAAGAAGCCGCGACCTTGAGACGCCTTACCCCGCCGACAAGTTGCATCTTGTTATATCCTTTCTATATGTTTTATCTAGCACAGGCGTAACGGAGCTATTGGGATACATTGGAGAAAGATGGTTTGTGTGGACTGACTTGGGTCGCTGGCAACAGTTTGTTATTGGGATGTCCTTCTTGCTCAGGTTACGGGAGTTTGTGTCTGGCTAAGAATAACGGAGCTAGTCTGGCTTTGGGGGTTAGTTATAGTTGTTGTTGGGATATATTGCTTACTGGAACTGGGCGTGCCCTATTGACGGCACATTTGTTTAACGATGGAGGAATAATGTGAGAGAAACAATAAAGATACAACGACCATAAAACATCCTGTTCCTATTGCTGTTCTTGTCCTTGTACATGCCATGGCATGCAACACACAAACATCCAATAGACAAGTGTTCTTTAAACCCGTGAATTTAAATTTGATATGGGATCTAGTAGGAATAGGGACTTCATTCGCGGAAATTAGTAATTGGCATTTAGAGCCAAATGATCGCAGATGATTCGGGAGTCTACAAATATCTTAGGAGGCATTTGGGATAAATGCCCTGGGCTGGTGTGGGAATATTTCATTGAATTCACCGTCTATTCATGGCCCAGCCAACCAGCCAATCAACCAAATCTACCAGGATATGTTCGCTAACTGCAACATGGCGGGCCGATCAGATGCCACAGCCGAAGCTTCGTCTGTTCATCTGGTTCCTTGTATCGTGTCTGTCGCCCCCATAGCCACCTCGACTGTCCATCTATATCCTTTGGTGGGATCATGCCCACGACGACGACCAAAAGTGTGACCGTGAGATGCCCAGCGATATGCCGTTGGTGCGACGAGGGCTTCAGGTGCTCATAATCTTTCCTCTCCCTTCCCAAATGTCTCTGTTTCGAAGGTTCCCCGTGTCCAGAAAGTGTATGTGATGTGTAGACCTCGGAAGTGATTATATCTCGGTCTCGGAATGATGAAGGTTCTCAGTATCGGTAGACATCGGCTCCTCGTCCTCCTCGGAGTGTCAGGACCAGATGGAGTGTAGCGTCAGCCACTACGCCGCCCTCTCCTAGTTTAACGTCGTCGTGCCTAGAACGCGGGGGATTCGAAGGTTAGTTTGGTGTTCTGCTTGTTGCCATGTTATACCGTGTCGTTCCGTTTCGTACAGATGCGATGTATCAGATCGAACAAGGTAGCGCGGCGAAAGCGCGGGATATAAGGAATCGGGGGTGGTCAGGTCGAAAACTCACATCTGCTTGCCAGCGTAGATAAGACGCTGTTGCGCGGGGAGGATGCCCTCCTTCTCCTCGACGCGCTTCTTGACGTCTTCGATCTGCGCAACCACAGAAACCCAGCAGTCAGCCTTTGCATTACATTTTCACATGAGATGAAGGTTCATCTGTCGGCTTTTGGTCTGTTTGTGTTTGGTCGGTTTCATCAGGCGGCACTGTGTGGTAGTGTAGGTAGGTGTTGCATGATGGCGCTAGGAATAACCTCGCCGGTCGGACGGTTCGCGACACGGAAACGTGATCGGGAAGAAGTAGGAGAGGCATGAGTTGGATGGGGAGGAAAGTAGACAAGAATCACAACACACCGTGTCTGTCGCCTCGACGTCGAACTCGATCAACTTCCCCGTCAGGGTCCGCACCCTGTAAGCAAGCGCAAACACGCCAGGTCAGCTATGCCACACCATTATCACGCATCCAAATCCAAGAAAGGGTAAGTCAAGGCAAGGCAAGACAGGTCGAGTGAATTTGTTGACATGTGCTAGGGACTGGTTGAGGCATGGCGGGCGCATGGCGGGGCAGGGCAGAGCAGGATGCACGCAACCTTACTTGATCATCATCTTGGCGGCTGTGTGGGAGGGAAACGCGGTCAGAAACTAGTTGGTTGACTCTGGGGAAGACTTATGTCTTGTTTCGTGTTCGCAGAAACAAAAAAGGAGAAAGAGCGTGTGTTCACTTTGATGATAAGATGAAGGTGACGGGACGACGTAATGGAGCGTTGGCAGGGACCTCAAGACGTTGGCGGCGGGAAGGCGGGCGAAGGCGGGTTTAGCTGATCAAGATGGCGGGGTGCTTGCAGGTTGCTTTGCACCGTGCTCTCCGAGGCGGGGCTGTCGTGTGGTACTGGAAGGGTAGGTACCTACCTAAGCTAGCCTACCTGGTACTACGTGAATAGGCGTCGTTGGCGACCTTGACTACATCATTTTCTACCTACATACAGGCATGTAGGGACATACAGTATAGGCAGAATATGTTTTCAAATTTGGACCACCTATGAGTGAATAACCTGTCGCATGAGTTTCGACTGTTTTCTCCCAGAGGGCCGGATGAATCGCAGCATTGGACCCTCATAGCATTATGTGCTTCTGACACACACACCACTGGGCAGTCTTTGACACATTTCAGATCGTGATAAGTTTTTAGTAGAGTTTTCGCTGTCACCTTTCGGGTGCGCAGCGCATGGCCCCCGTGAGTGAGTCTTGCTGTTCAAGCTGGATTCCCCATTGCTATGAGACCCAGAACAGACCGGATGTACCCATGCAAAAAGAGGCCCGACGTTGTTGTACACGGATTATGAGTTGGTTGTAGATTATACAGTGGGGATGGTCCTCCCTTCAAATAAAGCACCCCGTTCAGTGCAATTGCTTGCTTGCTTGCTTGCTTGCTTGCTTGCTTATTTGCTTATTTGCTTCCGTCGTTGCCACTGAACACGTTCAGGCCCAAGCCCTCGGAGTCGAGCAGCAGCTTATTCCGCCCACCCGCCTCCTGGAGCTGTGCCGCGATAGCTCGGGCATTCTCGATCTTCTTGAGCTCGACGTATGTCTTGCTCTTCTTGATGGCTTCACCGATGAGCTCTGCTGATCGAGCCTCACCCTGTGCCTTGACCACCATGGCCTGCTTCTCTTGTCTGGCCTTGTCCACGATGAAGGCTGCCCTCTGCGCCTCCTGCTGTGCTACTTGCTTGGCCTCGACGGCAGCCGTGAACTCGGGGGAGAAGGCGAGGTGCTGCAAGAAAAACAAGTTAGTGAACCAGCGACATAAGGCCATGATGGGACAGCATAGATGGGACGAGAAGCCTACCGTGAGGGATACATCATCCAGCAGGATGTTGAACCGCGCAGCTCGCCTTGATAGGTTTTCTCGCACTAGTTTGGCCACCATCTCACGCTGCGTGATCAGCTGACTGGCGTTGAACTGCGCAACCACGCTCTTGAGAACCTCGTTGACAATGGATGGCAACACTCGTTCGTCGTAGTCTTGCCCCAAGGTCCGGTATATCTGGGGCAGAGCAGCGACCTCGGGACGAGAGAGTACACGGCAGGTGATGTTGACCATCTGCAAGTCCTTGGTGCCGGTGAGGGAGGACACGTTTCTCGGTCTCGCGCGGACGTCGTATGTTACGGGAGTCTCGAGCCAGGGGATCATGATGTGGGTTCCTGATCAACAATGGCGTTAGCAAGACCAGGCGACGTTCACGGGACATGGCGAATCCTTTGGGGTGCCTTCAACGGACCTTCGCTGTAGATCTCCTTGCTCACACCACTTAATCTCGTGTACTTGATCGCCCTGTGACCACCATCGACGTTGAAGAGCGAGTTCTGCAGCAGGACAGCGCCGCCGAACAGCAGCCCAACGGCGCCGACAACCATGCCAGCACCAGGCGGAGGACGGCCTCCGGGGAAGCCGCGGCTGTGACGGACCATGGTCCGCATCTGGTTGATGTACTCATCCATTGGATTGCGCGACATGTTGTTCAGCGGTGCAGGGTACGCCGGCACGTCAGGTGGATGCAGGTACGGGCGTTGGTATTGGCGAGTGATGAGGCGTGTTGATGGAACGGCTCCGTTGTGGTGGTGCGGTGCCGCGGTGATGGCAATATCTGGCGAGGAGCTTCTTGCAGCGCAAGGCGAGGGGGGTAGCTCTCCAAGGTTGGTAGTGGGCGGGGTGGGGCGAAATATAGATGAGACGGTCTTCAAAGCCTCCAACACCACTAATATTTCAATACTTTCTAGAACTACTCCTGTTTACTACCTAATTGTATAGAATATTTTCTAAACCAGTTCATTAGTTATACAATAGTTATTAAATGATTAGTTGCTTACGGAATGTTAAATCTTGAGTTTGTTTTTTATCCTATACGGTTAGGTAGGTACTAAGAAAGGATCTCATCTATTGTTCGCATCACCTCGGTGGATACTTAAGGCTGGGTTAGTGGTTGTAACTTTTACCACTGTGCCTCTATGAACTACGACGGATTAGGATTAGCTTATCGACTACCTTAGCCCTTCTCAAATGTCATGCAGCAAGGGAGTTAGTTGGGCCTGAAATAGATAATAGATATGTTCACTTGCGAAATCGTGGTTCTAGGTACTCCGTACTTGAGAAAGGGTCACTATGCCCTATTCTAGGAAAATACGATAAAAGTTGCTACGATAGGTAAGTGGCTGCAGTTGAAAAGCATACACACCGACAGATTATTGCTGAATAGTTGTATAGAAATAATCTGGCTGAAGTAGTCCCTAAAGTTTACAGTTTGAAGTTGAACTACATTTAATCTAATTCCCATTCCCATCATCGAGGCATCAATTAGACAAGGATCAAGCATAATACTTTACATCAAATGTAACGGTTCGTTGTATTATTGCCAAACTTGAGATATATTTTAGTAGCTGTTACCTATATTAGAACAGAACTTAGCATTGATATTATAGTAGATGTTATGCTACTCTATGACCACACTTGAACTCTTTCCGTGACTGGACTGAAATAATCCGTTGTAAATCTCTAGGGTGTCCATTGTTAGCGGCCTCTTTTCTCGCCTCTTAGCCTTAGACAACTTAGACGAAAGATGATATTAACGCTAGCATATAGTGGAAATGTCCCAGAGCCACTTCGCTATGTTAAGAGCTTGACTGTCAGGTGCCAAGGTAGCATGAGCCTCACCATGATCCAGGAGCTCCCTTGAAGAGGGCTGTTTGGGCTACGAGATTTGTGTATATAAGGACTGGGCGACTCCCACTGAATGGGAGAGCCCAGGAATCAGTAGAATTGACACCTGACCCCTATTATTCTACTTGGCTACATGGTTACTGCTAGATTCCTTTACCCTGGTGTAAAAGCATTTGGCATTGACTGTATTATGTTCAAGTATAAAATTAAGTGTGGTTGATCAATGCCAGTAGGTAGTGACAACCTACCACTCACCGATACACCAGATAAACATTAGAATTGGGCGGGCTGGACTCTGTGAAGCAAGGAAAGCTACATGCCAGGGTAGTGAGTGGTATTTGAGATAGTGATCGATATGAAAGCCTAGGCACTTGGCTTGAGTCGGTCACAATAAGAGGCACGCAACAACCCTCCGATGACCTGCAATAAGTTTCTAGTTCAACATCCCTTTGCAATACATGACTATCCAATGGACTAATTTGCCACTTTCGCTCAATCTAAACCCTCAATGTCATAACATACCCCAACTCCACCAAGCTGCGCCAGCGCAAGCTTGATTCTATGTTCAACCTCTACTTTCGACTCTTATTTTTCTTTTTAGCCTCCTTGGATAGGCGCGCCTCTTCGTTCTCCCTAACCCCTCGACAATAAGGGCACTCAGTGTTGTATCTTGGGCACCAACAGAGGCCACAAGCAGTGCACAGTTCCAGGTGGTTTAGTTTCACGCAGCGAGTCTTGGCAGGCTGGCTGCAAACAGGACTGATCGGGTTTTAGTTTTGAATTGATCAAAATCATATGTTAACATACCAATGGTGGTGCTGGCTTCCTGATCCAAGCATTGTGAATGATTTGTGAGTCATTGTTGAGGTTTTGTTATGGCTTCGGAAGGCTCTAAAGGGGTGAAATGATGTGGGTTAAGCAAAACAAAGATAGAAACGGATACATGACCATAGGGGAATGGTACTAATATACTTCCCAAACATTTGCTCGAGTAACCAAACACCAGTCTTGCCACCCCCAGCGACAGAAACTCGACGGAGACGAAGTCTGCTTTGCCACTGTTGTATCATGGGCGGCTGCGCTGTCTCTTCTAAATCATTCTTACACGACTAGCCACTTACAATACATAGTAGGGACGGCTCCACGCCTGAGAAGTTGCCGGAGAAATTCCAATGTGAGACAGTCAGGAATCACGAGGCTATGTATTTATGATGTCACTACCAACGACGCATTTCCGACACCGATCTCTGGTTTTTTGGTGTCTACCTTCTCCATGACTTCAAATTCCAGCCCATTCCGAAGAACCGGGGTTAAATTCATCCCTTAAAAACGAGGCTTGCAATATCTTACCATTTCTATTAAGGGTATCCTGCCGGCAAGCAGCTGGAGGGTCCATCACTGTAGAGACTCTGAATTCCTCATGTGACTACCCAAGGCTGAGCAAGTTTTAACTATAGGCTCATGGCATTGCAGATTTCTCATGTCATCGAGGGTATCTCGCCACAGCGTCCAAACAACTTACCAAGGGAGCCTATCAGTAATGCTACTCATGTAGTTCAATATGAACTTAAGAAGTGGTACGTGGCTAGGCTAGACTTTGGCAACCCGGTTCTAAAGTACAAGCTTTGGTGCCGGGTGTAGAAGATGGTTGTAACTCTTGGCTCTTAATTCATTGGAGGGTAGTAACTAGGTGATAGTAAGAGGTAGAGTAGAAAGTATTTGACTTTCCGCCAATGCTGACAGAGCTGAGAGCCAGCCAATGAGCGTAAACCTTGGAACCCGAGAATACGGAACCCAATGAGCAATGCAGGGAGGTCGGCGAGGACCGTCGCCTCTCCATCTTCGGCCCGATAATCCATCCCTGGTTTCTATAACGGCTTCATGGTCCAGACCTTTCTGTCACGCGGTGTCGATTTTCGCATACCGACTGAGGTCACAAAGCCAATCGAACGGCCGACGAAGATGTCACCACTGCTCAGGCGCATTTCCTCGCAGCAGACACTTGTCCTAGTATTATATCGGAAGTGGTTTTGATCATGATGCGCAGAAATTAGTAATAGGCCAAGAGCCATGATTGTGCTGAACAACTAATACAGCTACTTAAGTCGCTACCAGTGAAGTCCATCGTTCAATCTTCGCAGATGAAGCGCATCAGATCACATTTCAGACTAATCCAATCCTCTTCCTCATAACGTCCTGTCCCCATATCGTAAAGGATGTCCGCGGCATCAACATCAGCTTCCACGACAGCCTGAACGAATTTCTTGCATATCTCTAGACGACTTGGGAAGTGCAGCGCAGCAATCCATATCGCCTCGAAAATATGCGACTTCTTCGTATATTTCCAATCGCCCTGCCACTTCAAAGCCTTGCCTAGTTCAGTGTTATAATGCGCTCGGTAGCGTTCTAATGTAGCTGGTGAATCCTCTGTATCAGTCATCATCGGCCAACCGTACATGAGAGGATCCCAATCGCGCGTAATCCACCCCGGGTAACTTGCATATCCCACGAAGCGTGGCATAGTTTGGGCGAGATCCCAGTCGATCATTCCGGTGACGGTACCTTCATTGTCAACTAGGAAGTTCTGCGAGTCAAAATCCGGGGGACTCAGAACAAAGCTCGACGGTAAATCAGCGGTTGGTAGACATTCCAACAGGAATTCTGATACCTGGGCCGCTGCTTTAGTCCATGCATGTCTATTCTGGTTGAAACTTCCGCTGGTTTTGTCACGCAAAAACAGCGAGGTAGAGTCATATGGACCCGAGCCGATAATCTGAAGGCTACCATCTTCCTGTTCATCCCAGTCGTACGAAGGGCCGATGACAGTCCTGTCAAATCCGCTTTCCATGACGGAACCCATCTGATCAAAGTGAAAGCAAGAAAGTTGAGCCATGGCTTGTGAGAGGCTTGTCAAAATCCTCAAGCGGTATTCTTCGCGCGGCAAGGTGCCTGAATAGTCAAACCAAACCTCAGACACGGGCTTCCCAGCAATGAAGCTCATGCATAGGTATGGTGCACCAATCTCGTTGTTGACAGTGGTGTCTAGGGCGTAGATTTCAGGCACTGGGATCGTGGTTTTGCTCCGGATGAGGCGTAACGTGGCAGCTTGGGACTCCATGGCATCTGAAGCGGCTTTTGTAAGCCCGGATCCCCAGCCTGTAGCGGGCACTCGGATGACGAGCTTGACGCTTTCCAAATCAATGACATGGACTATGTTGTATGAACCGCTGAGTCGTGCAACAAGCGTACCCCTTGCGTTTGGGAGAGCTAAGCATCGCTTTGCGATATTCGAGGCGAGGAGGACGATAGATTCCGGCGCGATGGCCACAAGAGGACCGAAAGTCTCAGTATTTGGACTCTCCATGGCGGAACGTGCGAGCAACAAGGGCACAAGCGGAAAGATGGTGAGTGTTTCTGAAATATTTTATTGGTGAGAGTCACCCATTTATATGTTCCTACCTGGCGGATCTTGTGTCACACTCGCAACGAATCAACCATACATTGCCGGGTTTCCAATGTTATACACATTGGCCAAGGCAATACAGGTGCCGAAGTTCAACCTCACCAAAGGGAAGCTGACGAAGTCGCATGCCACAAATACCTTATAAGTGAAGCATGAATCACTATGCCATGTCTGTAGCCAGATCACGGTTATGGATCGATTGTTGAATGAAGACTTTATCGCATTGCTCCTAGAATCAAGCGAAACGAACCTTGAAGAGCGTTGTGATTAATCTCCGTTTCCTGGCACGCCTGGGTGGTGCCCAATACAGGAGAGGAGGTGGGGGTTCTGCGAGATAATATTAGTAATGATCTAAATGTCATTAGAGATGGTCCAAGGTCTTAGATTCGATCTTCAATATGCATACCTGGGTAGTATGTTACATGTTATATAGCTAACAAAGGCATGTTTGAGTATCGTGATAATGTTGAGGTTTTGGAATCCACAAATACTCTAAATCGCTACAGTACGAACTACATAAGCACGTACCTAACCCATGCATGCGACTCCGTACCTATCCCCGGTCTGTCGTTACTGATCTAACCTAGAAGGGAAAGATGTGCACATCCGGACTTAGATCTTGGCTTGAGGGAGGTACCCACTACAGGCTAAGCTAACAATGATTTTAGCAGCTACCTCCTACCTAGCCTACCTGTCGAGCCTGTTGCGGACATCAACAAAAGATTAGTGTCGCAAACATCAAAGACGACGGCCGTCTTTCAGTTCAACTGCCCATACTTATCACTTCCTGCGCCGCCTATCACCGTCGCCGCACTCAAACTTGTCCATACACAACTACAATTAGTCACGCGATTTACCGCACTGTCAGACTGTCTCGCGATCTGACAGATCATCACGCCGCCAGCAGAGCGGTCTCTCATACCTCTCGTGGTCGGGTGCACCTGGGCACCATCTGCCGCTCATCATGTCCACCAAACCACCATCGCGGGTCGTCTTTGTCGGCAACATTCCCTATGGTACTTAAAACATCGCTGCCCCGTGCCAGTACGACTGACTGACATGTGCTCGCAGGTTTGTCCGAAGAGCAGATTAGCGACATATTCAGCACAGCAGGGAAGGTACTCAACTTCCGCCTTGTCTACGATCGCGAAACAGGACGACCTAAGGGATTCGGTTTCGCAGAATACCCCGATGCAGGTATGTTCTCGCTCACGCATTGCACGCCAGCACTGTCGGATGTCTACTAAACACTTTACCGGACCAGACTCTGCTGCCTCGGCAGTGCGCAATCTGAACGATTTCGACGTCATGGGTCGGAAACTCCGCGTCGACTACAGTACCGAGGGTCGTGTTGATGGAGACGACGGTTCCGGTGCTCCCACTAATCATGGACAGAACACCAATGGCCTTTCGCACTCGACAGCCCCAGCGCAGCCAGGTTCGCTACCACCGCTGCCGCCAGGAAAGGAGCTGCCGCCCGGCATGACGGCCGCGGATGCCATCTCCCGTACCCTCAACACCCTACCTCCCTCGCAACTCCTCGATATCCTGTCCCAGATGAAGTCACTGGCCACCTCCGATCCTGCTCGCGCCACAGAGCTTCTCGCCCAAGCACCGCAGCTTTCATACGCTATCTTCCAGGCTCTGCTGCTGATGGGCCTGGTCTCGCATGAGGCCATCCAGTCTGTCTTGGACCAGAGTGCCGCGCCCCCGCCTGTCGCTCAACCAACCCCGATCTACCCTCCGACGGCCGCTGGCTACACAATGCCAGCCACTTCAACGCCGCCAGTCTCGGCACCTTACGCACCACCGCCTGCAGCACCAGCACAGGCAGCCTATGCGCCCCCAGTGGCCGCACCCCAGGCAGCCCAGCAGGACCCGGACGCCCTCATGCAGGCCGTCATGAACTTGCCGCAAGAGACCATCGATCAATTACCCGAAGCCGAGCGGCAGCAAATTCTCGCTCTTCGAGCTAGCTTTATGGGACAGCGGCGCTGAGCGCAATAGTACGCGTATCAGAGGATGCAACGTCACCAGCTAGCTTGAGTCAATCCTGACTAGGTTGTGGAAACTTACATTTGCGTCGGCACTATACTGATACTGTCTCTAACGACAAACACATTCACGCCCCTGGAGCTCCCAGCCGACGTAGCGGGCCGCCCGCAACGTGCTTGCGTAATTCTGTGAAGTCTGACAACTGGAATTGACTTACATCCCGGCCTTCTGGCTCGAGAGGTTGGCTTGAGTCGACCTCAAAAAAGACCTTATTCATTACATTTCCAAGGGTAGGGCTAGCTGTTGAAGCGAGGACTGGCGTTCAGGCAATTGGGCTCGGCTCAACAGCGGATACCTCGTCCTTCTGGACGGTATCCTCACAAAGCATAAGGGTACAGGCCAATAAGTGAAGTTATCACCAGGCCGTAACTGAGAGGCGAGCGTCGAAAGAAGAACTAAAATTGGGAGACACCACGAGAGAACTTCGCAGGCCTCTGTATATGCACCACGACAGTATACGATCATCTTAAAGCAGTTGGTTCGCTTTGATCGTATATGAGATGCGACAGGGTCGGGGCAAGGTTAGTAGCGTGTGGCCCTGACCGGCTCGTGTGTTCTATATAAAAGATACAACTCAATGACATTTTTCTATTTGACGATGGAACCTAGGTACTTACCTACGCGGAGCATAAGTTGAGGAGTGTGCTTCAAGTTCTCATCAAACATGGCTTCTGTGATAAGTAATTCCCTTGTTCTCATTGGGTGATTCAATGCAGAGAGATACTTGTGCGCACCACGTATTCCGAGCTCCCCAATGCCCCTTGTACGTTGTTGTACGTTGTACTATGGATGGAAAATGGATGGGGTCACCCTGGCTGGGCCCGTGGTGTGAAAATTAAATGAAAGTGCCCTTCGCAACAGAGGACTATCATACTAGGTAGGCAGACATTGTTAATTCTTTCTGGCCCAACATAACTACTATGATTGTTATCTAACAATAGGGACGGTTTTAAACCGTCTATCTGTTTTCCACACTACATCCACTGGGGGTACGTCAGCGCTACGTAGTAGCTACGAGCGCATAAAGGCGTACAGGCTTACATGTAAGGTACCTTCCACCACTGATGGGGCCACGACGTCACATATGTAGGTACCTCAGCATATATGCGAGCCATGTACCACCGAGGCACGCGACCAGCGTCTCGCGGCGGGGGCAAACCATCCCGTCGGGCATGGCAGGGAACTGCACTGGGTAACAGCAGGAACTTAGCAGCTCCCTGGTCTACAAACTATCTGCAGCACCTACTTCGTGCACACTTGGCAACGGATGCAGAACCGAAGCTTGAAGAGGTAGACTACTAGTAGGAGTAAGTAGGAGTAGGAGTAGGTACCTAAGGTACGATACAAGAGGTACCTTTTTGAAAAGCTTTGACATTGGCAGACCAACGCAAAACTCAAACCCAAACCCAAACCCAAACCCTACCCGTCCGTCATGCCCCGTCATGCCCGTGGCTGATTGACCTGATTGAAGTGATTGAAGCATTACTTAGACTGTTTCGGTTTGTCCAATCTCGCCAATCTACATCTCCCCATTTCAGCCCGGCCCTGCTTCCGCACCGCCAGTTGTCCAATATCACCATCCAATATTGCAAGCATCATCGACGTTGCAGCACACGCCCAGCACCACACCACTGCACTCCGCACCGCATCCCGCGATCCCACGTAGTCTTACGCCAACAGCCAGCCCGTTTCACCACCACCCTATTGGATCACCGCCCTGTTGGAATACTCCATTGGGCCACTTCATTGGGATACTTGATAGCACCGCTCCATTGGTTGTTGCAGCGACGCCGACTGGGCGAGAGTGTGCTGTCCAGCGCCAGCGCAGCCCGCATTCGTCCGATGATCCTAGCTGACGACGCCGCCGCTGCCTCGTTTCCATCGTTTCGACCTCGTCCGACTCGTCAGATACTGTTATACTCGATACGCTAGTCCCGAAACCGGCTGTTGCGCTCATCACAGACTCCAGACTCCAGACTCCAGAGTCCCTGACAGACCCATCCCGGTCCTCTATCCTCTGCCACCCGCGCGCAGCGTGCCGGCCAGGTCGCGGGGTGTCTGTCGCAATGGCTACCAATCCGTTTTCTGCTCTCGAGTCCTCTTCCTCCCGCGCCTCCCCGGCGCCGCCATCCAGCACCTCTAGATCGAATACCCAGGCCCCCAAGAAGAAACACCGAGCAGGTCGCAAACACAAACACTCTCGCCGCAAGTCCTTTGCCCTGCCCCCCGACGACTTCCCTGCCGAGTCCGCCTCGAATGATGCCACCGCCCGAGATACCCTCTTCGCCCACGGCCGCACCCACAGCAGCACAAGCATAGATAGCCAGGTGCTTCTAGATCATAGGTAAGTTGGCATGGGCTTTCTGCGCCGACACTGCAATCACCTCTCGCGTCCGTCCCCAAGACGAGACTGACAGTGACCCAGGGACGCCCAGTATCCTCGGCCGCGACGGCCTTCCACACTTGGGGCATCATTCGCACTATCCTCACCCCACGTTACTCGTCGCCGTACCATGTCGATAAAACCAGGAGACAGAGACGACGGCAATGCCGAGACGACACCATTGCTTGCGGCCTCGGCCACTAGAAAAGACACAGAGTCACCTCGAAGTTATGGCTTTCGCGACGCAAATCGTAGCCGCGCTTCCAGCAGATCGAGTAGGAGGCCGCGCACCATCATCCTCACCCCCGGCGATAGACATAACGTTAATTATCCTCCATCAATGCCTGGCTCGCCCCAGCTGGGGCCTCGCGATCGGCTCAGTATCAACTTCGGAGACGACATGATGCGGGATAGTCTCACTTCAGATCGCTCGCCCTCCCGCAGCCTGGCGGGCGAGGATCTTGATGTGCCCCAGCCATCCCCCTTTGAGAGGAGACAGACCATAGCGCTCCACGCATCCGAAGACGTCTGTTTCCCGCAGGATAACATGTCCGAGGCGGCCTATGACGAGCTGCAGCAGGCCCGCGATAAGGCGAGCATGCGCACCCGCCGCCGTCATCAGAAGAACTGGCCCGACCTAACCATCCTAGAGGAGTGGTCGCGCTTCGAGCAAGAGGACAAGAGCGAGGTCAGGCGCATGAAGAAGATCACGGAGCCGCAGCTGGTCAATGGGCGATTGCGCCCTGTTCACCACAAGGGGTGGTTCCAAATCGAGGAAGACGCTCCTTACCGCTTCACGTATTTCAACGAAGAGCTTCAGAGTACCATCCACAGCCAGACAATATCAGAGCTTGTTCAGCCCGATGCTAGCTTCCGCGAGCTCTTCATCCCAGACCCTGTCCTGCTGTCAGATTCCTCAGACGATGAAGACGACCATGACGACCTCTTTGCGGAGGTCAAGAGTGTCGGCAAGGGTAGTGAACAGCCTTCCAAGGCCGCAACAAGGCAGCCTTCGTTAGCATCGACAATTGTTCCAGAGCCCCAGCTGGACCTCAAGCTCCCTTCCAAGGAAAGAACGACTGTCACGTCTACGTCTCCGTCTGAACGGACATCCGAATCGACTACGCCGAGACGAGCGAAATCGCCCCTAACTAACATCCGTGTCCCTTCTATACACGGGGACAAAAGACCGCAATATGGCGAGCGGCCCGTCTGGTGGCTCGACGTCCTATGTCCAACAGATGCGGAAATGAAAACCCTTGCCAAAACCTTTGGCATACACCCTCTCACGTCCGAAGATATCATGCTCCAAGAACAACGAGAGAAGGTCGAACTTTTCCGGCATTACTACTTTGTGAATTACCGCTCTTTTGACCAAGACTCCGACTCGGATAATCACCTGGAACCGGTCAACATGTACGTCGTGGTGTTCCGCGAGGGTGTTCTCTCATTCCATTTCAACCAGACTCCGCACCCAGCCAATGTGCGCCGCAGGATACGGCAGCTCAAGGACTTCATGATGCTTAGCTCTGATTGGATCAGCTACGCGATCATCGACGACATCACAGATGTTTACCTCCCCCTCATTCAGACTATCGAGGATGAGGTTGATGATATTGATGACAAGATCCTTGAACTCCACTCCTCCACCGACCCGGACTCGTCATCAACGCATAAGCGCCCAGGTAGCGCTCACGAAAAGATGGCAGCGTCTGAGGCCAACGTGGACACGGGCAGTGACATGCTGCGCCGCGTCGGGGACTGTCGGAAGAAAGTCATGACGCTCTATCGGCTGCTGGGAAACAAAGCCGACGTAATCAAGGGATTTGCGAAAAGATGCAACGAGCACTGGGAGGTAGCGCCGCGCTCAGACATTGGCCTGTATCTAGGCGACATCCAAGATCATATCGTGACCATGACGGCCAATCTGAGCCACTACGAAATGTAAGTATTCCCCCGTAAAGAATATTGTGTCACGAACCACGCTAATCGACTCTTCTCTCGACAGGATCTTGGCACGCTGTCACGCAAATTACATTGCCCAAATCAACATTCGCATGAACGAGCGGGCGGAGCAGACGGCCGACGTGCTGGGCAGACTGACGGTCCTCGGCACTATCGTGTTGCCCATGAACATCATCACTGGCCTCTGGGGCATGAATGTTTGGGTCCCAGGACAGGAGTTCGAGGGAGACCTAACCTGGTTCTTTGGCATCAGCGTTGGCCTAGTCGTCTTTGGCCTGACCTGCTTCATGATTGCCAAGCGGGCCCATATTGTTTAAGAACCAAAAAAAGCAAAAAAAATCAAGAAATCCGCGACAATGTTTCAACACTTGATTGAATTCCAGTGGCATCTAGTGGGGGAAAACACACTCATTGCACTTTATCTTTTCTTTTCTCCATGGACCCCATTCAATCAACATATATTTGGGGTATTCTTTATAGACGCATGCACAACCACCACCTCCCGCCCCGCGTATGCACACACCCACACCCACATATACATACATATGTATATATATATACACACATAGTCATACTTTTCTTTGATCGGACCCGGAGATAAATCGGTCGGTACAGGATCAGGTACTACGGCTTGTTTTCTTTTGTTTCGGAAATGGACAACGAACGGAGTTTCGTGGGGGGCGGTGGTTATTATGTCTTTCTGTAACATTCAGACGATCAGGACAGGACGGCTTGGTGAAATTGTATTCAACGGTATTTCGGAACAACTGGTTTTCTTTTTCTTGGAAAGGGAAACACGCAAGAGGGACATAGTTGCAGACGAGTCCCAGAACCCAGATCACAAAATCAGATACACTATCTGCAGACACATACACACACGCCCTTGGCATTCATTGTATAAAACATTATTGTACACGTCGAACTCATTCGGCTTTACGAGTTGAGTTATTACTGGGCTGGCTTGACATTGACATTGGTTAATTAATTAGACTTAGGTACTTAGTTTGAGAGTGGAAACAGAACCAGCAAAGGGGATAATCAATCAGCGCAGGGAGGCTAGTTCGTCGAATACACGTGGCATTCTGCTTCGACCCGTCTCATGATGTGTGTGTGTTTAGTCTGATGCGAATATCATATGATATGATCTATATAACCTAAAGCAATACCCCACTGGCAATGTCAGAGAATATATGACAGCGTTCGTTATATGCAACGCGATTTGTTGAACAACTCAAATCTTTTATTATTTTTATCGAATTGAAACCACCCATCCATCATCTAGTCTACAGTACCGGGCATCATCATCATAAGTTCCAAAAAGAGTAGCGCACCTTGGCTATGTGCCAACTCGACCCGGTGTACATACAGATATACTACATAATCGACACACAGACACACGCGCGCATCATGAATGCTGACCAAAGTAATCGAGACAATCCCCTAGAGCTCTTTGAACCACTCAGAAGCGTCCCCCTTTCCCCTTTCCCCTTTCCCATTCACATATCCTCATCTATTCCTCCCCGTCCCCTCCATCTTCTATCAAGTTCCACCATTTCTGGCGGTGCATTTTTCCGCGCTCTGTCTTCCACCTCAAGATACTCCCTGTCTTCATCGCGGAAGCGATAGCCAGACCTGGTGAACTTCCGAAACAGCAATTTATCCTTCGGAAAGGGCTGCAAGTACTCCCACTCGTCCTCTGTGAAGGATTCGAGGCCGGTGGTGCCGTTAATGTCGACGGCGCGGCCGTTTTCATCCCCGAAGTCGCCGCCGACGATGACCCCTGCGTCTTCTTGCAGCTCGTGACTCCAGTAGTCTATTTCCTTGTCCGCATTGTCTTCGTCCCCTACCGCCCGTAGCTCCTCGGGCAGGCGGAACCACGGCTGGGCGTGGCCGCGCGCGACGCGCATGCCAGCGTCGAAGCCCGCGCGCATCGCAGGTATTACGCCGATGGTCGTGTAGCTGGGCCCCGCCACGGTAAGCTGGCTCCCGAAGACCTCGAAGAGCTCGAAGTGGGCGCCCTCCATGCGCTCACGATGGCCGAGGAAATGCTGGGGCAGGCACTCGTGGCATAGGTGCGCACCGGCTACGACCCTCTCGGAATCGCTGATGCCGAGCTGGCGTCTCACGAGCTCCTTCGCCATGGCGATCCCCATCTCTTCTGTCGGGTAGTGCTCCCAGCCATCCCAATGGTGACCGCCGAGCATGACGGTGAGCTTGGTGCCGGGCATCTCGGAATCACCGGTACGTAGGTCGGAATCGAAGAGAACGCCGAGGGCGCCTTCTTCGTTGTCGGGGGTGGTTGAGGGGATGAGGTATCCGAAACCGCCTTCGCCAAGGAGGTCGGGGTTGGGGTACCAGAGATTCACGACCATGATGGTCACAGCGTGTGTCTCTGCGAGAGAGGGTAGAGAATTGGCCGGCTCGGTGATTTGGGCCATTTGTTTGGAGAACAACGTAGATATGACATGATCGTATTTCGCAGGCTGCCGTGTTTTCGACGTTGTGACCTGTGTGGAGCCGTCAGTTTCGAAAGATCCGGATAGTATTAGCGACATCAACAACGCAGCAGAGTGCTTACCAAAACCTTGCCATGTTCCTGTTTCAGGCTGGTGACAGGCTCCCCGTATCTGAAGCTTACGTTGCTCTTCTTCTTGAGATCATCTACCAGGCCTTTCACGAGCGTTAGGAGGCCGTCCTCAAAAGCCAACAACTTCCAGCCAATAGCCTGCTCTGCCAACTCGATGATCTTGAGTCTATTAGGGCCGCTTAACATATCGGACACTAGGTAAATATCTCTTGTGTGTACATAAGACTGACCCTCCGCCGGATTTAGAGGCCTCTTGTGTTGATACCATAGATTCTCCAACATTGTATGCTTGGCGCTCAGTTTATGGATGTCGCCTCCGTATATCCCGTGCATCATGCCCGATACTATGTTGTTCACGATCCTGTCATCCCCAAGCAGCCGGGTCAAGAACCGTGCTACTGTCAACTCATCCTCGGGAAATTGATTGAGCTCCGACCATTCTTGCGGATTGTCGGCCCGCATCAGGGATTTGTTGAAGTTAGACCAGTAGCCGAGCGCAGCCTTGACACCGCCCGACCATACCGGCTCTGTGAGGAAGCTTTGGATGGCGCCGAGGATGTTGTCCACGCTCAGTTCCGCAGAAGGCAGTTTCACAAGATGATCGGGGTAGTATAGATATCGGTTGCCCGAAATAGGATTCGGGTGCCTAATCTTATCACCCATATTCAAGTTCGCAAGCTAGAGGTAGAAAATGGCGATGGTCAGTGGTCAAAGGAGTATAGTTCCTCCCGCAGGTGAAGAAAGGGGGCCCTGCCGGCTTGACTCACCACATCGTACAGCACCAGGTCGTCATACTTGGTCGAGACACTGCCGGACCGAAGCATGCGAGGACCTTTCTGGAGAAGGACATGGCCCTTGCGGCCTTGGTCGTCCTCGACCTCGACGCGGTCCGCCTTGATCCAGCCTCCCGGCCTATCGCTGGCCTCGTAGATGGTTATATGAGCGTCCTTGGCGTGGCGGGCCAGATAATGAGCTGCGGTCAAGCCGGTGATGCCAGCTCCAAGAACAGCGATCTCGCGCGGCTTTGGCCGGCTCTGTCCGCTTCGGGCAGCAGTCGCGTACTGTTGTTTTCGAAGCTGGACAGCAGTGCTGGGGCTTGCACACAGAGCGCTGCTTCGGTTCAACGACGGGTGGCAGGTCCTCACCCGGGGCACTGTGCCGAGGTATCGAACTGATGTTCGTGAAAGGCTTATAAATACATGATCAGTGCGTTGGAAAGTCATTGCACGTGCGTGTGCGTGTGCGTGTGCGATATACGGCGCTTGCTAGACTAGCATATCGCGAGCTCGCAATCCGAGAGCCAAGGTCGTCAAGGCCTTCTCAGAGCACGCAATTGGATGTATTGTAGCCGGCTAGTGTATGGTCCTGCGTAGGTACTGGGATGTGTGTGTGTGTGTGTGTGTGTGTGTGTGTGTGTGTTTATGGTGAGTGAGTGGTGCGCGAAAAGAAGTGAGCAATGCAATGTGGTGGCCCCAGTGGTGATGGTTCGATACTATGGTGGCATGTGGCAGACGTCAGCGACTTCCTATTACTTATTTTCTGAATTGAGCACCACTTCTTGGTGGGTAGCTACCCTAGTCGGTACTACCTAACTGTACTGGAGGCACTAGGTAGGATCGATGATAGCTGTGTGCCTGCCTAAGTACCTAACCTAGGTAGGCAGCTAAGGCGAGTTAGTGCGTTAAGTCCAGCCGTGTGTCACAGCATCATGCATCCATCCATCATCCAAGGTTGTGAGGCAATACCAGTGCAGCAAAGTCCTGATTTGTAGTTGAGGTTGAATGAATATATACATACGGAAGCAAGTAGGTAGGTTATATACTCTTTACATGCGGCACGTGGCTAGCGTGGGCAACATCGTCAACGTTGCTGTGTTCCCTACCACGTGCGCTTTTAACTCGTCAAGCATCTCATGCTCATGCTCATGCTCTGGCACCTATTTCACACCACACTTCATCTGTCTGAGATAAACATGCTGCACTTGTAGATTGATTATTTTTGGGGGGAAAATACCAGGTATAACTTGAGAACACATCACAAAACTTGCATTGGGTATATTGTATCATAGGTCCCGATAATTTTCCTTTCGGCCATCTAACTCATGAATATCGCATACAGAGAAATGCTCAACGCCACCAGAACGCCCTGTCACAGCACCATCCTCCCAGATCACTGACTGGCTGTGACTTCACCCAGGCCCACTCATAATATACAATGTATAAGCCATCTTGGAAATCGTGAGCCTCCTGGTCAGGCCTTTCGATTCCTATCTCCTCCGCCAAGGCCTCCCAACTCGTCTTGTTGTTTCATAACCGCTCATGGCATCATCCTCGTGTGATTCATTGTATGCCGGCGTCCATGGATGACTCGTCCTGTGCAGTATACTCGTCGCCAGATATGATAAATTCCTCCGGTCCCGCCTTATCAACAAATTGCCTCTCGCTCACGTGACTTTGCGATCCGTCTGCTGTCCACACCTTGTCCGGGAACGTGCCGCGCTGGCCCTCCTCGTGCTTGAAAGGGCAATATCTGTTCTTGCACGGCTTGAACTTGCACATCGTCTGCAAGTGTGTGAATTTGCACCCTTCCACCGCGCAATCGCCGCCGTTGCGGCAAGGGGGCATGTCCGGGTGCTTGAACGGACAGTGCATATTGGTGCAGTTGGGATAGAACTTGCACTCCTGGATGTTCTGGTGGGCACGCTTCGTAGCCGGCGACGGGTGGCGGCCTACACACTTCCAGTTCTTGCAGGCTGCGCCGAACGAGCAGACGTCGGTCGGATCGACGGTGGTGTTGGGAGGGGCTGCCGGAGACTGGTGGGCAAACTTGCAATCCCTGTTGGAGCAGGTCAGGTTGAACTTGCACATTGCCGACTCGGGGTTTTGTGCCTCCGTTCTGGCCTGTGACATATCGACGTCTTCGCCCGCGGCACTGCCGTCCGCAGGCTTTGGTGAGCCGTTCTGCTGCGCCCGGTAGTTGTTCGCTTGATGGCCTCCTCTCCTGCCGCCACGTGGGTTCTGAGCACGATCGAACAAAGATTTGCCGTTTCGGTTGTTGTTGCCGCCCTGGTTTTGCTGAGCGAGTTGTTGTTGTAGCGCAGCCATCATCTGATTTTGCTGCTGCAGTAGTTGGAAAATGGTATCCTGCTGGCCCCCGCCCGGCATCATCCAGCTCATGTCGGCCATGCCGTTCATTCCTGGCGGAGGAGGCATACCCGGCATGCCCCCGGCCATCTGGTTCAGTCCTGCGGTAATGCCCGCAGCACGGTTGTTCATCATGCGGTTGTTACCACGTCCGCCCCTCGGTCCGGTTGGGGGGGCACGGCCATGCGCATTAATACGCTCGTTGCCGTTTCCTCGGACGCGATGCAAGACCGAGTCGTGGCTACGGTCCATTGCTTTCGTCATCTGGCCGAACATGCGCTTCTCGCGGGCACCTCCCCTCATGTTGCCATTTCGCATCGACTTTGGCCCCGTAGGTCTATTTGATTGAACTGTTAGCACTGAGAGTGGAGAGGGCAAGGGGAAACAGTATTGTGGCCAGGAAACGTACGCGTTGAGCTCCGGGCTGTCTACCGATGTACTCATTTCTACATCTTGCTCCATTGGTACAGCGTCGGTCTGGAATGGGTTGTGTGGCGCGCTCTCTGCCTGCGCAGCACCACCGTTGAGTTGTGATTGCAGGATGTTGATCTGTTCGAAAAGCCAGTGTGTGAAGTCACGGGCGGCTGGGTCATCGGGACCAAGGTTGAGCAGATCGCCGGCCAGCTCTCCAGCGATTTGCTCTTGCGTCTTCCCGTTTACAAGCATGAGAATTATGTATTCCGACAGGGCGGCATCGTCGTTGGATTGCGCCCAGCCGACTTCCATCAGCTTTGGCTGGATGACACCGGTAAGGGCATCCGCCAGAGGCGTGTTCAGCGCGATCTCGATCGACATGACGCTGGCTGGACTGAATAAGCGCGGGTTCGGGCGGCGGATAGAATGGAGAAGTTGGCGAGCAACTGTAAGTATAGGAGTCGTGGAATCAATCAAGGTGAGCGCGGCGGAAGGTGTTGGAGGAGATGGGGTCGCGCTATGTGGGAGAGTGGGAGGGCTGGCGGCGAGATCGAGGTGGCGACGCCGTCACGACGCGCACGGGTACGACTTGGAAAAGATGATGAGAGATCAGAGAAGCAAGCAGACTGTATACGGCTCGTCTGGGTCGCTGGATGTCGTGAATAAGGTCCGCAAGATCGGTAGATGCGTGGGACGTTGGGATGTGGAGGTGTTGAGGTTTAGAGGTTACGAGTCTGCGAGGTTGGCAGACGAATAACAAGGCGGGTAAAGGATAGGTTGATGGATGAAAGAATCCTTGCGACCTTGCTAGGTAGAAGAACTAAGCTCCATCCATCAAACCTAGTAGATTAATCACCTACACAAGGCAGGCCGTGCGAGCCTAGCCTGCTCGCCTGCTAGGTACCTATGTAGGTAGCCTCAAAGACTCGCCGCCTGCCGCATTTGTCAGCCTAGCCCTTACGTCAGCAACTCCACTCCACGCCTTTTGCCGGACCAGCATCCGGTTTGTACCTAGGTACCTTACCTGCAGAGGTATCTCTCAAAGCCGATGAAAACCTCAACTGGACATCCATGATAGCCATTGACAATCCATTGTAAATGCAAAGGAAGAGTTGTTTCTTTAGGTATCCGCAGCAATTTCGATACGTTCATTCATTGCATTACAATGCCACATGAAGGCTATAACAAGAACCTTTGTTCTACCATTATTCGGAAAAGAACATACCTAGGTATGCATCAATGGTCATGTTATTTATGTAAGTACCCGACAAACGACGGAACAGCCTCTGGGATTGTTATTATCGGGCTCTACCTGGCTGGAGATAGACGCGAATCTAGTGCCGTTGAGACAATGACTGTCCAGGTGGTTAAGAGGTTAAGTAAGAGGTACATGTATTCGATTCTGGCAACGCATAGAGCTAGCTGTTGGCACTGGCAGCATCTGTATGCTGCTAGCTTCCATTCTAGGTACTCAAGTAGTCTAGGTGGCCCAGGCGGCCGACCTAGGGACACGTTGGTCGAGAGTCATTATTCAGCCTCCTGATGCTTCTGCTTTTCTTCATGAAAGTTATCGAATCCTCCATCATAGACTGCCTGTCGCTCGTGGGATATGGTACATAGATATTGAACACCCATCTCCATCAAGATCCGGTCATCCTTCATTATCGCCCATATATTTCAAGGTTTCTTTGCCTCCCAGAACGCAACCCTGACCCCGTCGCCGGGCTGAATGACAATCTCCGACTTGAGCGTTGGCTTCCCGCCATCGATCTCGTCCATGAAGCTCTCGACGCGCTCGAAGCGCTGAAACATGCGCGTGAGCACGTATGTCATCTCAGTCAGCGCGAACTGCTGCCCGATGCAGATGCGCGGCCCGCCGTTGAATGGGATGTACTGCCACGGCCGCGGCTGCCAGGAAAACCAGCGGTCGGGGCAGAAGTCCAGATGCGAGGGGAACTTCTCCGACACGGGCGGGTACAGGTCCTCGCGCCGCTGCATCGCCAGCGTCGAGTAGGCGATCGCCGTGTCCTTGAGAATCCCTATCGGCTGTGTGCCGTCGGGCCCCCCGCCCCGCGGCAGCGTCGTGTCCTTGAGCGCGAGCCGCACGTTGAACGGCACCACCGGGTACAGCCGCAGCGTCTCGTTGACTACATATTGGAGATATTTCATGCTCTTGAGGTCTTCGTACGTCGGTGTGCGGTCGAGGCCGACGGTGTGGATGATCTCGTCGCGCAGCTTGCGCACCACCTCCGGATGGCGTCCCAGCTCGTACAATGACCAGGACAAGGTCGCGGCCGTGGTATCGCGGCCAGCCAAGAGAACTCCCACTAGTTGATCACGGAGTACCTTGCGATCTCGTGTGAATTGTGCCAACTCGTGCAAGAAGGTGTAGTCATGATCTGACTTGGTCTTCGTGGCGAGCTCCTCCTGGCTCAGTCGTAGTGCCTGGTCGATGTAGACGTCGCACAGTTCGTTGACCACCTTCAAACCCCGGCGGAACGACGCACTACAGAGATTCAATTGTTAGGAGAGGATCATATGAGGCTTGGCACATCTCGTGAAACATACTGGGGAACGAGGAACCGCAGCGGCCCAGCGCGTGCTTTAATACTCTGGATTCGTTGCACTTCATTGAAAGCTTCGGCGAAAACCGCACGAGGACTCCTGCAGCTCAATTAGTCCTCCGTCACCACCGGTCCCGACAGCTATGCACTGTTCGTCAGGGGCCACCACGGGGGTAGAAACTCACGTCAGCGATTGCACGTCTTTCCCAAGCAAGAAACTTGTCGATACATCCAGGGTATACCGGAAGAAAAGATCGACAATCTCTAGTGGTTTACCATTTCCGGCCTCCATGTCGACGTATTGATCAGAGCCATCCAGAGCCCCACCGTTGGCGATTGCTTTGAACAGTATCTCCAGATGGGACTCAAAGGTGTGCAGGTCACTGATCCGCTCTCGCGAGAACTGAGGTCGGAGCAATTGTCGGCTGGCATGCCAAGACTGACCATCTGTGACGAAAATGCTATCGCCCAGGAACTCCTTCCACTCGTTATGGAACGGCTCGCCCTTGCCATAGTCAGAAAACTGCGTGGCTAATATGGCCTTGATGTTCTCGGGGTCGGCTGTAAATACGATTCGTTTTCCCAGCAACGTGCATTCCGCATTGTAGTTGGGGGAAGGCTTGATCATATCTAAGAATGTTTCGAGGTTCTTGTACTTCATGGTAGCTTCGACTTGCTTCGCAACGATATCGAGGCCTGAAGTTTACATTAGCATACCTCGTAGCCTTCTCGAGCGAAGCAGGAAAGCCAGCATTTTCCTTGCTTCTCTGGATACTTACCAAACGGTATTTTGCTCACGATTAGGGGAGCCCGCGCACCTAGTCTTCGAACCCTGACTGACTCATCGATGTTTATGTAGATCATCCATAGCGCAAAGACGACGATGAGGCTCAGTAGTATTGACTGGGTAGACGCATGTTCCAGTGCTTCCGCAACCAAACCCATCTTGACGAGATGTACCCCTCCACGTCTGGGCCAGGTGTCAGAGGCTAAATTATTCAGGTCCCGTTGGGCGGTTGAAGCTGACGCTTCATAGACTGTCCCTTGCGGACGTTATCGACATATATATGATGTTGTCGCTAACGGATCACTCGCTCGGTTGTCGTCGTAGATGATGTTGTTGTTATCGAAGCTGCCAAGGGGTACGAAGGTCACACAGTCTCCCGTTCAATTCCACGAGTGCAGCCACCACATGCATGTGGTACAAGGCACATCGAAATGGTGTCCCCGGCTAACTACGTGGAGTATAATTGTCGACGCAGTAGAAGTATAGAAGCTTATATTCAAATATCAGGACAGTTGGAAGCTCCGGTTAACCCTGGGTTCGCACAGAGTTGATGAAAGGAACACCAGCAGGCCGGCTCCCGGCGGCGACGCTGATTCGTACCATGCTCCATAACTCGCTTATCTGACAAAGAACATAGACGGCGACGAGACTACCGCATGGGGATGCAGTAAGAAAATTATAAGATCATCTTAATATAATGCTAAGTCCCGGACTTTCTCCCATACCATGGCATGGCCCATGATGACCCGCTGTGCCGCTTTTACATATAACGGTCTGTACTGTAGTCTGTAAGTAGGCGGCGCCCCGCAGCCGACCCTTGTGATTGATCGATGGGGTTACCCTGTTCGCAAGCCAAGGCGTATAAGGTTTACTCTACGCTGTCTGGCTCGTAGCGAAGTTGACGACGCCTTGCTTCCTTTGGTATCCTCGTCGCTGGTTTCCCAAGCAAGCAAGCTAAGTCCGAGGGGAAATTTTTCCATGTATCAAACCACACATATCAATCATCTCACGATGGGCGAACGTTGCATACCCACCCATCGCCAGACCGCCACGTGGTTGTCCAGCAATCAATACGCAGAAGAAAGAAACGAGACGAACAAGACCCTGAAGCCAATGTGCAGCTGTGAAGCTTAGGTACTTACAGTAGCGGATTATGCGCAGTAGTGGTGGGGGTCCTAGGCCACTTTGAGATTCGTGGGCGGTAGGTAAGCGTGATGCGATGCTACAGTACAGCACCTATTTGGTGGGAGCGTTGCTTGGATTCTTCAACCACATGTGGGTAGGGTGAGCAAGCGATGCATCGCACGCCAATTGACTACCTAGTCTGGCTATACTGTATTAGGTAACGCAGATCGATCGCAGCATATCGCTTATATGTGCGCACTTGTAAAACATGCGATGGACAAGGAAAGCAGATCGTAGTTTGTGTTTAGTGTTGGAGTCACATCAGCTAGGTAATTAATGCGACCGAACTTTCTCCCATCTACGTCGCCTCTGCCGAGGCGACCCGAATGCGGGGGGTGGGATGACATGAAATCATGATGCGACATCGCACAACGGCCCAGACATTTATTCGGTTTTGATTTGTCTAAGCTGTGCTTCTCAATGTTGATGCGCATGCGCGCATGCGCATTTGGTAATTGCTCCGGTTCTTGAATCCAAAGGCTATCTATCTTTTTGGCAGAAACATGTGATCCAGACATTCTAACCTGGGGAGATGCCAGCGATAGAAAATCTTGAGAGCACAAGCACAGACTCCAAGAATGGTGGCACGCGTAAGCTTAGGCTAGGCTTGATAATGGCATAAGGCCAAGACTGCCTCCGTATATAAGAAACGCTCAATCCAGTTACTTTGTGGTTACAAAGAAGTTTCATTTGGACTCTGACAAATGTCAGATCGGATTTAAGTAATTCAGGTTGATTGAGTACATGCTACTTATAGTGTGCTCTATCTAATATCTTCACATTGCAGATACAAAAGACCATATGTTGGTATTTAAACCTACTAAGTACCATTGTGTGGCACTTACAAGAACTGACACCTAGTTGAGTTCAGTCCCTGGGTACAGTAAGGCATATGTACGGTACCAGACTTGATGCCTCTCGCAATCAGACGCTCACGGAACTCGGCCAGGCGAGGCGCTGCCTCGAGCTGCGAGCGATCCTTGGGGGCAGACCAAAGTACCTCACCGGCTGCGCTGGCTCTGGGCCACAGGATGTCGTCGATGGTTGCATCGTCGATGGACTCGCTCCAGGCTGCAAGCTCGCCGCCGACCACGAGCTTGGCCTGCGCGGCCGTCAAGTTGGCACGAGGATCGTACGAATAGGCCAGGCGCCAGTTCTTGTACGGCTGGCACCAGTCGAGGAAGGGGTAGTTCTCCTCATACTCGTCCGGGCCGAAGTTAAGCCACTGGCCACGGCCACAGTCCATGTACTGTATTCTGTCAGCATACTGTGTCCTAAACATTAACGATTTTATCAGGGCTTGCTTACCCAATAGTTGTAGTTGCTGGAGATGACCTTGTGTCCCTTGGCGGTGAGCGCTGCAATGGCCTCGTCTCCGAGCCAGGACTGGATGAGAACGTCCTTGCCGACGGTGACGTTGTAGTCTGCGGGAATCTCTTCCCATACCATCGGGACGAGACCCGCCTTTCGTACTCGCGCGTGATGCTTGTCGATGAACTTCTGCAGCAAGGGCACAATGACGGCAGAATCGTTGGTTGCAACATCAGGATCTAGGGTGTACATGTTGAAGTTGACCTCATCGCCACCGGTGTGGAAATACGCGCTGTATGGGGAAACCCGAGGTAGGATATCATCCATCAGCTTGTCTAGGAAGGGGTCGACGCTGGGTTCCTTGAGCCGAATCTGGCCGCAAGGGGGTTCGGCGCAGTAGGCGGTCCATGGCGAAGAGTCCCATCCGGCGACAAGGTTGGGGTGTGAGAGGGCAACGATTCCGAAATGGCCTGGAGTGTCGATCTCGATGATCGGCTCGATTCCCCGGTTGATCGCATATTGCTGGATCTTAACTAGATCACTCGGACTGTAGGTCTTCCCGTGAGCGTAGGCACCCTTCTGATGAAGCTCGGGCAAGGCTGGAATTTCCAAAGGCCAGGACTGGGAGTCAGTAGCATGGATGTGGATACGGTTCATCTTGTTGTAAGCAAGAGCGTCGATGGTACGTAGTATGGATTCCATGGGAAAGAAACTCCGCGAAACGTCGAACAAGACTCCACGATGGTCATATTCAGGCTTGTCGCTAATGCTAACCGGGGCAGACTTGGTGTAGTAGAAGGGACCTTTCGAATGCTGATAGAACAGCTGGGTAAAGGACTCCAGAGCTCGGAGGACGCCCGTGGAAGTCACTGCCTTGATGGAAGCCTTTCCATTCTTCTCGACATTTAAAGTGTACGATTCATCGACATCGCCAGCCAAAGGCTTAAACGTCTTGGGGGTGTCGGTTTTTGTCTGTGTGATATCGAGGTGGGTGATATAAGTCTTGTACTTCACGAGGCTTGGCTCAGTCTCCTCAAGCTGCATGCGGCTGTACAGCATCCATGGCACAAAGTTCTTGTGCACAATGTTGTTCATCGCACGTCCCACGGCGCCCTTAATAATCTCCTTGCTGGAAAACTTGGGGCCTTTCGGCTCGTAACCGTAAACCCATGGCAGCTGGTCAAAAAGTGAAAATGTTTAGTAGCTGCTGCTTTCAAATTGGGGAGAAAATTCGGCGCAAGATAGCCAACTTACAGGTTTCCCATTATAGCTGACTAGTAGCGTAGGTCCAATCCATAACGTCGAGTCGCCGGTCGTTATAGAAGTTGGAGCAGGCCAGATTGCTAGCACAGGCGTCGAGGCGAGAAGCCAAAACGACAGAAGCATGGCGAAGACGCCACGGCAACTTGATAGCACCAACATGATATAGTTTTGTCTCCCAGTGGGACTCTACGACATGAAGATGAAGCGATCAGGAACCGAAGAGACAAAAGCCGTCAGGTGAAAAAACAACTGAGGCTAATGCGACATATATAACCACGAGTCTATAGAAGGGATGGGGGTCAATCAATCCGTTCCGGGATGTGGTTGTCGAGGTTGACCAGGGGACAAATCTAGACCACGAGACCACGACACACAGGAAAGCAGGCAGACGGGCAGAAGGGGAATGTAGTTATGTAGCCGTTCACGGCCTCTCGCGTGGCGAGCTGGTCCCTCCCTGGGCGCGTAATGAATGGATTGGCCCGCTTCCTGGCAGTAACCCTTAGGACGGCACGGAAGGATGCAGACAGACGTGGTTCGGGGGAGGTCGGTTCCTGGTCTCTTGCAGTACCGAGCCGAGCAAGCACACCGCAACGTTACTTATTTGCTTGGCCTTGTCAGTGCACCAGTCCCCCAGCACAGCACTCGACGGACAATCGAATCTGAGTGCTGATGTAGACTCTAGCTCGTCTAGTGTGCTGTAGCGACAAAGACTAGCGATAAGCTCCGGCAGTTGATGCAGCACTTGTATGAATCAGGCAGTTCATGGGGTGTGGCGTTGGTCCTCATGCAGCTTAAACGAGAGCGGCGAGTTGGGATATTGCCAATCGAGTGCAACCCTGCGCTGTAGGGCTTATCCAGGCAGATTCGAGGGTGTCTCACGAAGATGAGATTGTCTAAGACCTCATTGGGCAGGCTGGACAGAAGCTCTGTTTTCAGAGATTATTTCGTCGCCGTTCCGTGCCGCCAGCTATATGTACCTACATATCCCAGAGCCAAGCCATGCGCGCATGCACACATGGCGAGAATGGCATGCTGCTGTGTCGACCGCAATCTTGGAGAAATAGATGGATATATTTTCATTGGCTTGATTCCTGCGGTTTTGGGGTTAGCATGGTCAAAGGCGATAGAAAACGGAGATGATCGCCAAAAACATGGCAGATATGATCGCAGATATGATCAGGCAGTCAGGCAGTCAGGCATTCAGGTATCGCAAGGGGGTTGGCCCCAAATGTTCCAACTTTACCCCGAGAACAACCTGGATGCGACCTGAAGAGCGCTGGTCGCACTCCGGAATCAGTTTTGGACAAACCCCAGCCACTCCAACTTCGAGGTTGTTTGCCACGAGAAACAAACACTGGACACAAGGGCTGCGTTGACTGTTCTTGATACGCTGCGGTGCATTGGTGCTGCAGCAACTAACTCATCTCCGAAGCTAGGGCCGAAGGGGTTTGTTCTTGTTTGTTAAGGTTGTAAGTGCCTAGTGACGCAATACTTGCAATACATGGCATCGCATCTCTCTCTCTCTCCCTTCCCGCTCTTACCTACCCCAACCCTAGAGTGCCTAGCTTCCCCGCACCTGTTTTCAAAGCCAAGCCAACCTAAGCCAGCCATCTTTTCAGCCACATCGGCCACCTCGGCGGCTTTGTCTAACACCTCGACACCCAGTCCCCATGCCAGTCGAGCCAGTCTCACTCAGTTGCAGACCAACTTAATACATAACGTATCCAGCTTCCGGATTAGGAGTTGGTAATTGTGAGATACGTTCCATGTTTTAGTGTATGGTTTTGGGATTGTAGGATTCTTTGGGCACAGCAGGCGACCAGGCAAGCAGGCACCCAGAATGATCGACTAGGCAGGCCCATTAGGTAGGTGAATGCAAAGCAGAAGCTCGTTGCATCGCGATCCTCTCGAGATCCTCACCCGGATCCTTACAACTTACCTCGCAGTCTTGGGTAATATGAAATTCCCCATCACAACCACACTCTGCATGAAGTATGGATTTGACGACGCAGATATTAGTTAAACTAGATCCAAGATTCGTAACACCGGAAATACCTTCATGAGTAGGTTGGTAGTCTACCAACGCAGGCTGAGACCTTGTGCTGGCCCCCTTTCCACTCCGCTCGCAGATCTTAGATCTTGTCTTGGGATAGCCTATGGTACTTGGAAACTCGTACTTGAACCCTGCTAGCCCTATATAGGCATGTGTCATGCCACCTACATGCATACCGGCAGTGCTTATACTTACCTACCAGATCCAAGGCCAGCTACAGATAACTGCATTTTAATTGTATGTACAGTACTACTACTAGGTACTACCAAGGCGGTCTTGGGTTAGCTGGACCTTGATAACTTGGCTGCACTAAGTACCTCATATGTAGGTAAGCAATCTGGCTGCGGCCTACATATAACTGGCAGTTCCATTTGCAACAACGACGTCAGCAACCTGGATGCAACGTGGGCTGCAGAGAATGAGATGTGTGTGTCCCAACCACCCACCCGGTTCTTCGTCTGCAACATGGCCCAGCGCCTCTTTCAGCTCGTTGGTCATTCTACACCATCGTCAACACGTGGACCCTGTGTTGCTCGATATCTAAAATTCTCCGACCGGAATGTAATATGTAGAGTCTCGAAAGTGCTCAAGAGATCTTGGCATTTCCAACATAACCTCGCATACCTAGTATGTAAGCAAGCATTATGTATGTACAAGTACACTAAACGAGACTCAATTTGATCACGGGTGTAAGTAAGACGATAAGAGCAGCAAAGATGAGCGCAATCTGCAACGAACAACGCATGCAACGAAAGGTGGTTTAGCCAAGAAATTATTCTTCTTTGGCCTCCCTTCACTCTCCGTTGAGCTGTATCCATCATAGCGCGATGCATAATAATCACCCCAGTGGATGACGATCAGTATTCAACTACAGCTTCTGTCCCAAGTTCACATGAATAGCCTTTGTCTGCGAGTAAGCCGCCAGGCCCGCCTCGCCGAGCTCGCGCCCGATCCCGCTCTGCTTGACGCCGCCGAAGGGGACTCTGAAGTCCGAGTCGTTGGACGAGTTGATCCACACCATGCCCGCCTCGATGCGCGCCGCCACGCGATGCGCCAGCTCCAGGTTCTGGCTGAAGAGCGCCGCGCCCAGGCCGTACGTGGTGCTGTTCGCCAGGCGGATCGCCTCGTCTTCCGTCTTGAAGGCCGCCACCACCACGAACGGGCCGAAGATCTCCTCGCGGTAGATCTTCATCGTGTCCGTGACGTTGGTGAAGATGGTCGGCTCGATGAAGTATCCCTTGCCGTCGAGGGGGCACGGCTTTCCTCCCATGGCGAGTGTCGCGCCCTCCGACTGGCCGTGCTCGACGAACTCGAGCACTGCGTCGTACCGGTCCTTGGTGATCTGCGGGCCCTGGAAGGTGTCCTCTGCGAAGGGGTCGCCGACCTTGCTCGTGTTTTTGACGACTTCGCGGAATTGCGCGACAAAGTCGTCATAGACACTTTCGTGGACCAAGATACGGCTGGTTGCTGTGCATATTTGGCCCATGTTACTCATAATGCCGACTAGAATTTCTCAATGTCAGTACTCTCAATCTGATATCCAACTGTGCTCATGGGCTCGGTTTTGGCGACAGCATAGTTAAAATCTCAACGCTGCTGGCAAATGAATTCATCAAAGGCTCGCAATTCACTTACTATGAGCCCACTTGGCGGCCTGCTCGATATCTGCATCCGCGAAAACGAGCAGCGGCGACTTGCCACCTGTCTCGAGACTTATATTCTTCAGGTTGACGCTCGCCGTCTTCGTGATGTGCTTCGCCGTCGCCGTAGAGCCGGTGAATGCGATCTTGTCCACGTCGAGGTGACCTGCGAGAGCTGCTCCCGCCACCTTACCGTACCCATTGGTGATGTTGACCACGCCGGGTGGGAAGCCCGCCTTGACAACGAGGGTGGCAAAGTGAAGGATAGACAGAGGCGTTTGCTCGGCAGGCTTAAGGACTGTGGTGTTTCCACATGCAAGCGCGGGTCCTAGCTTCCACGCCGCCATCGCGAGGGGGAAATTCCACTGGGTTCACAGAAAGCTGTCAGTTTTTGACGATACTCTGATCAGTCATTTCAACGATATTTTGCTGATAAGCTGTCCCAGCAAAGTCAAACAGGCAAGTTGCCAAAAAGGGGGCAACCCAACTCACCGGGATGATCTGTCCGCAGACGCCGATGGGCTGCTTGAGCGTGTAGGCGAACTTCTTGGTTGTGGTGGGAATGGTCTGGCCGTGGATCTTATCGGCCCACCCGGCATAGTAGCGAAGGCAGTCGATGACCTCGCCGAGATCGCCGAGGGCGTCGCCGTACGGCTTGCCATTGTCCCAGGTCTCAATCGTAGCCAGAATTTCTTTCTCCTGTTCCGCGAGATCAGCCAGCTTGAACATGAGCTGGCCGCGCTCCGTGGCCGAGATGTCGCGCCAGGACTCGTGGTGCAGCGCCGCTCGAGCGGCTGCCACTGCCTTGTCGATGTCCTCGGCCGATGCGGCCTCTACAGAACAAATCTCCTCTTCATTGCTATATTTTCCATTTGCGTCAACACCATGACCAGGTACTTAGGCAACTATCACACGCCTCCATATTGTAAAGGTATATGCGGCAAAAGGCGTGCAAATAAACAGACATAGAATTCATGCATAAAGAAATCGAGAAATCAATACTAGTATAGTATAGTTACTTACGAAGGGTTGATGCTGGTAATCTTCTCGCCCCCGCTCGCCTTCACAAACTCATTGTTGATGAAGAGACCCGTCGGCAACGTGAACTTCCTCCCATTGGGGGCCGTGAGGTCGATTTTGAGGTCTGCCATAGTGTGTGCGAATCGGATATATGCAATCCTACCACGGCTACTGCTGGTATTATTAATGAGGTTGGCAGAGAACAGTCGTAACCGAGCCCGCGGGGTCCGAAGAGGGGTTGAGGCGAGAGACTTGAACATGACCTAATGCCAATGGCACCCTGTGCCACCTAAGATAACAGGAAATCGAGGACTCATAACCGCGTAGCTACATACAGTGGTGCCACCGCATCAGATCACGCGTTTCAGAAAGCGATATCAGTGTGAGTGCCGGGAACTCTTCTGATTAAGTCTTTGTCATATGCGTTAGTAGCGTAGCGTACTTGGTTAGCCTAACCTATATGCAGTTGTTATCAGATGCACCTGGGAGAGATCATGGATGTAGATAGGTACGGGGACGAAGATAGGTGCAATACACTATTCGGGCCGCCAAGCCTTTTAAGTCAGATAGAGTGGACGCCAATGCTCCAGGCGGGCTTACCCGCACCTACACACCTACACTTACACTTACACTTATAAACTACTCCTCGACGCAACTCAATATTAGATACCTATGGCATAGGAAAGTATGAAGCCGTGTAGAGAAGTATGATAGCCTACCTAGATATACGATAATATGAACACCGTCAATACACAGTTGACCTAGCTCGCCTAGTAGTATGTCTGGCACTCATGAAACATCTATACCAAGTTCGCCATGGGGGCCACCCGACCACTGAGTCTTGAATTTACATTTCCGCCCTAGACAATCAGCTCTTTGGAACCCAAAAGTTACAATTCAAAGTTCGCCCGGATAGCCTGTCCGAGCCGCTGGATGGCAACGTCCATATCGGCCTGCGACGCCGCCGCGTAGGTCGTGCGGAGGAAGAGACCAGTAGGCTCGAGGTCTCTCTCGGCGCGGAACCAGGACCCGCGGCAGGCGAGGACGCCGTGCTCGATGCCCGAGTCGAAGATCTCCTCCTCGATCTCGAGGATGGTCTTCGTTCCAGCATGCGGGTGACGGGTGTAATCTACGCACAGCCAATGCTATTGTTATTGCTTTTGTCAGCCGAAAAGTGATTCGCTACTAGGTACCAGAATAGCAAACCAAGTTTTCGGTCTAGGATGAGGGGAGAGAAGAAATCAGCGAGTGTGCTTACAAACATGCCTGCAGCAGGCGGTGTCCAGCTAACGACGTCCTTCGGCAGATGCTTCTCGCACGCGTCGAGCAACGCATCTCTTCGTCGCGTATACTCGCTTCGCAGGTTCATCAGCCACCGCAGGTAACCCTCGTGGCCCCACGTCTCGTCGAGCAGCTTGAACATGATGGCCTGAGAAAAGCCGGCCGGGCCTTGGGACGTGCACTCGGACTGTCGGATGAAGCGCTCGATGACCTGCTCGCTCCCCGTCACCCAGCCTATTCTCGAGCCGGGCACGACGACCTTGCTGAACGAGTCCATGCGCAGCACGCGCCCGTCGACGTCGATGCTGAGCAGGGTGGGGATGAGAGACTTTAGAAACTCTTCGGGACTCTGGCTCGCGGACGGATCGACAGCGCCGGGTTGCGCGGCTGAGTTATTCTTGTCGTACGGTGGCATCTGCATATAGTAGTACGGCTCATCTTCGAAGATGTATACGTCGTGCTTGCTACAAACGTTATAGACCTCCTGTCTTCTCGCCGCACCCATCGTCGCGCCGGACGGGTTCTGGCCAGACGGCACCGTGTACAGCACCGTCGGTTTCTTCGCGCCTCTGACGCCTTCATCCCAGCTGCTTAGGATCTCATCCAGGTTGTCGGGTAGAAGGCCTTGCTCATCTACGCGCACTCCAACTATCTTGATGCCCAATGGGGCCATCGTCTCGAGCGCTGTTGAGAAACTATACTCCTCAGTGAGGATTGAGTCTTTTCGGGCGCGGTCACAGAACAGGCGCAACGCGGAGTCCAAGGCCCCCGTGCTGCCGATTGTCAATGCGCATTGCCAGTCGGCATATGGGGGGTTAGAAACAAGTTCTGTGTGCTCCGTCACCCATCGTAACATCTGGGCTGATCCGACGGCCTGGCCGTAGTTTAGGGAGGTAGCAAGGTCGTAGACGCCATCCTTGTCTCTTATATCATGTTTACCAATAGTGGCACTCCGTTTTGACTTCTCTACAGCGTCTTGATCGAAAGCTGGCGGATGTGGAACCTGCACTAAATGGTAAACAGGCGTCAGCGAGGTACGGGGAAAGGGGCATAAATTGCCATCCACGGTAACATCACGTTCTTGGGGGCCGGTCAAACAGGGGCACCAGACATCAATCATGGACACATACTGCTTATAGACTCGAAGGGGAAGTTGTCTGAGGACGGAAGCCCGCCACCAAGGGACAAGATGCCAGGTTTCTTCAGGAGGGTGGCTGCTTTCTTCAATGCGCAAGGCTTCCGAGCGACAGCCTCTGGACTTAGAATATCTTGATGTTCGTTAGTCGTACGTATTCTCTCGACGTTGAATTCGTTTGAATCACTCACGGTCCCATCGTCTCGCTTTAGGCTGGTTGTATGCGTGCTATGTGAATCGAGATTGTCAGTCGCTCAGTCACCCAACAAGCTTCTTATGTGTAGCCTGCACATGGTGCTGTCAATTCGACATAAAACAGTTTATAAACGACTTTTTCTCATGCGGTGAACTTGCAGTTCCTCGTAAATGATGAGCGTTTGCATCCCTCAGCTCCCTTGTCCCCTCCGCAGCATCATCCAAAACCGAAACTCAAACTATCGCTCTCATAACTGATTAAAAGTAAGGAAAGGAAAGGAAGCACGCATACCGCACTCTTAAACATATCACTATCCGAGTACGCCGCCGTTCCCGCGATCAACTTGCCTGCTTTGGTCCTCAGAGCCGCGATGCCCTCAAGGGTAAGCGGCACCGAGGTCTGTCCCCCATTAGCGGTGCCATCAAGATAGGCCAGCTCAGGGGGCGCCTTCAACTCGTTCACCGAGCCACCGTTTGTCGTCGCCATCGTGGGTAAGTAAGTATGTATATAATGTATGGGTTTCTTCTTGTGCTGTAAGTCGGTATTTGTATTCTCTTTTCAGCAAGGGTCAGATTTGAAAATGTTTGAGATTTGGGGTTTTTGATGAGTGCAAGGCAAGCCCGGTTTCCTTTACGCAAATCAGCTATAAGGTGACACAGGTAGATGCGTGACCGAATATCGGGATTGTTGGTGGGGAGGGAGTCACTGCGAGTCGCAGGATATAGTCGTGATAAGGGTGGGGATGCTCTAGTTCGGATTGGCAGGTAGAACCTGAATGTGATGCAGAGGTCCCTTATAGACTATCAGGTAATTTCTGCTAGCAAAGGCAACTATTATCGTAACCGGGTTACTAGGGCATTGGTAGGACGTGAACAAGCATTCGCAATCGTGTGCTGGGGACAGGTCGAAGTTGAGTTGAAGTATGCATGTAAGTGCATGTCAGGTATCCCGGCATTCCCACGCGTCCCACTATCTCAAGCTCTAGTACCTCAACTTAGACGTTGTTTTAGACGGAGCGGCACGGCATGGCATTGCAATACGCCCTGCATGTAGGTATTGACATCCGCGTCAGCTACGGAGTAAGCTAAGCCAATGACACCAGGAACTCGGTATCTTGATGGATGGAGCGTACCGGTTTTCGGGATGACCACCTGACTCCCGACGTGTATGTACCTTCGGCTTAGAGTTTGGTACCAAGTCTCCGACTGGTGGGTATGAAATCCAAGATTATCGTATTACTGTTGCAGGTAGGTAACAAGATGGATCAGGGGCCAGCCAGTCGTTCAACCTTTCGGTTTCCGAAGCCGCAGGTCTTTAGGTAACGGCAACAAAGAGAATGGCCTGCAACCTGTTGCGGCCACGTTGAAGGACGCTGGACTAGCATGTAATTACGTACTCCGGCTTATGACTATCAGGGACCTACTGTTTTCTACTATCTACTCCCCCAGAATGCGGCATTGTGTGGGTATCTAGCGATGTAGGCCGCGTGAGTCAGCCAGCCACTTATGCCCAGTCGTCCATCTCAGGTACTGTACTCGAGGTACTTATGTATGCCATCACTTATATCGGTACAGGACCCGCTGCTGCAGCTGATAGTGGTGGAGTCGAGTCCGGTGCTGTTCGCCATTGAGCACGGCACCAAGCCCCGCCCGGTCAGGTCAGGTTGTGCCGCTCCTTCGGTCTCCGACTATAAGCGTCTTTAGCCAGCTCCAGGAGTCATGCGCGGGTGAGCTTTCCATCTCGTAAACATCGTCACATACTCCGTCCTCGTGACACATAATAATTGCCTCGAATCGAGATCACGCGGAAGTATATCGTCAAGATCTTAGGTGAAAGGTGCAAAGCGTATAAGAGAAGCAAAGAAAATATTATCTCGTAACACGGACAGACAGACGTTGTACAAGCCGTGCAACCGGAAGATCGGATCATTGGGGTGGTTACGTATTATTGAATTAAACTTAAGGTTTGCAGGCACAGACAGGTACCACCACCCATTCCATGTTCTAACACCGTGATGGTCTCATGATCTATCTAACTTTTCTAAAATGCGTCCAATGCGTCCCTCCGTTTCATTCGTTTGTTGGCCAGTCATTGGTATATGTAGTTGCTGGGTTTCGCAGCTCTGGACCGGACCTGACTAACGTGCTCATCGATGCTCATGTACATTCTCCCACTCCGCGACAAAAATGGATTTTTCAAAGCCTCCCATACTATTCCTGTGAAAATCACCAAAACACCTATGCCATGCAGTTTCCGAGCTCGAACTTGCGATATGCTCAGATCATAAAATGTAAAACAGATGATACAATCATTGTCGTCGCAAAAATGGTGAGCCGAGAGCGAGCGGTGAAGAGGTGCAGCGTTGCACTGTTCGGAGCCTCGGGCTTATTTGCTACTGATTCGTCCGTGCCAGACGCGGCGGCGGCTGCACTCGTCTCCGGCGCATCTCCTGCGGTACCGGACGGTGCGATGACCGTCTCACTCTCAAGGCCAGAACCTTGAGCTTCCGCCGAAGGCAATGCCAAAGACGATGGCGAGGACGAGGAAGAAGGGGGCGCCTGTGAGGGTTGTTAGTGTTCTTGTCTTCCTCTTATCATGTGGGCGATCAAAGTTTCGGTTGAGAAGCAAATGTTCCAGCCACATATGTAGGGGTTCCCGGATGATAAACATACTGATACGGACGGTGGCTGAGCTCTGCGTCGGGATTACTCTACCATCCGACGTCATTACCCAGCCAGGAGGCAGATTGGACGAGCCCGAATCTGACGACGAGCCCGAGCCCGAGCCAATGCCACCAACAGGTACCTCAGCGGTCGAGGTCGAGGAGACAGCGCCGGCGACGGCCGTCGTGGTGAGTTCACCGGCGCCGTTCACGTTGCCGTTCACCGATCCACCCTCGGCCTGGATGGATTGCCAGGAGCCCGAGGTGTCACCGTAGGTGTACTTGGAGCCGGAGCTGTAGTCCGTGATCTTGATGCGCTGCACGACCATGGAGAAGGGACCCTTCGAGTAGTCTGTCGGACCCCGTGCCCAGCCGATGGTGCCCTGTGCGTTGGCCGGATCGCCGCCGGACCAGGAACCGAACTTGATCTGCATCGGAGTCTGGGGGTACTGGTTGGACTCTGCCTCGTTCGCATTCAGGGTGCGGACAACGGTATTGCCCACGGTCCACACGATGCGATCGGTGGTCCAGTCGACGGTGTATGTGATGAACTCGCCCTGGTTGTTGACGGCAGGGTTGAACTGGCCTCTGTTATAGGTACCCGTAATGCCCTTGCCAAAGTAGTTCGTCTGCACCTCGCTGTCATCGGCGCCGAGCCACTCGTTGTCGATCTCGTCGAGACAGTCCGACTCGAAAACTAGCGAGGAGACTATGCCGGCACCAGGGGCGGCTTTCATCGTGATCTCGACTCGGCCGAACATGATGTAGAAGAGGGAGATGAGCTGGGGGGAGTCGCCGCTTTTCGAAACCGTGAAGGAGACGCCATCGGAGCCGTAACTTGGTTCACCGCCGGAGCTCGTGAACAGGTCCGAGCCACCTTGGGTGAAGTCAACATCGATTGATCTTCCCAGGGCGGGATCGGGAGGGCAGGAACCTGAGACGGTGGTCAGCTCATGGCCAGCATGCAGAGAGTTAGTTAGGTGTCAGACTTACCGCCTTGGAGGGGGTTACACGACGAAAACGTTTGGGCCGTGGCTGGGCTGACTAGCAGGGCGGCAGTGGCAGCCAGCGTTGCCGCCACAAACGGGCGGCTCGAGAACATCATGATTCGAATGCCGTCGGATAGCAGCAAGGAATGCAAAATGATGCACGGAAGTCCGCAGTTCCTATGCAGGTCCGAGGTCGTGGATTGTAAGACCTGTATCGAAGGGCTGATCAAATGTCTGACCGCACAGATGCCAAGATCCAATCGGCAATGAGTGAGAGAGTGAGGCAGAGAGGAAAAGAGAGAAAAGGTCCAACTTGAGGTCCCAAAACCCTGGTCGAGTGTCGAGTAGGAGGTATATACACACAATGTCCCACGCACTTGGATTGCACAGCAGCAACGATGATGATTGATGATGGGGAGAGTTCAGGAACAATGCAGTTGGTTAAGTATGGACCAAAAGTACAGAAAGTGCTACGTAGCCACAGCTTCTGGCATGAACCGTGGGACCGTCGTTGGTCGGATGGGGAAGGTCAGGGAAAAGCTGAAGCAGGTTATAGTAGTAATGCGTAGACGTAGACGAGCACCTCCCACCAACCACCGCGTTTTTGGCAGTGCCCTCCCGAACGGATCTACATAGTACAGGCCACCGATCCATCGATGATGTATTCATCTAACGACAAACGCTAGCAGATGCCTCGTCATTACCCTCGCTCGCCTCGTACCCTAATTAATCAATTAATACCCTGCCCTGCGATAGAGACTGCGTAACCAGGGTGACAGCAGATTGCAACAGGATCGACCCATACTACTATTTACCACTTGCAGTCTGTATTCTGTCAAACTCTGCTCTAACTTACTCTCAGGAGTTAGAACGTGAGAATACGGACCTAAAAGAGTTGGCTAGATCCAGATTGCGTCTCGTGCTGTAAGCTGTGAGCTTTGCTGTAAGCTTGGGCTTCACTGTGGCATGGCTAGGTAGTATGTGATTGGAGTTGGCCCGCTGTAGGCCGCTGCTGGCTGCCAGAGCTCCCATGTGTGATGGCATCGGTTGTTGCGACCCGACGCTCGTTGCTGCGCAGCAACTGGACCATCGCACCCCACCGCGCCCACTACGCGCGCGAACCCCTGCTCGAAGCTGCCCTCGAATGACACCGGACCAGATCCGAGAGTGGCTGGCGCCGCCAACGCTAATGACCAACTAGCTTAGCGTCGCTACCGGACAGCGCAGTTGGTGCTCTCAGTAAATCGCGTGGCTGGCGACGGGAGGCAGTGACTAAAGACAATGGTATGGGAGCATACGGATCCTGCAACGAAATATGTCACCATTTGATGGTCATGGTGCCCACTGAAACCTCCAAGCTTTTGTTCAGACATCGTATTCGAGTGGCTGTGGACTATTACTCGCGACAATGAGATCCAGTGGGGCAGAATCTCGTAGATTCGACAGCCGCTTTCCGAGGAGCATGGTACTTACATACCTACATACATCCATTAGCAACAAAGGCACGCAGCGGGTGTTCCGGCCGCTTGCAGGAGGACCCTGAAAATCACATGCAGCCATACCCGAGCATATGGAACTTTGATGTGACAGCTCGCAATCATTAATTCGTGCCATACCCCTGAAAGATGCGTGTCTGTCTCTTTCAACACTAACAATGGATGGCAAGCCATCTTGGAGTTTCTTGGACCCTGAGCACCTCAATGCTGCAATCAGAGTGGCTGTATATTCTACCGGGCTAGTATCAGAATTGATTGTGTTTCATTTCGATGACTTCGATGCTGCTTACTTGCATTGGCGATGGTGAGGTATGGAGGACAGTGGCGATTATCAAAGGGATTCGGCTATAGTCTGAGGAGCACCCATAGGTACTTAACCTAATGTATTGCACTTTTGTCGCTCCCTTCACACATCTTTCTTGGTAGATCCTGGGGGTCAATGGCCTTGACACGGGCTCCCACCCACCAATCTATAAGTCAAAAATAAATGTCACGAATTGCATAGCAAGCGGCACGCCCATCTCAGCAAAGGATGCCTTATCGTCGAAACTGTGGGAGCAATTATCCTCAGTTCAATTGCTTGCGGTCCACTCCGGCGGGCCTGAGGGATGACTGCTATGACTATGTCCTGGATCCTTGGCAATGATGCTTAAATGGTGATAGAAGATGGAAACTTGTCCAACTCAAACAATAGTTTGTAAACATGTCTAAGATCGTGGGAAAGCGATGAGCTACATTCCTTGTGATAGCACAGACGTCCCGGACGTGCCCTGATTCCATCACGATGGTCCGGCTGTATACATGACCTGGTTTGTGGGTATATCCCGGACTCCTTCGGTTCGATAATCCTGAATAAATCGGCCAATTTCATAAGCAACCAGTGCCGACGGGCAGTCCTAGACCGTCCGCGACGTATTCTGGCATTCCGTACGGTAGTTTGGTTCGTCCTGTCTCTGCCCCTGGGCGGTATACTCCGGAAACCAGACTCTCGTCATCAGCCCCCAGGAGGAGGGCAAGCTCTCGGGTCTGGTAGAGGACAAAGAGATGTCCGACAGCCTAGAGCTTGGAGCACGGCTTGGGACAGGGCTCCAAAACCTGAAAATGAGACTGTCCGGAGTGGACAGCACGGAAGTATCATCATCATCATCCTTGACTTGGCAGTCTGAACCCATCGAGCCACCAAAACTCGACCTGCTCCCGTGTAGTGACGTGGGTGCAATATCCGTAGTAGCGGAATATTGATCATCTATATCTGACCCCCACCGCCAAGGAAGAAGGCAGGGGGCGCCGCCCATAGATAGACGAGAGCAGTCCTCAATTATCCATAACATGAAGGCAATGATCACGGGAGCATATTCCAAGACTGGGATAAAGAGATATCGTGGCCGGGTCACGGTAATGATGGCAAGGACGTAGTGCATGGAAATCGTGATCAATACATAAAAAAGTCTGCAACAACATTTATTAGCTCTGTCTGCAGTGAGAATTCAATGTGTGTAATAGGATCCAGAACCTACGGAGTTGTGGTGCTTGGGTTGGTCGCCACATGAACCATTGTAGAAAAACAGAACAGGCTGAGAGTGCTGCCCAGAGACATTGACTTAGTTAACCTCTGCGGATGCTGACAATAAGTGGTCGACCTACAGGCAAACAGAAAAGACATTTTCACGACAAGTAGCCGTGAAAAGGATAGCAGCGCCCATCATAATCACTTTGGAGATGATCCTGATTGGTTCGTTCATTGTAGAGGGCGTATTTATGATGTGATGGTCTTGGTAGGGTGACATATAGCAATGATATAGATGCCAACGCACCAGAATATACGTTCCTCGGGTGAATGATACCAAGGAAGCTTAGTTATAAAGAAAGTTGAAACAAACAATGCGAATTCAGAAGAGGTCGCAACAAATAGTTGAGACGGCTAAGGCAACACATTGTCCGCTCGAGACGCAGCTACCCCGAACAATATAAGGCGAACGAACGAGTACGAGGCAATCCGTGGTTTACGCCTACACACCCATACATGCGCAGTCCGGATCATACGGGCTAACTATACCTGCCATCTAGCGATAGACAGCCCGGCATCCTGCGCTGCTGCCCAACGCATGCTCTGACTACAGTGAGGCGTGCTGCCGAGGAGTCAGGTGGGGGAAAAGGACCTTGTAGGAGGACCATGTAGTTCAGCCTACGGTGTGTTACTAAGTTAGTGGTTGCCTCGTTCATGTTTTTTTCAGGCAACCTTGGTAGCCTTACAGTCCGCCATCTGTATTGGCCGGCTTGTTCGGCTGGCATGTAACAACCGAGAGAGCTAATGCCGGCACCCCGGATTCAATTGCAGCTGGTGTGACTGAACGGTGCCCAATTACATGTTTCAAGGTCATTGACCCTAGTCAATGCTTAGGCGTGCCAGCCAAATGATTATTTCCACAACTGTTGTTGCGAACCTGAAGTAAAAGACAACGGGATAAGGTGAAAGTGCAAAATTACATTGCTATATCTACAACACAAGCTCCTTTAAACTTACAAAACACATGCGAGGTACGATTGGATCGACAACAGACCATACCTGCTGATAAGTCATGCATAAGCTGTATATTACTATCTGTCTAGGTATGAAGCAATCAACCTCTCTACCTCGAGGTATGCGACTCAAATAGCTCGACCAACAGCCACCCAGACCAATGCAAAGCAACGCATGCGAAATTCCAATGCAAAAACCTGCGCGTTATCTGTGAAACTAGGCACAACAGATTGCCTTGCCAGTGGAGGCAAGGCAATCCCAACGGCGATATCCCCCAAATCAGCTGAACAGCGACAGACCGCTATAAGTGTAATGATGCAGGGATTTGCGCCGATATGATGATCCAATACAAGTTAAAAATATGTACAAGACTATAGCAAACAGATTAATCGCTTTTGGAAGCCGGCATCAAAAATGCGATTCGGGTACCTAGAACTGCCACGAATTGTCTTCACCGACCGATTTAATGGCCCAGTGAAACTTCTCGCGAAGGGTCTTTGAGAAGAATTTCTCAATTGGTACGTTGAATTTATTGGCAAAGACAACAGTGAGACGGGGATCGATGTAGTTCTACAACCTATTAGCAAAGCACGTCTTGTGAAAATCCAGGTGACGGGGTGGACTTACAATCTTGGAGGTTCCAAGAGCTACCTCCTTATTACCATCTCGGTCAGCAGCCTGGAGCTCCAGGGTGCGGATGCGCTCCTCGATCTTCTTGACATTGGCTTCGATCTTGTCGACGGTAGGGGCCTTGCCCTCGGCCTCAACCTTCTTCGACTTGTTTTCTTTCTTGAACTTCTTCGCCAACTCATCGGCATCCTTCAGCCGCTCCTTGAGCTCCTTATCAGGCATGATCTTCTCGCCTCCTTCCTGGAGCTTCTGGTTGTCTTTCTCAAATTTCTTCTGTATCTTGGTGCGCTGCTCTTCAACTAGGAAAGTCTGATGTTCAAGAATCCAAGCCTCGTCAAGGTCGGCCTCCAACTCGAAGAAAGCGGCGCCCTTCTTCTTCTTCAACTTCGAGTCGAGATCAAGCATCATCTGCTTATTGCGCCACACCTGATACTTGAGGCCTCTTATTCGGTCGCCAAGCTTCTCCATTTGTGCCTCATGGGAGGCGCCGACTGTCCGTTTGTGGTTACACAAGATGGCGACCTCTCGGTTGCAGTCATTGTACAATTTGATCTTTTCCGCTATAGTACGGTCTTCGTTCTTTACCTCATTGAGCAGCTTCTGCATTGTGAACGAGGCGTTGTAGGTACGGAAGACTTTGGCGGTTAGCCCTGGCATGTAGTTGGAAAGGTGTTTGTTCAGCTGCGAAGTCGTAAGGCGGTCAAAGATATCGTCACCTTCCTTCTTTGGCGACTTTTTGAATACCCGGAGATTTTTGAACACTTGACGATCAACAGTGACTTCGTCGTAGAATCTGATGCTGTCTTTACCCAAGAAATCGAAGATGACGGTGTTGGGCTCTCTGAGAGTGACATGTTCGAATTTTAAGGAGCAACAGCCAACGGTCTCTGCTTCGTTTTCGGCATCCTTCTCGTTGCCCGCTCTCAGTGCGAACTTGTCAATGAGATAGACAGCGGTGGCACGTTGACGATCGGCCATGGCATCGGCTTTGAGATCACGTTCGTAATCCTTGCGAATCTTGCCAATATGTTTCTTCAGCTCTCGAGCCTTCTCGAATTTCTTCAGATCGGCCTGGCCCTTGACAGTGCTTTGTGCGCCAAGCATGACATACTTGTAAGCACCGTTGATGTTTTCTTGCCACATGGCCAACCAAGTGGCCTTGTTGTCATGCTGGACAGTCTTCCATTTGTGGCCATCTGGAGGACGAGGGACCTGGGCGTCCTTCCCGATGTTGATAGTAATCTGCTCAGGAGTGACGCGTAACTTGACCTTACCAGTTTTCGGATGCTCACCACGGCCACGGAAAAGCCCAGGAGGTTCGACCCTGAAGTTGCCGACCTTCTCTTTGCGACCATCCCATTTGCAGAACATAAAAGGTGCCTCCAATTTGTCCTTCTCGGCCTTTTCTGCGGCCTTTTCGTCCTTTGACCGAGCCTTTTTGGCTTCACTTTTGCCCTGGTAATAGTCGAAAATCCGCTGAAAGTCGAGCTTAGCGAAGTCCTTGATGTCAACTTTGTTGCCTTGTTGGTCCTTGGCCCCACCGGTGCGTTTGAGCACGTCTTTGAAATCGGTGAAAAAGTTTTTTTGGAAGACAGGATTTTCGACATTGTGCGTGGAGTTCAGCATGGCACCGAAGAAGCCCGCGACTTCTTCGGCATCGACGTGTAGATTAACAGGTTTCCCGTCATACAGAAGCTTCACGCTCTTCGGTAGAACCTCGTATTCAGGGGGGAAGAGAACGCCGTTGTGTTCAAGCTTCAGCCACTTGACACTGTCGTCTGACTTGGCCTGCTCCCACCAGCGATGTTCTTCCTCATCATCGTCTTCGGCATCGGCAGGATCCTCACTCAGTTCCTTCTTCACCTTCTTCGCTGCTGCCTTCTTGCCTGATGTTGCTGGCTCTGCTTTGACTTTGCCCTTGGGCGTGGCTTTAGCAGCAGCCTTAACAGCGGCCTTGGGAGTGGCCTTGGGAGTGGCCGTTTTGGGCTTCTTTCGCATGGGGGTGTCAGAATCGGAGTCCTCCTTTTTCACACCATTGGTTTTCGCCTTCCCATTTGTACCATTCACAGAGCGTCTTCGACCCTTTGCTCCAGCCAAGGGTTCATCATCATCATCAGACTCTTCTTTGGCGGCTTTCTTTGGAGTCGGCTTCTTTGCCAAGGCCTTGGCCTCCTTCTCAGCAGCCTTATCGATGGACTTTCGCTTGTTTACCAATTTTCTGTTCAGAGGAATATCATCATCCGAATCCTCGGCGACAGCGGTTTCCTCAGCAGCTGGAGGCAGTTTAGCCCTTATCTTGTTTTTGATGGGAACATCCGAGTCGGAGTCGTCGGCAACAGCTTTTCGCTGTCGTTTTGTCTAGGAGCTGGTTAATTTGGAGGTCGGAAGTTGAAACAGGGCCATGACAAGACCTACCGATCGCCGGGCCTCGCCGTCTGACTCGTTGTAGTTCACGTTGCCGGTAGAGGAGCGTGACTTCCGTTTGCCGTGACCATTTACGAGCGGAGCGTCGTCATCGTCGTCAATAGGACCATGGCGAATGGACAATGGAGCAGGGAGCAGCTCAACGTCAGAGTCGATGTCCATTGCTCTATCTTCGGCCTTCGAGATCTTGTCGGCGGACACTGTAGGACAAGGAGTTTAGTTCAGTATCTGATTTGCGGCGACAGTGTGTGGGAGCTCGGGCATACGGCACAAAGCCAATGGCATGAGTGTGAGAGTGCGCAGGGCCCCCAGAGCCAGGGCTGGGAAGGCTCGCGAGAAAGGCTGGTAGGAATGGAAAAACGCAGGGAAGGAAGCGATCAATACCTACAGTGACCATTGGCGCGTGCCAGGGGCATATCATCGTCGGACGACATTCTCGGCGCGTAAGAGGTGGGTTGATGGATGGCGGGATGCTGCCGCAAGGGCAATCTGTGATGCTGAGCAGAGATGGTGCAATGGCGAGTTACAGCCAGGCGGATGAAGCACGAGACGAGAGAGGTGAGCGAGGGGCGCGCAGGGAGGAAGTGGCGTCCTAGTTGGCGGTAGAAACGCCAGATGATCGATGAAGGCACGACGGGAGACAGGTGCAAAGGGTGGTGCACCACGGTGTCAACCACCCCGATCTCGATCTTGAAGAACTATAGAGGACGAGCGAGTCACTCACGGGCGAGCGAAAAGAAAGAGAAGGGGAGAGAAGAGAAGAGCGGGAGAGAAGTTGGGGTGAGAGGGCAGAGAGAAGAAGGGAAGGGGTGGAGAGGAAGGGAGCCGGAGGTGAGATTTTGAAAGGGAAAAAAAAGAAGCAACGGGTGGGCAGGCCGGATGTAGGCTGTCGAGGCAGGTACCGCAGTGAAGTATCCGGTCTTGGAGGGAGGCGGGAGGCGAGCAAGGTCTTGAAGGCTTCAAAAGTGAGGAACTGAGTCTGGCCTGGGCCCACTCACTAACAACAGCCTGGAGCACTGAGGCTAACACTACCTAGACCTAGGTAGGCAGATGTACCTAGGTATCTCCGTGACCGTGAATGCTCGAATGCTAACAATATGCGCTGCGCTCAACACCTGTGGTCCTGTGGAAGGCACTTACGCAATGTCCATACGCTACTAGTGAGCAAATGAGTATTTTGCTCTTCCCGTGCTAGCCACGCTGCGCGCGATGCCCGGCACACCACTTACTAAGTAGCTATTGGCTGCAGCGCAGGTGCCGGTGGGGATGTACCAGGAAGGGGGCGACGACTCAAAGAATGAATTCTGCCGAGTGCTTACATACAGCAGCCCAAGGAATCTAAAGGTTGCTAGGCACAGCTGATGACTTACGTTTGTCGCGCAAGCGCGATACGATGCGTCTTGTCGCAGGTGGTCTTGCAGGGTTGTTGCGAGCGACAGCGCCTCGAACGCTCGGACAGCGACAGGGCTGTGAGCAGCAGCAACAAGCAGAAAGAAAGCCCGGCGTAGCAATCAATCAGTACCTGGGGCTTGGGTCTGCCAGCTGCTGGCTGCTGGTTGCTGGCTGCGCACGGCTTGGATCCCTGTGAAGAACGGGTGTAAGTGGGTCCGGGCCCGGTGGAGGAAGGGAACTTTGAAGGATGAGATGACTCGGATTGCCAGTTCTGACGCCAGGAAACGTGGTACGATCCCTACAGTCACTATATGCAGGTAGAGTAGGTACCTCGGAATCCGTGGACTGGGGTGGACACTTCCACTTCCGATGCACATAGGCTCGACAGGCAGGCCCAGCCGCCCAGGTGAGGTAAATAAAGTTAAGCCTGGCTCAGGCTGAATAGGCCGTTTTTGCTCAAACTGCCCATCCAATGCCACATAGCTCACCGTGTAGGTACTGTGACGTGCATACTGTACTACCTAAGGTAATACATCAAGATGCATCTACAAACTATTCCTTACCTCCACTACTACGTAAGTCCGGAGCGGCAAACTTTACCTATTGCCGTGTGGATATGTTGGATTTGTAGATTGTGTCGACTGCATCATACATCTACCTCATGATACCTACCTAGGTACATATGTAGACAAGCATGGAGCCTTGAAGGGAAACTGATGAAACCCAAAACCTTGGCTTTAGGTACACAGGTGGATATTCAGCTGGTAGAAATACAGATGAATTTAATGATGTTACCAGAGGGCTACGCTGCCTCCTACAGAGGACACCTACCTGTGGCAGGTCCAAACAGCCCCCAACAACCTCACCTAGGCTCGACCTAGATACCTAGAGGTAGGTAGTGTCATGCAGCTGGCCACAGGAGGCGCTCGCCCGACAATTTACCGTCATCCGGAAAGATGGATTGGCAGCCAAGCCGAAAGTAGCAAAGTACCTAGGTACCTTACCCAGCAAGCAACAAGGCGCCAAGCATCCAGCAGCTTTGCATTTGCAGAGCGAGAACCGAGCGGGTGAGAAGATTAACTACCGACCGACCACTCACTACACCACCCCATCCCATCACCCATCTCCAGGACCAGACCAGGCAGCCGACCAATTGATTGCGCAGCGCATCGCAATCAACAACCCATTGGTCTTCGCCGCGAACCTCCCCGTCGCCTCGCCCACCATGCTCTCGAGAGTTGCCCGCCCGGCCCTGAGGGCTGGGGCTGCGGCTATTCCTGCCCGGTACGTTGTCCGCCCTGCTGCTCCGCGGCTCTGCTGCTCCCGTCGTGCCGTCTTGCAACCCACGAGGATCCCGGCTGTGAGGCACCAAGCCGACGAGGCCGACGACACCCCCTCCGCATCGTTCTGACTGCTCTGCCGCCGTCTAGCACCGCCCAAAATGCCGCTGGCTACGCCACCCTGCGCGAGATCGAGGGCCGTCTCAAGTCGATCCGCAACATCGAGAAGATCACCAAGACGATGAAGATCGTGGCCTCCACCAAGCTGACCCGTGCCCAGCGGGCCATGAACGAGTCCCGCAAGTACGGTGAGACCTCCAACGAGGTCTTCGAGAGCGCCGAGACGAAGCCCCTCGAAGCCGAGGGCAAGAAGACCCTGTACATCGTCTGCAGCTCCGACAAGGGTCTCTGCGGCGGTATTCACTCCGGTCTGTCGCGCTACATGCGCCGCGTGCTCAACGCCCCCGACGCCCAGCCCGCCGACCTCGTCCTCATCGGCGAGAAGTCCCGTGCCCAGCTGAGTCGAAGCAATGCCAAGGACATTGCCCTGACCTTCGCCGGCATAGGCAAGGACGTCCCCACCTTCGCCGATGCCCAGGCCATCGCCGACCAGGTCGTCCAGCTTCCCACCGAGTACTCCGACATCAAGATCGTCTACAACAAGTTCATCAACGCCACCGCCTACGAGGCCACCGTCATCGAGGCCTTCTCCGACGAGGCCTTCGCCAACTCCCCCAACTTCTCCGCTTTTGAGGTTGAGGAGGAGGTCCTTTCCAACCTACGGGAGTACTCCCTGGCCAACTCCCTTTACTGGGCTCTGGCCGAGGGCCACGCCTGCGAGATCTCTGCCCGCCGGAATGCTATGGATGTACGTGATTGAACCCTCATTCTTTCTTTTTATCCGCATCCACCTAGAATACTCCCCGTGATATGCCCACAGATGCTGACCCCCTGTGCAGAACGCTTCCAAGAACGCCGGCGAGATGATCGGAAAGTACCAGATTCTGTACAACCGAACACGTCAAGCCGTCATTACTGGCGAACTGGTCGAAATTATCACTGGTGCTACCGCCTCCGCAGACATGTAAACGCTTTTTAATCTATAGACGAGTGGCAAAGCCTATGGTGACGAAAGGGGCCCGCATGGCGATCTGCCAATATAGCATTTCCCATTTGTATCCAAGTTAACACCCATGCAAGCCCTCTGTGTATCAACGCCTCAATAAACAAATTCCACAACATCCTGCCGAGTAAAAGCTGCATATGCCATATTGATGGGACCAGTGGTCAAGAAGCACGGGTAAAGCGTACCGCTGTATTTCCCCTTAATTAGCTGGGACTGTAGCTTGGATGTGGCATCGAACTTTGACATTAGTTGTAGATCGACCTTTCACAGGTAGGCAGACATATGTTGCTATGTAGGGTATATATACGTGAACGAGGAAAACCCCTACAATTTCAATCAAGCTGAATACCATGTAGCCAGCTAACATCGTCACCAATCTCTCGGGATTTTGGCAGGTCATGTGTGTACCTACCTAGGTATATCAAATGTCCAATGCCCTGCATGAGCAACAGGAACCCCCCGAATTTGGAGAGGTAGGGAGTTCACTCGTATTCTACTTGTATAGAAACATGACCGGACGCGGAGGGGAAGAAGAAAATGAGAGTTCCAATCGCCCAGAAATTGATACTGATTTTGTCTCCTCGCTGTTATCCACTGAACTGGTTACATGCAAGTATGGCCTTCTCCTTAATTGGTCTTATTGTTTACACAATAAGTCGATTTTTCTTCGTCTTTTTAGTTGCGCTTTATAACGCCTGAAATTAACGGCCTACAGGGGTCGTTGTAATCACGCCGCTCTGTATCACAGGAAGACATTGGCAGCTAAGTATGACCAGGCAGCTAGGATGACACAAATATCACATGTGAAGTCGCACCTCGAAATCAAGGTCGTCGGTCTATACACTGGAACGGGATAGCAGGGTATACTAGAGTTAAATATACGCGGTGGGTAGGTAGACAGGTAGGTAGGTAAGTAAGTAAAGTGATGAACAAACACGAGCTCTGCTTTCTTTCTACCATTCCGTACACCATGCCACTGCAGTCCATCGTTTTTATTCGAGACACGGATTCGGTTGTCTAGCGCGAAGCAGACAATGGTACACGAACATACAAGTTCGAAGCATAAGCCATGGTATGTATGTACGGAGAAAATCATAAACCAGTATCTCAATGAACCAACTCCCAACAACACCATGAGTCAATCATGCATTCGCCGGATACCACTTGTCATGCCAATGCAGATGCCATACGATGCAAAGATACCGAGAGACAAACCCCTACGCCTGTTGTACATCCATAGAACAATTGGCCCTGAGACCTAAGTATGTAAAGCAGCGCATCCGCCCATGGGACACACCAGATCAGGACTCCCTGATATGAAGCTTCCATTGATCAACGTAACGGTGAGCTAGCCGTTGCTGCCATATATATAGCCCCGCAAGTGTTGTGCCGCTGAAGGATGCCAGACACATTATACGAAGACAAGACCATGGCATATGAACAATGCTTCTCGAGACTGCGTTATCCCATCTCGACATCGCTGTCTTCCGTCTCAGCGTAGCTATTCACCTTGACACGTCTTCTCTCTCGCCCACTTTCCGTTTCCTCCTCGTCGAGGACAAGCTTATGGGTCTTCTCGTATTCTGCTCTCGCGTCTAGATACTGGCGATCCCAGTCCTTAACTTTCTCGTCCCACTGCTTGACGGCCTCGTAATAATTCTTTTTCTGCTCAGCGGCTTGGTCTTCGAAGGGCTTCCGTTCTTCGGGTGTTGCCTCTTTCCACATCTTACTCGTCATAACACGTACTTCGTTGGGAGCCGGCTTCCCCTTCCCAGCCCGTCGGCCCTCCTGGCATCTGACACGCGCAACTTCGTAGTGAACCTTACTGTACAATAGATATGGGTTACCAGCAACTTTCGGAGGGCGCCAGGGCCGCTCGCCAATCAATGAGACGATGTGTTGCCCAAATGCAAGCTCATAAGCTTCAATGCGAGCCTGCCTGGCAGAATTAGGCGTCAAACCTTGCGCTGGCTCTTTGCGTTTCAGACTGCCTGAAAGAGCTGAGAGTGACTCTTTCGGCAGGATAAGTGGGATTGGTACTTGTATGGGTCCAAGCATGGCGTCAAGAACTTCTGATGCTGCACGTAGCCCAGAGAGAAAGGCGCCATGTACAGTTGCTGGGTGTGTATTAGTAGTGTGTTCTCCGGCGAATAATAGATTTCCTGTAGGCTCAGCCATGGTCTGATAGTCATCAACACGCATGTCAGGACCAGCTGATGAATAGGACCCCCGAGCAAACCTGTCCGAGCCCCATCGTGTAATGACTGAGTGGACGGGTTCGGGAACTTTAGAACCGAAAAGACCACGCAGGACTTCGGTAGCTTCGGTGATGAGTTCCTCGTTTGTAGAAAGTTCAGTATCATAACCTGCATCACCTGCCATCAGAGCTAGAAGCACAGGAACTCCACTCGTGTTGGAAACATTGAACCACTGAAAGCAACGGCCACGTCGAGAAGCATAGTCGGTCTGCTTCAGGCTGTGTTGAGAATGTGGTGCTCGAAGGCAACCGAATATGTGGGTGTTCATATCCCAAAACGCGTTGTCGTAGACCAAAATGATTTTGTTCAATACCCCGAAGCCAAGGCGACCGATAGCTTCTATCTTTGGTTCTGGAAGGGCAGGTTGAAATTCAACACTCTTATGCTTCAGTACGCCAAGCGGAATAGTAGAGACCACGTAGTCGGCTTCGATTACAGTGCCATCCTCACACTCGACAGAGGCACAACCAAGTCCTTCAGGGTCGTAAGTAACCTTGGTCACAGCAGTACTTTTTCGAATGTCAAGGCGTGATGGTGCGATGGCAAGGCCAAGGGGGACATTTTGAAAGCCGCCGACTACCATAGTATGCTTCCCTTCCCATTCATTGCCCGCATCGATGTCCCAACCTGCGATGCTGAGCTGATGATAATTTGTTGCATTGCTATATTCGAGATTGGCAACATGCCAATTCATAAGTCTAAAGTCTTGTGCGGTTAGATCGACGATATTTGTGTATTGGGTGATTGCTTCATCTACGACGGAGCCAAGGGTCGCAGCCGGTGCTTTGGCAGCAGAGTCCAGTTCTAAGTCATGGTCTTCGATGACGCCTTCTTTTAATGCCCAACCCATCAGCCGCGCTTTGTGCGCAGCTTTGAGAGCAGCTGGTGTGCCCGGCTCGACATGGGCTCTTCCGGTTGCGCGATCTGTAGAAACAGGTACTAGGCTGACCTGTGGCCCCAGACTTTGTTTTGAAATGGGGGGTGCTTGCGGAAGAGCAGCCGTGGCTTCTTCTACCGCGGCAATGGACTTATGGCCTTCCGACGCACTGTCGCGGCCTTCGTCTAAAAGATCCTTGTTACCTTCAATGAGTTTAGAAGGCTCGCTCTTATACTTGTAGTCCGAAACCCGATCCAGGCAATCGTTAAAAAGCTTCTCCACCATTCGGTCTCGATCTTCGTCTACTGCTTTGCCGTTCGTATCATACAAAACAGCATCGGGCCTTAAAGCATGGTAAGGAAGGGCCATCTGTCCGCGAACAAGTACATTCAATGGATTTCCTCGCTCGAAGCCAGTGATGATCATTCCACCGCATTCAACACTGTGACGTTTGCCTCTGAACCCGATCGTACGAGCACTTTTGCTGTTGTCAAGCGCCCGCGAATAAACACGACCGCCGAGGCGATCTCGACCTTCGAGCACAATGACATTCGGAGGTGCTTGTCCCAGATCGCGAAATTGCTCGGCATACTGTTTGAACAAGCTATCGAGCTGTCTGGCACAGCCTAGCCCACTCATACCAGCACCAATCACGACAACCGTCCTCCCACTTCTTGGCGGCTTGGGCTCTTCATGTTTCTTATTATGTATCGGTACTACGACGGAACCGTAGTTGATGTAGCCCGAGCGGAATAGCCAGTCGTAACACACACTGGCAACATCGTACCATCTTGCGTCTTTGGCACATCCAACAGCCTCTTCACGTGCGACACAGATACGTGGGTTGTTCATCCAGAGACGAAGAATCCCATTGCGAATGTTTAGATATGTAGTCACTTGAGCGTGGCTGATGTGTCTCCTGAGTATGGCGTACTCATCTGGATGTAATGCGTATGGATTCAATCTTGATGATTCAGCTGCTGTAATGCACTGATGAGCATATTCCTGCAGAGAGATATCGGTTGGTATCGATACGCGTGGTCGCACATCAAAGGGTTTTCGTTGTTTGGAAGAAGTATCGGATGGTGTGCGTGTTGTTGTTATTATTGTCGATTCTTTGACCGGCCCCAAGTCCATCGGCGTGGTTGCCTTGCTAGAGAACGGTATCGACGAGGCAGGTGAAGACTGGTCTCTATTGTCAGACAAGAGTGATGTTGACGATTCAAATGAGTCCACTATTGGTTCTCGTAGAGTGAGAGAGTTTTCGATTTGTGTCTCCACGCGAAGCAGCCTACTATTGCCATTCATTAGATCTTGCATTATGAGCGCACAGCCCATTATCGAACATGTGAGACCTTACCTCTCTTTCTCTGTTTTGCCCGGTACCGATGTGCGCACATTCCCCTCCGTGTCCACGTCTTCCACTTTGATAGAATCCTTGGGTGTGGACGATGCTATCCCGATGACTTGATTGTCATGAGAAGCCATCTTGTTGTTGTTGTTGCGAATAAGGGAGGGCATGGAGGGGACATGATCTGCCAACGTTGGTTTTGCCGGGTTTACGTAAAACCGTTCAGGCGGCATCAATTGGCCGGTCTCTTCCTCTACCAATGGGCTCTGGGTGAATGTCATATCGTGAGATTACGTTTCGACGTGTTCAAGGTCAGCATCGAGATGCGTATATGAAGGGGTGTCGTCTATTCTCGGAGGGTGGGGAGACTATCTGAGAGCCAAGAAGGCTCCCATTGAGTGGAGATGCCGAATTGCAGTGAATCACTTCGTTTTCATGTCATTGGGGTATATCTGTCGACTGGGGAGCATCCGGACTATCAATGGGTTAGTCTCAAGTGCCTGCACGACAAGATGTGCATTCTCTGTATGTATGTGAGATGGCGGATGGGTAGTGCGGCGAAATCATGGAACCATCATTGCCCACAGTAGGGAGCGGTGTTCATACTGTACCTTGTATGCGACGTGTACTGTGCTGCGCGGTGCTGTGAAGCAGAACTCCGTACTCCTGGCTCGGCCAGCTGAATTGAATACCTAGTCAAACAATTACATCCCAAGCAGCACGGGATATCAGAATGATGCGAATGGGATCAAGTCGCTATCGCTATAGTGCAACATAGAAAACAATGGTGGGATTCGGCAGTGTGGGGTCATGCTTTCCAGCACAGTAGACCTCCGTGCTTCAAATGTGTCTAGCGACTAACTGTACTTTGCAGGTGAAAGCGTTCGAGGTGGTTGTGGTGGAATGCGCTTGTTAGCTGCTCCGCGAGCCCGCCAATGCTGATACTTCCGCTTGTCAGATTGGGAAAGCTTAGGGGTGCCCCGTGCTCCTGTGCCACGTGACATCGTCGTGCTACCTTACACATACTGGGGTGCTGGGGTCGAGGCATAGAACCTGCTAAAGCTATCTACTTTCAAATGATCATCACATCAATTGCGAGCGTTACACACTGATAGTTGTCAGACAGCTCAATGATCGCCTATGCACATAATGTGTAGGAACTCTGCCATTACTGCCTACATAGGTATCTAGGTAGGTAGGCAGGTATATCTCCAATACGTGCTGCGTGCTCCCACAGAGGCTGTACGACCAGAAGGCCATTTGTGTACCCTCCACTACATTACGATACACACAATGACACACACAGATCACCAATGAATGACGGACAACGATCGATACAGCCGATATACCCTCCATACATCTTAAATATTCGAATCTGGTGCCTAGCTAGTTATTATAATTGTCTGTCTGCTCAGGCAGAGGCCACAGGCTGCGTCTTGTCGTGTGCAAACGAGACATTTTCAATCCCTGCCGCCATTATATCCCTGCCGCTAATGATCGAAGTGGTACAGATCACAATGTTCCTTCGTGCTGTATCGCATAGTTAGCCGCGTCGTCCCTCTCCGTATACACAAATGAAGACAGAGAAACTAGGGGGGATGGGTGGTTGGCTACCTTCTTCCTTTTTGGCGATGAATCTCAATGCTGCGATCTCTGTAAAGGTGATGCCACCCACAAATACCACGAACACCGTCTTCTTATCGCCACCCCCAGACAAGAGTGCCCTTGCTTTGACAGCCTTGTCCTCGCCTTTTTGCACTTCGTCGAATGCCGGACCGCGGGCATGTTTCACCACCTCGTCAAAACCCCGCCAGCCTTGCCCACCGCCCCCGGCTCCCGTGCCAGCGCCAGCAGCAGTGCTACCACGGGTGATGGAAAATAGATATTGTTTCTGCAGGACGCACTGGACGAGGCGGATAGACAGCGGCGCATACCCACTGTAAACATAGGCAATATCGTCTGGTTCTTGTTCGTTCACCTCATCCACGATCAGCCGGAGCTGCTTTCGGAGATAAGTATAATTTGTTTTTGTGCCTGTTGCATTGCTCGCCCCCGGCATGGGTATCATATTGGCCATGGGCGAGCTGCGTGGGAGGAAGAGTTGCAGCTTCTCCAGATTGTGCAGTGTTATCAAGTGCTGATACCCGTAACCTTCGAGCACGAGACGCTTGAAGTGGTCGAAATCTTTCGATCTAATGCCACCAGATACGCAGGAATAGATGCACAGGAGGCGGAGAATATCAGCAAGGGGTGTGTTCCTTGCAACCAACTCCTCGATCGCGTCATGTTGAGAGGTGGGATCAGCCCCAGCAGCTAGGTTTTGCTGGGCTTCTAGCAACCGGTTGAAATGGTCAGTTTGGGTGTGCTTCTCGATCTCTTGCGCCAAAGCCGTATGTATCTGCAGACTCTGGTGCTCCGCCTGGTAACTTGGCAATTTGTTTACGAAGTCTGTCAACTCCGCTGTGGTTTTTGACCCGTGCCGCCTGTCGTAATCGCTCTGTAACCTTCGCGCCACTTTGTTTAGCAATGGGCCGACAATTGCGAAGTTTGTATCGCGAAGACCATCGTATAGTTTATCAGATGAGTCAAGCTGTATCTTTCGTTTTCTCGCAGCCGGACTAGGGTTTGCCGCAGCCGAAGCGGCCTTTGCGGCGGCTTGGGGCGCTGTTCCCACAATAGTCGAATCCACGTCGGTCTGGTTGTTCTGTATTCCCCAGACTTCGTCTATCAGTCCTTCATACGTGAGTTGAGTAAGGAGAGGGGTCACAAGATCCACCTCGCGGTCAATGATGATGACGCTTTCGAGGGAATTGCTTGGTGTAAGCCTGGACTGGTTCGCTTCCCCCGTTGTTTCTCCAGCAAGTATCTCTTGACGCATCCGTGTCAGCAGCTCGGCCACTCGTTTTGCATGGTCGCCTTTGCCCACAACTCGAGGGAAGAGGCCATGCTTTGATTGTATCTCCATCAAGGCTTTGGCCGTAAGAAAAGCCGGTGTCGAATCTTTAAAAAGATAAAGGTCTCGGAATGACTCGTCGAGTTCGAGGGACAGGACGTCACGCTCAAGGGGGAAGAAGTATACCGGCAGCTCTGCTATGCTCACATCGCCGAGAACCCCGGCTTCTTCTAACAGCTTGTCGGATACGAGGGTTCGCCGAGGAACCCAGAAGATGTGGAATTCGTGACCAGTCTGGCTCTCGCGCTGCAGCCGCTTTATGTGATCTTATGGACAGTATTAGCACCTCATAAATGGTGAGTAGCACGTGTGATGTGTGACGGGTGGGAAAGAAGTGGATGGTGCTTAATGGCCAGTTCGTCTACATTGGCCATTGTTGGTCGGCGCATTGGCGCTCGACAGCATGAGCACGCACAGGGCCGCTGAGAACTGTCCATGTGTGGTGCAGTTTTCAGCGGTAGAAAGGGAAGGCTGTCCGACGTGGGTTATTGTACTCACTGGCGATGTTCTGAGCATGGCGGGCACACTCGCCCCGCGCGATGAAGACAACATTCCGTTGGCTTGTGTCAGCATTGTTGTTTTCCAGGAAGAAGAACTTATCGACGCCGTAGTCGTGCAGGGTGGAAACTTTGACAATGACGCCGACGGGGCCGGCGAGACCACGCTCGATGACAAGATTCTTCTTGCCTCGGACCTAGAGGCGAGGTTTTTCAGCATGCGGAGCTTCGGGTGTGGCGACCAAGCTCACAACGCAGGAAGTTGAGGCTGCCTTACTTACGCCTTCTAAAAGATGAAGTAGATCTTTACGAGCCTTGTCTCGCAAGTGTTCGGTATCGAACCCCACATGAGGAGCCATTGCGCGCTCTTCACACGTGCGCTCTTCATGGGGGTTACTGCTTGTGTATTTGGAGCTCTAGAAATATCGGGAGCTGTGAGCCGGGCGAGGCGGTATTGAACCGAGATGCTGCGACTTACCTACTGTACCGAGGCCCGTGAGGTTACTTAGCAGGAGGTGGACATGACGCAGGCTCAGCACAGTACTACCTTACCTAAGTACCTAGGTACCTAGGGGGTTGTTCACCTGGTGCGTTAGGTACGAACCACCTGCAGCCTTTCCCTGCCAGGGGGTGCTAAGTGTATCCGTAGCAATTGCTGGCCAATACCTACCCACCTGAGCTAGATGCCTTTATCCAGTAGGTAGGTAGGACACCCCACTTCCGGCAGGGCGGGGCATCTGGCGGGGCACGGTAACGGCGTCATTTCGACCTGACCAGGCGGGGCACCGAGGATGCGAGACGTCTACCAACACCTGAACATGGAACACCTAAGGTAGGTGTGTATACCTAGGACGCATAGGCATGTAGGCATCAAGTACCTACCTAACCTAAATTGATGGAACCTGCCTCAGGCAGTCTCAGCAGTACACTAGGATGGGTGGACTCGTCTGCCAGTTGATACCATCGTGATAAAAGACAAAAGTAAAGCAGGGTATACCTACAGGTGGTCAAAAATAAATATTATATTGATCACCTCTTGCCTCTTGCCTCTTCTAAAGGTCAAACGGGGCTCATGAATTCGCATTTGCGTTGAGCCTCATCGTCTAAACTCCTATCTACGAGAGTTTGAAACGTACGCCCACCTGCTATGTTGTACAATCTGTAACAACCTTGGAAGTGGTCACCAAAGCGAAATTCGCTCAACAATACCACTGATACTGAAACCGACTCCGTACAGGTTGGAAAGAGTGGGAGGGACATTCGAAGTTGTTTGACCTCTCGATCCCATGCCGAATGATGAACATTTATATATCGTCCCGCAGTGAGCAACGCCAACCAAGTTTGGATGTAACTGTGCCAAAACTGCAATGTGTATGTCGCGCCAACCGGGTGGCTTTATCATACAGTGTTATCGTGGTAGTAGAAGGCGATGTCTCTCGGTCTTTGGCGATTGCCGCGCACAAACTCTTCATCGCCTGGCGGTCGCTCGTTCTTCGTGTTGCCTGTTAACATACTCTGGATGCTCATGCAGACACTTTCGACGCTCTGTACTGGACTCCAGCCCGACGAGCCGAGGAGATCTAAGCATATGATGCCATTGGAATAGATGTGAGGGTGCATTGGTATTGGCCTGACATCGAGCTTAACGAAAGTCACCTCCGGTGCTTCTGTCAAGAAGAGCTGTATTAGCGACCGATAACGTGCGGATGGCATTGACTCGGTAGGATTGGACAAACCGATTGGATAGTTGTTGCCGAACTTGAACTTCAGGCGGTATGTTTGCCCAGCATACAATGGGTTCTGGTCCAGCACCTCTATGTCCAGAAACCATTCTTCGAGATCGTCAGCGGAGACAAGAGTTATGCCAGGCGGAAGGCTACTCCTCAGCTGTCACATGACGGGACGGTGTCAGTAACATTAACAGAGCAGTATTGAGGCGCTCATATCCTACGGTGGCCATACCTTAACCAGCTCCTTGCCTAGTCTCTTAGGACCAAGGCCAGTCATCGTTGCGAAAGGTCAGACGCTCGGTCCACGGCTTGCCTATGTCCGGTTCCAAGACAATGGTGGCCTTATGTTTGCTGGCGTAGCCTACAGCACACTCAGATTGAAGTTCGGAATCTTGGTTGCCAGAAAAACCAAGCGCCTATAAGCAACACAGGGATCGACGGTCAAACTTCCATGAACGAATGGGGTAAATTGTAGATGTGTATCGAACTAGATACAAAAAGTCGGCGTTTCGGGGTGCGCAGGTTGTTCATTTGGCGAGAAATGTCATGCCGACTGCAGAAACAACGTGGAAGACAGGGCTGGCAGACATAGTCTACCTAGGTACTGAGGAGGAAGAAAGCGGCTGGCAGTTAGTTCCAAGGTTGCGTTGAATCGATCATGGACCGCCCCCGGCCTCGAGTGCTGAGGGGAGCTAACTTGGTACCCGCTCCCCGCTATCGATAAGTGCTCAGCACCCACCTGGGGGGAGGAAGGCTTGAGGAAACAGCCGCAAGTCCCCCGCATACCTAAACTTGGACAAAACCTAAGTAGAAGGCTCAGAGCACCTACCTAGGTACCTAAGTCGACAAAGGACCTTTCCTACGGATGCCTCTTATTGGAACATAAATGCCCACGTCTACATACCCGGTATTTCCTAACTTCGTGCAATGTTATAAGTACATACATGTACCTAGACCCTGGCGAAAAGCGTCTAGGTCATCACTGTAATAGTGCAGGGAAGGTCGGGTTGCCAAATCCTGGCTAATCTTACCTACCTAGGTAAGTATCTATCACATGCTGATATCAAGCTCTGGTTGATAGCATTTCGGCCTGCCCCGGCTCGGCACAGCGTAGGTATTGATAAGATATACCTAATGATCTCTTGAGATTGGGTTGAAGTCCGGCTCCAAATGTCATCTATGAGAACGATGTGCACCATCGTCACCCTCAGAGCAAAAACGGCCACAAAATACCCAAGAGCGCCCACTGGTGATATAACCATCCTTCTTTAGTACAGTCACCCCTCCTCGACACCTACCTGGCCCTGCCTGGCGGGCCTGGATAGTTGCTGCTGAGGGAGCCCAGGCGAGCCAGGCACATCTGCAGATGACTGGGTACATGGGTACATGTATCTTGCGTATAAGCCACGCCGCTCCGCCAACCATGTCAGACCCAGCTGCGGACATAGCTGGTACGGAGGGGTCAATAGACTGCCCACATGGCGGCTGAGCTATCCGCTGCTGTCGAAACAAGTACCTAAACGTGCGGCCTCCCCTTAGCGTACGACAAGGCTTAGTTCCTATGTGAGTTGCCGACGTGCCGACGCAACGCAACGGAACGGTGAAGATGGGCGGCACCACGCAGTTGCTGCTGCCCACCTGCACCTTGGGGCCCTCCTGCAATCAGCCTTGCCAGCAGATACTGTACCTAAGTAAGTAGCAAGGGCGCCTAGGAGATTCCAGGGCTGTGTTGATAAAAGGGCTCCTGGGCCCAGAAACCTTGACGGAGGTATCTTCACCTGTCCGTTGTGCCGCCTTTTCTGTTCCATCTGCGTGCCTACGTACCTACATGTAGGTACTGAGCTACAGTTACCCTCCCAACCTGCATATATATTTTTACGCAATCCATACTGGGACCTGTCGTACCTGGCAGAACTACCTACACTTCTTAGAGGTAGGTCCAGGGCTGTGAGGTAAGCAAACCAAGCCTAGGTAGCGCTAGCGCAGAGCTTGAGATCAGCTCTGGCTCCTGGCGTGCGGCGTGCCTGGCGAGCCTGAGCCTGGTTTTGCATCCCTGGGCGCTGAAGATAACCAAGGGTACGTACCGCAGCGAAACCCTCGACCCCTCCCCCTCCCTCTCCCTCCTCCCAAAGCGTCCCCCCTCTATTGGTCCCCGGCCATGGCGGACGACCAAGGGCACTCGCATCTCAGCCAGCACCGCGCCTCCTCCAGCTACCTACCTAACCTGATATATTCGAAGTGGCCTGCCCTTTCCCCCCCAAACAGTCTTGTGGCCCAACGTCAGTCAGTCCCAACCTCCGATTCATCGACCGCCCGCTCTTTCCGTTGCCGACATCCGGCTGCGTCCGCACCTTCGCACCTTCGCATATCGCGACTTCATCGTTACCTGATACCGAATCGCCCACTCCCTTGCATCGCGCTGGTGCGCACCCCACGTCACAATGAGTTGTAAGTCCACGCGGAATTCATCATCTTGTTCTTGGAACAGCACAGCTTCCTTGTCGGTCGCGGCCACCGTCACCACCGGCCATCGCCTCGGCTCTTAGCCTGCTGTCCAACTTACCTCTCCCACGTCGAGCCGCCTACGATGCCGTTGTTGTCTCTCCACGCTGCTAAACTGTACCGAACAGTCAACGCAATGTTCAACCGCCTACAAGGCCAGCCTGAAAGCTATGAGCGGAAGGCCAAGTACAGGTTCGGTCGAGCCTTGGGCGCCGGTACCTATGGTATCGTCCGCGAAGCAGACGGTCCTGCTGGGAAAGTGGCGATCAAGATCATTCTGAAGAAGAATGTCAAGGGGAACGAAAAAATGGTTCTCGACGAACTCGACATGCTCCAGCGTCTCAAGCACCCCCACATCGTCAAATTTGTCGACTGGTTTGAATCAAGGGTAAACCAACTTCGGTCACTTCCACTCGACTAACTCGACTAACACGCTTTTCTTCTCACGTAGGACAAATACTACATTGTGACCGAGCTTGCCACAGGCGGAGAATTGTTCGATCGCATTTGCGAGAAGGGGAAATTTACCGAGAAGGATGCATCACAGACCATCAAGCAGGTCCTCGGCGCCGTTGACTATCTGCACGACAAAAATGTTGTCCACAGGGGTATGTTTCTATCCTCATCTCAGAAAGTGGTACATAATCTGACATGTGTTGTAGACCTCAAACCGGAGAATCTTTTATACCAGACCAAACAACCGGATTCCGATCTCGTCCTAGCCGATTTCGGCATCGCAAAGATGTTGGACACGAAAGACGAGGTCCTCACTACTATGGCGGGTTCCTTCGGCTATGCGGCTCCCGAAGTCATGCTGAAAAAAGGCCACGGAAAGCCGGTTGACATGTGGTCCATGGGCGTCATTACCTACACTCTTTTGTGTGGCTACTCACCATTCCGCTCAGAAAACCTCCAGGATTTGATCAATGAGTGTAGCGCCGCCAATGTGGTGTTCCATGAACGTTACTGGAGAGATGTCAGTGATGACGCAAAGGATTTCATCATGTCTCTACTACGCCCGAACCCAGAAGATAGGTGGTCGAGTTCAGTAAGTTTGTGATCCAAGTTGACAAATCGCGCTTGTACAACGTAACGTACTAAATGACCTGCTAGCAAGCGTTGAAACACCCGTGGCTGAGCGGTGAGACCGCTACTGACCACAACTTGTTGCCTGAAATCAAGGCCTACATGGCCAAGGCACGCCTTCGTCGGGGTATCGAACTTGTGAAGCTATCCAATCGTATTGAAGCTCTCAAAATCCAAGACGACGATCCCGACCATCCTGACTTCCCCGAGGATACACGGGCAGGAGCAGAAGAGGCGCAGGCTTCTCAATCGGATAAGCCTACAGGGAAAGGCAGATTGCAGAATGCCGTGAAAGGCGCTATCTTCCGTGAGGTCGTTCTAGCCAAGGTCAGAGAGATGAAGGAGCAGGAGCAAACACAGAAAGTCAAAGATGAGGTAGAAAGGGAAGCGCGGCGCAAGAGCTTCAATGCGCCCTAGATGGAGACGTTGGCGAGTAACACACTTATGAACACCTGGGAAACGGCATAGTCAATTCTTCAAATTACTCTGAACATCAGATTGAATGCATCATGGCTAAAAGCTCAGGATACGGGACTGAACAACTTCACCCCGAAGGTGATTGTTCGCAATGCAGGCAGAGAGGACTGAAAATTTTGTCATGGGACATGTTCCCGTCTCTCAATGGAATCTCATCTCCTTGTGCATCCTTTACGTGGTCGATTCGTGGTTTCGCGATGACATTGGCGTTTCCGGGGGGCTTTTGGTTTCGACCAATATATGTATAGTCTAGGTATCGGAGATTAAACGCTTCGACGGCTTTTGACCCGTCAATTGATTATACTTAAGGCAAACTGCAAATTGCTCCCTTCATCTCTCAGTGTTGAAGGATGTGACTGCGCAGTACTGCAGCAAACCAAAATCTTAGAGAGCATACGCAATCTCCCTTTCATTTACAAACGAAGAATATATCCAAGAAGTCTGATGGTGGTGAGAAACAAAGAAAAAGAATTACTGTACATGTAATTATATGTTGAAAGCTTGCGCAATGTGTGTTCACCGTAGTATGTATGCTATTAATGACCACAGTTAAAAATCCCATGCTGGTATCATCCGTTTCCCTCGTTTGTAATCCTGTTGCGACCTTTGTACATGTGGTCTCACATTTTATCTCTGGTGGCCACGTTATCGCGACTAATTTACATTGCCCCGCAAAATTGCAGCAAATATAGCAAAGCTACCTCCATCCATGGTTGGTAGTTGCTCAAGTAGATATGCAGTTCGTCATACAACTAGCTACCTCATCTCATGGGTCAAGCTCGCCCAACACCTGCTCCCTGAGCGCCTCGTACCGCCGGCCATCAAACCGCTTCCGCTGCCATCCATTGGCCCGCAAGCGCTCGATGCGGCCCCGGATGTCGTCGCTGGTGGCAGATAGCGGCGCCGCAGTGGCGCTTGTGGGTGTCATGGACGAGGCGGCACTGCCGTAATGCCCATTGAGACCGGCAGATACCGAATTATATCTTCGCAGGTGAGGGTAGTTGGCTGTGTCCATGGTTGTCTGGACGCGAAGAGCTGGACGCATCAATGTCTTTATGCTGCTGGGCCCTGGCAAACTGTTGTTCCGGGGGTGCTGGACGATGCCCATGGATCGCTGCCGTCGAAGAGCGAGCGGTGGTGCTGGCGTCAGGCCGTGCAGGACGAATTCGGGCTCGTCCTCCTGCTGTGGTATGGGCGTCGCGGGCGGCGTGTCGTCGAGCGACGTGTTGAGCAGGTCTTCGACGGCGCTGCGGTGCCGGCTGATCTGTTCTCGGAGTGCGGACATCTGATCGCGCAGGCGGTTGAGGTTACGCGTTTGCAGGAAGGACTCAAGGTCGAAGATGTGGTTGCTCGGCGTGTTGCTTCGCTCCTGGTATTGGCCCTCCCTTGTTCTGCTGCGCGAATCGGGCTCGACTTCTGGAGTGGTGGCCCTCGATACGCGTCTCGGGCTTTCAGCGCGCCGTTTGATAATCGAACTGGGTATTATCGTGGTAGGTGATATTGCTGAGCATGGTTCTCGCTCTCGCGGTGGCGGCGGGGCGGAGAAGCTGTAGTCCTCCCAGCCGAGTGTGGGACTGTCGGGACGGATGTACGGCTCCGGTTGGAACTCTAGAAATTCCGGCAGGTTGGAGAAGGAGACGGATTTCTTGGGTTTCGTACGAACTGGCCGGACCGGTTTTGTTGGAGTATCGTCGTCAAGGGAGGATATACTCGTCCGTGGCGACGACGAAGGGGTGCTGGCATCCGACGAGAGTCCGGGCGAGCTCAGACTGGTCGTCGACATGGAAGACGGCGACCTCGCCCTTTCGGCCATGTTCCATTCCGTTGCCATGACTCGGCTCTCTGCTTCGGCGTAGTGTTCCTTTGCACGGTCCAGTAGCTGGGTGCGATATGCCGATGAGCAGGATAGGGGGCGCGCACACCACTCAAAGGAGGACGCTGCGTAGAAGTGCAGGTATATTATGTGCAGCGGCTCAATTGATGATGTGTCGCTTAAGCTTTCCAAGATCTCGCAGCATTGCATGGAACACGAAAGGTATTTGCGCGCCTGATATTTGCGCTTCACTTCCTGAATCGCTTTCTTCCATTCCTTAGCATTAGCGGGAGTCGCCACGAGGCCAGGCGAGGGTACCCGTGAAGCACACATGGCCGCAATCGAATCGCTGTCTATACGGATATCAGGTGTGCCGATCAAGACGATCAGAGAGTGGTGTAGAATCTTTGTTCGAATTTTTTTTGATGAAAGTGCCCTGCTTGCTTGGTCTTGTACGCAGGTCTTTGTATGACAGCAGGGGTACTTAGATCGTCAATTTTACCCTCTTTGATGAGACAGATAGGTCACTTCGGTCTAGTACTCTCAATGTACACAGCCCATTGCAGATATTGGCTAGACACTTCGAAGGGCCTTTGACAGTAACGTAACCTGGACTATGTAGAGCAACTCTCTTAGTTATCAGAGTCCATAATAGATGGGCTTGTCAAGGACACCAATAAGACCCAAGGTCGATGTGAGTCGAGGGCGGTCTCGAATTATCGCGTGGCGGTTCTCGTGCCTTGGTGTGGTGAGTTGCTACCAAAATGGAAATGGAATGCTCTCGGCCACGACAGGCCTTTTATTTCGAGTTTGAGTAATGGCGTGGGTATCACTCCATACAGCTCAGCGAGTCAACTATAGCTACCCAAATGCCGATGGGTTGCGTAAGTGAACTTATGGTTTCTGCTGCAACGACGGCTCGAGGACGGGATCTCGCGGGCAAAAGGGCGCTGATAGGTGTATGAGTCTCAGTAGACATGCAAGGATGTGAGCAAAGAGAAAGGCCAATGTTTTGTGCGCTGCAACGACAACCGACTGGTGAGGTGAGAAGGGGTGACAATTGGGGTAAAGGTACATTAAAGATGAATGTGCAAAGGTGAAGCGGATTATCGCAAGATGTCAACTAGCCCTCCGGTTGCTATTTACTAATCATCTCCCCCGTCGGTAGAAGAGACGAGCGCCGTGTGGGAAAGGGTCCCGGAGGAGTTAAGAATCAGCATTCCCCTACTATCGACCAGGGTATGCAAGGGTTTGAGATGCAACCTTTAAGTACGGTCCCTATTGCTGACTTACATACCCTGCCATACTTTTCGCCAATACCTAGGTTACTTACCAATACCTTACCCTTCGTAAACCCTAAGCGACATCACAGATACGAGTACTGTACAGTAGTGCTAAGCTTAGCAGACAACGCAACGCAACACAACGCAACGCGTCTGTTCGCCGTGATACCTGTCCACGGCGACAGCTGCGAACATGAAACCGACCAGGCCGCCTGGGGGTCACTCGGGGTCGTGAAATTTGCTGCAACCCACACGTCAGGTCCTGCTTGGGTATGTATAATTTCGCACCAGGCCCGCCTGTTTCCTCGGCCAGTTCTGGTCAGGTTTACTGGCGACGAGGAAGTAAGTCACCTGCTGCTGCATCAGATAATGCGAGTATGCAGTCATGGTGCATTGTGAGCAGCCGAAACTTCTCCCTCATTGGAATGGTAGACGAGTGCTTGGTCCCTTTGTGGTCTCTCACCGGTCCGTGCTAGGCGATCCCTAGCGTAGCAATGCCGTTGATGATATGTGACCGATGAGAACGACGAAGAGGACCTTGCATGCGTTCCTAATCAGGTCGACCTTTCTCAGATAGGACGAATCCTCCGCGGCCCAGCCCGGGGCCTGCCCGGGAGTCAGGAGAACGGGCGAGGACAGTGACGACCCTAGTCCGTTTTCAACGCCATCCTGGATGTCAAATCTAGACTCCGGGGACATGACACTAAAAGTGATAGGTTTGCCATATCCAGACCGGGACTCAAAGGTGGTGCGCCGGAAGTTGCGTTCTGGACTTTTGGCCCAGCTTTGGACCATTGTCCATCTCTACACACATGTGTACGAATAGTGTAAGTTGGAAGAATCCGGTGGACGAGATGTTATATCAGCGATCTCCAATACCCAAAGCGACATCGAAGGTCTCCATTGGGACACTGGAGTTTATCAGTGACCATATCTGCGGGGTTCGAAGGCGAACATATGTTTTTCCACACACACACCCAAGAGTATCGTTCCTGCGTCGTATCGGCGCACAGACAGTTGTTGCCCAGCTAACCAGACGTGCCAGACGTGCCAGATGCTGCACCTATTTGCATTGGGTGCTTCGGGGCCACTCTACATGGCCTACATGACGTCCACATCTGGTCCACACATGAGTTCCCTTGAGAAGTGGCGCGATTTGCGGCAGGGATAGACCAGGGCATCTCTACTTTCAGGTCGCGGAGACTTCACCGGGCGCCTACCGCGTACCGTACTGCGATTGATGATCCCTCCCCAGTCTGGATCTCGCAAATGCTCGTCCTCACTCGCCTAGGCTGCCTCCTAGTATGTAGCCATATGTTATCAAATGAGTCCAGTTGATTAGCATCGTCAAAGATGGAAAGAATTGCCGTCTGCTGTGCAGTAGGACACTGTTGAGTCTCCTAGCACCCGCACACCGGGGACTAAATACTCGCTAGAGCTTCTGTCAAGGGTTCGGTCAAGAGAGAGGGGCTAAGAAACCATGGCTAATGTTACATTGCCCCGTCGGTACCAGACTTGGCATGAGGTTGGCTAGGTCCGTGTGTTGCAGTAAGGTAATCCTCCTCGTCCTCCACGTTTCTCCGAGTTGTTTCCCACCCTCGCCACCGTACATACTAAGCAAGGCGAGCGAGGGCGAGTCGCCGTGAAACGGGAGGTAGGGCTGGCACGGCTGCGTGAGCTCGACTTACTAATCCACGCTTGCTAGGATGTCTAGATCTTTACCGGTCGTTGCCACGTGAGATGCTATGTGTACGCGAGATGGCCATCGTCCTTTAAAGCCGGGCTCTGCTCGTGGCTCTTAAACGAGCGTTGTGCACCGTGCCTCTCATCATCTCCTTTATTTTCAGTAAATAATATGATGCCGGCACTCCTGATGCCTCGTCTACTCGAAGGTCCTTGCGCGGACGCCGCCCATGTACAGAACTATACGAGTAAATTTGGTATATCTTGACACTGTATCCGGGTTGGCTGCTGCTGCTAACAATCGGGAATTATCTGATGCCATCGAGATGCCTGTTAGGTTTTGTTAACGTCTATCCATAGGTACGCGATAGCGGTACTCCCCCACGCCACTGATGTGACTTTTCTCCCGAAGTTTGTAGCTACAATATCCAGCCTGGTCGATGGACGGCCGCTCATCTCTACCCCTCCAGCTTCGCACCGGACCGGGCTTTGTGCAACCCGTCCGCCAGACCCATCTTTGGCCTACCTATGATGCAGCAACGCACTACAGGAATACGAGCATTAGCAACGTATTGGATCTATTTGGGGGTTTGAGTGTTTTCATAAACATGATCATAGGCGTATCACCCATATAGAGGCTTTCCACCCAGTCTTGATATGTTTATTTCATGTCATGATCAGTTATGCGCAACTAGTCGATTGCGGCCCTGGCGAGTTTTTTGCCTTTGGTGGTGGCCATATCTGTCGCATTGTTGAGACAGCGGTTCGTCGATACACACGAGGCCTATAATGCATTTCTCTCGGCCGACATCATGCAAAGTCCTATCACGTCGACAGTCCAAATTGGGGATCTTGAAAGTGCCAACTTGAACTGATCGTGTCTACCTGCACATTGCGCCTACATACTTACCCATGTAGGTATGTACTTACAATTGTAGGAAACACGCTGGTATGATAAGGACAGTGAGAGCTTCATATTCGCTCAACCACACCTAGGTACTTATGTTGCTCATCGATGTAAACTCGATGGTTATTATAACATCGGAGGTGTCAGTTGTGTAGCCCAGGCTCACATTACCAATCTTAGATGTTGTGATATTGATATAGTTGCCCCTTAGAGCTTTGGTAGGAAAGAAGACTGCTTCGCAACCCGACAACTGCATACTTGGGTATCAGCGAAGGCATGGAAATTCACACGTTGACAACCCAAGAAAAAAGTACCTAAAGTCGGGAGTCCACACCTACCTACAGGTAAGGTATACCAGGAACTAGTCAAGCTGACTTCTAGGGCTCTACCGCAACCTCCTGCAGTTGTGCATATGTTCAAGATTTTGCCTCGCAATTGCCAGGTAATTGATTCAACATCTCCATTCATGTTGACATGCAAAGCCGAGGGAACCTACTTGCGTAAGGTTGAAATTTTGGTTGGCTTGCCTCCCCCCGTCATTGTATTGTACTTGGGGGTATAGGTAGGAATACCTACCTAGCGCCTAGGGGTCTAGGTAGGTAGTACATTTGTCGCGGTAAGCCACAGAGCATATAGGGAGGGGCGACCAAAGGAGGCTAGCCCGATCAATCATGTTCCACCTCCTTGTTTTCCCCAATACTAACCTATCCAGGCAGCTTAGTCAAAGGGAGTGCCTGCGTCCCGTCATTGCCCACATGTGTAGGTCATCTATTGCCAACGTTAGCCTGACACCCTGGGTTAGGTACCTAGGTACCTAAGAGTCCACCTCCGACCTTTTCTGGTTGCTCTCCGCGTCAATTCCCGGCCAGGCTTGTTCATCCATTCTGGTCCGCCTGTTGCCCGTCCAGCATTCAACCTTCACCATCCAGCGTCCAGCAGTCAACCACCCCCCGAGCCATATACAGTCATTCATTCTCTCCTCCGCTCACCGGACGCTTGCCTCGCCCCCGACGACACCCACGACCAAGGCTCCTTAGCGAGCGCGACAGCTTGTCAGCCTACGTGCTCGACCAGCATGCAGATGACCCGAGTCGCATCATGAACCGCTCTTCCTAGCAACCTTGGAACCCTTGATCGACATCAGCTTCCTCCCCCCGACACCGAGATAGAGATAGCCAGCATCGACCAGCCTAGGCGCGACCCTTTTGTCAGCCACGTCGACCTGCCACGTCGCGAGCACTATTGGGGGGAGCCTTTATTGCGAACACTCCTTTACCTCGCGCGGCTGTGGTCCACGCCGTCTTGCGTCGCGTCCCAACAAACGAATTCCCATCCTCCTTGGCCTCCACCTCGGGCTGTTCCGCGCGCAACCAACCAAGCCCCTCCCCACATGCCTCGGAGCGGTCACCTTCTTTTGCCTGTCAGCGCTTTCTTTACCGCGTCTTGCTTAGTGTCTGCGGCCGGTCCCTAATTTCACGCGCCGCGCTGGCGGAAGGGGGAACAAGGCTAGCATGCCCGGTGCTGTCATGATGGACAGCGGCGCTTCACATCTACAATCCACCAACCACGACCGCAACAATGGCTCGTTCGCCAACGGGGTTCGAGAAACCCCTAATGGCGTCGCTGCCCATGGCGACGAGTCCACTGCCAGCGGCGCACACTCTGCGCTGAACGGCTCCCAAACCCCAATCTCGGCTGCCTCACGCATGAACGATCTGCCCGATGAGATCCAACATATCACCCAGGGTTTCGTACCCCTCGGCGTCTTCCTTTCTCGCCTCGCGCAGCAGACACACAACCAGCTCGGCGACGAGATCGCGGCGCTTGCTAAGATGCCCATGCCGTCGTCTGCCATGAATGGCAACCTTGCCACGTCAGATGCTTTTATGGACGACAACTCGCCAGAAAATCTAAACAAGAAGGTCAGGCTGCTAAGTTTCGTGCAGGAACGCCATGGGGAGTGGGTCAAAGCTCTTGTGATTGCGAATTGGAGCCGGAAGGCAGAGCCAGTCAGCAAATTGATCGACTTGATGCACCACATCCAGAAAACCCGAGCCTACTACCAGGGGTCTCTGGACTATATGATCAACATCAAGAGGGATCTCACCTATGCCCGAATACCGACTCCAGACCTTCGCACTGCTCTTCAAGTTCTTTCAACCGGCCAGGCCCCTTGGATGCCAGAGCTCCACTACATACAGCCTCCCCAAATACCCGCCGAGGATAAACTGCGATGGATCGAAAACCACAACACCCTGCTCTCCATTCGGTTAAATCTCGACGAGTACGAAAAGATACCACAGCAGTTTCAAGACTTCGATATCAATGTCGGACGTGTAACATTCAAAGTACCTGGCGAGTTCGAGGTCGACCTCACGATAGTAGACGATGACCCAGAAAAGCAGTTCTATTTCATTGACTTTCGATTTGCTTTCCGGCCTGCGCCTAGCGAGCTGTCTGCTCCATTGCGGGAGTTTATCGACCTCAAAGTGAACGAAGCTTTACTGAACGATGGCTTGCTGGGGTGCTACAAAGTACTCCACGAGTTTGTCCTTACTCACAAGATGACAGAATACGTGCGCCAAGCTGTGGAACTCAACAGGCGCCGATGGGCCAATATGTTACAAGTCGAGCGGCTCAGGCGCGCCATGTCCATACGTTATTGGTCTGGTCGCCACCCTTCTGATGGTCCCCAGAGCTACTTTATCCTGGGCGTTGCGAGTGGAAAGGGCCCCGGGTCAGTGCCTGCTCCTGACAGTAGCACTTATCTGCGCTTGCGTTGGTTCAGAGATGGAGTCGAAGTGAAAGATGCTCAATTTCCTTTGGACGAAAAGGTCGTCTCGACGGAGGCTATACTGAATCGCGTTGTCGGGAAGCACATTGAGCATATTCTGAGAACATTTCACACTACTTTGGAGTCTCAGGGTAGGTTCCTCAGACGGGAAGCTGTCCTTGGGTTCAATATCGTAGACGGTCATCCTGGAGAGTCAACATTGAGGATACAACTGGATCACAACCAGGCTCTGAGTATCAAAGTTGCCCTTCTCACGGGCATGTTACTTACTTCGCCCCAATCTTTGCCTCAATCGAGGGGCACCTTCGATTTGCAGAGTCAACTCAATAAGGACGCCAAGCGACCAGTTATGGAACATGTTGCACTACTTGAAAGATTCAGGTGCAGTTATATAGAAGATAAGCTGAAACGATTTGGAGTAAGCAGAGGCTGGAGCGTCTGCAACCCTCATCCCGTTAAGTTTGAGGAGACGAGACCGCTCATTGGAACAAGGGGAAGTCATCAACTCATATGGTTGAAAAGGCATGGACTCCCTGACAACTGGTACATCATGGTGGACCAAAGCCTGGGTGGGGATACTTGGTGGCTGATTGAAGTGTGAGTCGTTTCCCCCAAGCTTCCCGGGTGGCGCGTGCTAACTAGGACACCGAAGTATCACTTCTTCAGGCAGCGCGAAGATCGCAACACACGCCTGCTTACCACTCAGCCCCAGCACGCCTCCGCTTTCAGACAAGTTCCTAGCGGACCTGACATTCTTCAGCAGCACCATGATGTCCCAGATCGGCATCCTTGGAGCCATGCATAGGGAGAAGATCAAATATGCCGTGCAGAATCTGAAGAATACGACTCTCCCATCTGGCATGAAGGTGCCTTCCATCTATGTGAAACTGTCCGAGATCATTGGTCGGCAGCACTCTCATGTTATCAAGAGCATATCATCGTGGGCCTATGACTTCGTTGCGATAAATCTTAAAAGCATAGTCAATCGAACGGCCAAGCCACAGGAGCCTCCGAAAACTCTAGGAATGCAGGGCGATGATCAGAACGCCGCCCCAATGCAGGCAGAGCAGCATCGCTATGTCATGGTGGTGGATGCTCGTGTTAAGGTTGCGGATCCCACCAGATTCGGCCCCCTCAAGGGCAATGTCGAGCGTGATGTTGCGTTCAATGAACGCCTTGGGGTTTTCAGTTTCCTCGTCGAAGCGGAAGTTGGAAGCTCCATCCTGGATATACTTGCTCACCGCCTTCAAGCCCTGAGCAGACTAGCGAACAGCATTGATGCTATCCGTCGGAGTGACCGCGATGTTCAGTGCGAAGAAATCACGCTCAGCACCGTGAAATTCAGCTACACAGACCAAGCGAGGTCCACAAATGCTGAAATCCGCCAGAATACGCATCGGTGGACTGCTTCTTTGGACCTTCAAACGGACGACGTGAAACTAAGATTCGACTCGGGCAACCCTCAGATTCGACTGGTAGAGCAGTTGGATAGACTCATTAACTCTACCGATGGATTCAGAGGTGTGCCGTGGTTCCTGTCAATGACGTTGCCATTACAGCGGGCGCTGGACGTCGTGGAGCATGCGTGGGAAGCCACGAATATGAAAGGCAGGTGTTGTGTCAAGGTGTCCGTTCTCACACTTGACTGGTACACAATACAGTACATCCTAAGCCCAGGCAAGACTAAATCGAAACACTTGACCCTGTCCATCAGGCTGCAGAGCCACAGTGGTCAATCGGAGTGGCATATCTATCGCGAGGAGCCTGGTCAGGAGAAACAGCCGGATGACGAGGCGCAAAGGGTCCTCCAAAAGGTGTGGGCGTCAGAGAAGCGGATGTGGCGTCAACTGGGGGGTAATGTGGTGGTAGACGCTGTGAAAGGGTTGGAGGCCCTAGTTAAAGCAATGGATGATGCGGTTCGAGCTTTGGCTGTAAGCTCGCCAGCCGTACCGAAACAAGCGCAACCCAAACCAGCGGCACCGAGAAACGGAGCTCAAAATCAGGGCGCCGCAGCAAACAGACCCCGTCCGCAGCAGCCAGGAGTGGCGGGGCGGGTGGTGATATCACTGGATGATTAGACAGCACAAAGCGATGCTATCCCTGAATGATCAGGTAATAAGATACTATGGTGTTGTCGGATGGGCTTGTATTGAAAACGGATTGGCATGGAGGATGCTCAGGTGTGCTGAAAATGAAGATACCCCTTAACCAAAAAAGAAGAAAAAACCCACAAGAGAAAAGAATGAAAGGCAGCCTATCACTGCAAGGCCATGCAAAGGAGTTCATAACTACCTAGGTATCAATCTGCGACATCCATAACATGACCAGATACCTAAGTTATTATAACAAAATCCATGATGTTCGTCATTGAATAGTGAAATGTGTGACAGACACCGTGGACGTCTTGGCATAGCGCAATCAGGGGTAGCCACATCGAATTCCCGGCTTACATAGGTGCAGGAATGAGGCTGTGCGAGTGCGACAGCCCTGCAGGTGCAATGCATGGTTAGGAGGTAGCTACAGTTAGGTACCTACATCCTAGGTAGTAGGTACCGTCCGAGTCAGTCTGACATGGCACCCTGAGGCTGCCGCCCGGGCGGTTAGGTAGTGTCCCGAGCCGGCAAGCTGCATAAATTCTTATGTCAGCAATTCTAGGACCACAGACCGACTAGGTAGGTCTACTGAAACCTGGGGCTGCTCGGAAACGAAGCAGATGTGAGAAGGGAAAAGAAAGAGCAGATTGTTTTGTGAAATACCTTATCTAGATATAAACCAAACCAACACTAAAGAACCTGTCCAGGATTTACTATATACCCCCATTTACATCGTATACATAATCACAGATACATAAACAGCGCAATCAATATGTCGTGTAAGTTGGCCCGAACAACCCCACCAAACCGCCGCCCACCCCCTCCTCTCCTTGCCCTGTCCGACTCCTCCCACCGTCCGTCTGTCCGTCTCTCCCGGAACCGCGGGTTAGGTAGCCACTGGCAAGACGCATGGCGCAAGACGAACGCACAAGCTCGGGGTACCTAGGCATCTGCGGTGTGCGACCAACTCGATTGCTTCCCCGGTATCGTGCAACGGCCCAAACGAGCCAGTCGTTGGGATATCCAGATAGGGGGCAAGCAAGTACCCGCGATCGGGCGAAACGGAATCCCATTTACGATATGATATTTCATTTGTAGAATGTCACTGGAAGCCGACAAGGCAAGCCGACAGACAGCTAACTCGCTTATCATCAATTTGTGTAGTCTTGAACACCAGCAGCACATCAGTGAACGCAACTCCGATCCCTTCTAATGTGCGAAGGGAAGATGCCGTGAAGTTACTACAGGACCGTAAGTTTCTTTTGTTTTCGCTTTCACTGCCCCTTCTATCTCTCTCTTCAGTTCGAGCACTCATCAAATTTCCATTTCCTTGATCTGGACATGGTAGTATAATATCTGCGAGGCCCAATATGCCAATCAAATCAAATGGTACCTCGAAACAGAAGAACAATATGTCAAGAAGAGGAGCAAAATAGAAAAGAGATGACGGAAATCGACAGAAAAAAGGGAACCCTCAACTAATAACCTCCAGATGAATTCTTCCTCCTCTGCGACCCGCACCACCTGTCGCACAAGACCCTGCCCCAGCCCGCAGAGACAGAAAAGGACCCTGCGTCGGTGGACCTAGCGCGCAAGCACTTCAAGCTTCCCGCGGACCTCGAGCCCGTCGTCACCGACCCCGTCGTCAAGGTCTACGAGGTCGTCGACGACCTGCCGAACCCCGTGTGGAGCAGCCACGTGGTGTCGCGGGAGGAGTTTGTCGACCACGACGAAGGCACGTGGGTGCGCAGTATGTAATTCCTGCACTCCCATTTCCCCTTATGGCAAGTCTCGGGACCCTAACGGGTACCTGCCTACCAACCCTATATATCCCCGAGACCTGCAAACACCCCGAATCATGAGCCATTTCCTTTACTGTAGATGGTGAAAAAGCAATCACTGATTCCATCCGGTTACAAACAGTCCATAGCCCTATGGGCGTCGTCATGGAGACGCGGTGGAGCGTGCGCGAGGACAAGAAGACCGGGAAGGGCGCGCTGGAGCTTGTCGAAGACGTATGTATCTTCACTGGAGTCATTCATCCCGGCTTCGCGAGCAGTTTCTTTACTATACGGAGTAATTACTGACTCACGCGGTATAGGTCGCCATCACGTGCTCCAGACTGGTCATGGGCATCGTCAAGGGACAGGTCGAGAATAACTGGAGGGGCATCCACAAGAAGATCATCGATAAGCTTGTCGCAGACACAGCTCCTGCTGCCCCTGTCGCGTAGAGAGAAAAGGAAAGGGAAAGGGAAGGGAAGGGAAGGGAAGGGAAGAGGCTAGGGGAGTAAGTGATACAATCGCGTGCCTGTCTGTCTCTATTTCCCTGAATTTTGGTGGATGTGCTCGAGCCGAGGGAGCGTAGATAGGCTGTTTTGGGTCTTACCTACCTTACCTACCTAACTAGATAGACAGTGTCTGTGTGCGTCATTCAAGGCCGGAATAGAATGCCGGAACAGAGGTCTTCAGGGTAAGATCATGGCGAGGAGTAGCATCGCTGCAGCGACCGATAGACAGCGCGTTATGAATAAAGGGGCTAGCACACTGCATTTTACAAGCTTGCGTACACGTTTTGAGAACTCTAATGGCGGCACATGTCAAAGTAGTTCGTACTTGAGATTCCTGCACATGCTTTCAATTATAGACACCTCTAGACGTCGGCTCTGTAGTACCAGACGGGCAACACAGACACAACTTTTCAGCGCGCCTTGTCATTAATCATCTTCATTTGAGATCAGAGTAGACCAGTTGATTTGAGTCTACGTACTGTATCCTTGCTTAATCGAAGCGTATTTCGTACATCGATCATACGACCTTATTCATACACTGTATATATTCAACATCAAATGAACAGCACCTCTGCTCAATTTCATCCCGGCATGAACAGCCTGTACGAGTAGCCCTCAGGCTTAATCAAAGTGTACTGACCAACTTATACACATAGACTCTGTAGGTGTGGTAAACTCTACAGTTAGAAAAACCTCGCTTAGAGCAGCATCTCGATAATACGGGAATCTTATGTTCGCGCAACCAACACCCGATATGCGCGATGCTATGTGATAGATAAAAAAGAAAATTCCGGAGCCGCCTCCACTCATAAAGAGTCCCGAAAAGAAAGCATGACTCCACCCCTAACGTTATATAGTGCCCACAATCAAGACGACGGAGCGCAAGTAACCACGGACTCCATCGTGGAATTCGGCATAGAACAGATATGCTGCCTAGAGAGGCACAATTGCGGGAGGCACGATGTCGCTGAAATATTCAAAAAGAGGGGTATCTGAAAATGCGGAACACGATCCGACCGCCGTTTCTATCGTACTGAGGTGGATGAAGAAGAGTTGGAGCAAGACTTGGGTGGTTGCGGTTCCATCCTGTAAGGCAAAGACAACAAGGAAGAGCTTTTCGACTGCCGCCGTTTCTATCGTTCGGGAATCGGGGATTTGGCTAATCGTCCACCAGCACTGATACGTTTCTGCAGTCGTGTGTCTCTATCGCGCTGAGAGCGATCGCCATGGAGTGAGCCGTGATTGATGGGCACCACCAGACCCGAAGCTTCAATGGCAGCGTTACGACCACGTTTTTCGTCAACGTATAATCGTGCGTTGCGACTGAGCGGAAATGCGGGCATTGTTGACGGTATCTCGGCTCCGTTTTGAATCAGCATTTCAGCCATCGCAAAAGGAGTAGTACGCGACTCGGTTTCGGGACGCGTGGTGGGCGTCATGCCAGGCGACGGGGGAGCTGGGTCTGCTGCTGCTAATGCCAAGAAAATCGGGTGCGTGTCGCGGACCTTATCCGGAACGTTTGGATTGGCCTTCAGGGCAAGTGCCTGGATAACTTGCTGGATTTCATTACGCTTGATAGCAGCGAGGAGCGTTTCATCAGCTGTCGCATACCGCGATAAGGTTGCCGAGATTGGCTCAACATATGCCCGTTCGACATACTTGGCGGTGATGAACCTAAGTCGTTGCTCGCGCGTGGCTTGGGCATCGAGTTTTAGCCCCGGGTCGAGCCTAGCCTCCCACACCATGTTGGAGACTCGGTTCCCAACGAGCAACAAGAGCTCGATAATATCAAGCGTAAAGGACGTAATGTCAAGCGTCAATGAGCGGACCTTGCTGATGTGTGTCCCAAGCGAGCGGTGGATGCCGCTGCACTCGATGCACAGGATGATGCCGAGATTGATAGAAACCCACTCAACTCTCAACCCGCTGCCACAATCTGCACACCAACAGTTTCCTTTATCAGTATCGCGAATAGTTTGCAGCAACCTGTCGGGGCTGTCATCGTAGTTGCTGCTTGTTGGTCGCGCTGCGAGCGGACGGGCCCCCACCGTAGTCCGGCGAGATGGCGGCGCAGAGCTGCCCGACCCATAATGGGAGCCGTGGTTTAAAGAAGAACTCTTGCCAGTCAGAACCGATCCGATATCCCGTCTAAGAGTACCCGTCTCACTCGAAGACGCAAGCTTTTCTTTGAGTCCGTGACCCTCCATTGCGCTTTGGAGAGCATTGTTGATTGAAGAAATCCAGCTATTCATATCCTCTCCTGAAGTAGCTTGGTACACTCTCTTGAAATGGGGCGTAATGACTTCAAAGCAGAACCGACGTTCGGCATTGCGGGCTTCTCGGACAGATGCCATCCGTAAATCGATTGGCTCCATGTGTAGATCCAGCCGTTGCTTCCAATTGTCGTATTCAGATAGTTTGCCCCCATCTAAAACCACCCACCATCTTTGGACCGTCAGCGCATTGTTCGAAAGCTAGGGACGAGAGTATTACTTACTTATGCCATCCTTGCTTGTTCAAGGACAGTGGGTCGACATGCGTACCTGGCCGACTCAGAGCCCATAGCAAACCTTCTTTACGTTGTGTTGAGTTTTTTTCCGAAGTGACCATCTGCGAAACGTCCCTGTCTTCGAGGTCCCGTATACCCTTGAATTTGGATCCTTGAGAAGGACTGTTCAGAGACGGATGGGCATGGCTGCCCGGTGATCTCGAGAGATCAGCGACCGCTGTAGTTGGCATCACAAATGAAGAATTGCCTGTCGATGTGGGCTTAAGTTGCGAACCGGTGCTATCTGCGCGACCGAGCTCGGAATCTGGTATATGCTGGGCGCCATTGGTGGTGACAGACGTCAGCGGGTTCATGCCGGTAATCGCATTCTCTGGTTCGTTATACTGGAGATTGCTCTTCTCTAAAACGCGTCTCTTTTCTTCTCTTTCGAGTTTCTGATACTGGTACTCCTTGTTTGCGCCCTCCACCTCCGAAGTCAGGGCCTTCAGGTGAGGCATCATGCTCTCAATCTTCTTCGCCGTTGACAAGAAGATCTCGGTTTGATTATCGGCATAGTTGGTCAAGTGAGACAGAACTTCTTGCTCCTTCCGACCGCCGGACAGATCTTGTATGAATGAAGAATAGTCGAACCGCTTGAGTTCAAAGTTTTTGCGCTTTGTTTGGTACTTGGTATCACTCTCGGCAAGCTTCTTAGTTTTTCCCGAGTCTTGTTTCTGACCGAGGTATCGCGACACGAAATTATAGTACTCCTTGCTATCCTCTTCAAAATCGCGCTTTTTGGATTCCGCCTGTTTGATTTCGTAGCTATACAACTTGTTCATCGGCTCAATGACGTTCTTCTGCAGATTAACTGTATTCTGTCTCTCGTAAGCTAATATCTCGCGCGCTATTTTGTCGAAGTAATGCTCGATGGCCGGTTGCACCGCATTGGCGTTGCTGGTAGTTGCGTCTCGAAGGGCGTCAATGAAGCCCACGTAGGCAATGTTGGCTTCTGTCTGGGCAGCATGTGCTTTGTCGGCCATCTTACACACCTTCTTCATATGTGTCTTGATATTGCCGGTCTTGTGTTCTAGCGCCTTGAGCATAGCCCTGAATACCGGGCCGTCATCGCCCACCATGTCCTCGCCCGGTCGAGGGCAAGCAATGTCGAGCTTCACCGAATCTCGTCGAGGCTGAGGGGGCACAGGGGCCGCACCTGGCGACTCGAATGGATAATTGGGCGGAGAAATCGGCTCGTCTTGTTCGCTCAGCCGAGAATCCAACGACTGCGCCGACGGCACTCGAATCTTCGGCGGAACTGCTAGCTGGAAAGGAGAGGGTGTGGGAGGCTGAGACCCAGGAGATGGTGTACCTAGTACTCATCAGCCGGTCAGGTCGAGATGTCGGGCACTGGTTGGTCTTGGGTGGGAACTTACTAGCAACCCAGAAGGAGAAGGTGGCAAGGGGGTTCAATTGGTGCGCTCTTGCATCGTACTCCAGAAACTGCTGAAAGTTGAGAATTGACACCATTGTGGTCTCGCGGAGGGGCAACATACACTGCAGACATTCTTCCAACCGCCGCCCCTGTCTTCCACGCGCCTGGGTGGTTTCCATCTCCAAGACCAGGAAAAAGAGACCGAGGGATTCCCACCAGTAGAATAGTTGCCACCTGTGTTTGTGTCGACAAGCTCAACATTGGAGTTCTTGTGAAGATTTGGATCCGCGTGAAACTCGCGTGTGACCAGATTCGCCAGGTCTCTGGTTGTGGAAGCGTAGACATAGGTCAGGCCGTTTATTTGCGTATCAGCGTTGGCCTCCTCTTGGCGAATTATGAATGTGAAGTTGAAGATGAGTTCGTCGTCATTGTTTACTTTGAGGAGGAAGCTTGGAACAGACAAAGATTCGGGATCCTAGCATTTCACCCGGTTAGCTTCACTTTCGCCAGGTGAATCGAAGACAGGTGACGAACCAGAACAAACTCAACGGGGCCCACGTCGCTGGGCGTGCGCGCTACACTGGCGCGAGTGGCAGGAAAGGAGTTCGGGGTGATGGTGGTCGAGCTGCGCTTGCGAGGCGAGGTGATGACTAGTGAAGATATCGATACTAGCAGCAGTTAGATAAATCGCAGAACAGAAAGGACAGGCGTCAGCGTGCTCGCGCGTTACGAACGGGCAGGAGGTGCAGAAACCGAACGAGAGCAAGTAAACAGGGCAACGAGGCAACAGAAACCAGGGCAGCTCGAGCTCGACGTACAGCGATTCTGATCCCGCAGATAGACCGGGGAGCCGTCATCAAGACGGCTGCTCACAACACCCATGGCGGGAGGCTGCGGTCGCGAAGTGACAGCCGCGGGTGGGAGCTACGGATGATGGAGCGGGTTTCGTGAGCGGTAGTCCGGTAGCAACAGTGGCTACAATGACAAGGCGGCGGCGTGACGAGGCGGAAATGGGCGGATGCGAACGGGGAGGTGTAAGAGTACTCGGGCGCACAAGGAAGATATAGCGTAGCGTGTGTATGATAGCGGTGTTGGAGTGGTTGTTGGAGTTATTGGAGTTGAGCAATGTATGTACGTGTATATGAGGTTATGGTATGCATGGAGCATGGATCACATGAGCCTCCCGAGTCGGGTCTGTTCCCATCTGTTATGGGTCGCTCGAGTAGCACCGATAGTGTGTACATGCAGTGTAAGTGTAAATGGACGTATGGATGTACTTGAGGAGGGAGGTGAGGAGGGAGGTCTTTGAGCATTAAGCATTGAGCATCGAGCATTGAGCATTGAGCCTGGAGACTTGGAGGATGGTTGGTTGAGGGGGGCGAGAGTGCAGCCTGGAGCTGAGTGGCTTCCATCGCAATTGGTGCAATTGGTGCAGCGGGCGGCGGGCAGCCCAGCAGGCACCCAGACACACCCGCACGGCGCAGGCACGCAGGTACAGAACCCCTGCCTGGGCCTGGATGTAGATACCTTCAGGTAGGTTAGGTACTTACTTTACCTAACAGTATCCGTCTAGTTTGGGCAACCTTGGAAGTACAATAGACCCCAAACCACCAAACCACGAACCATCAGCTACATGTATCTAACTAAACCTTAACACCAGACAGGGCTTTGCCTGGTCTATCCCGTCAAGCCCGTGATTCCCATCTCGTCTGTGTGCCTAGGACCCGGCCCCAGGGTGCCAGGGATGCAATGTAACACTGACAGCTAATTGTGGCCGAGGGCTGCTCTTTGCAACTTCGCCGCACTCCAGCGCTGCTACCATCCATGATGTTACATATATGTTGCATCGTGTAACCCGCATCGCGATGTCAACATCGAACCTTACCCAAAAACAAACCTCCCGAGATGTAAGTACTTGAACCTAACCTACTACCTATGTACTTAAGTACTTACAGCAGCAGGTAAGGTTTTACTATTAGGTTTTTGCCATGGTTGCTCATTGCCTATCTGGGCAACGTAGACTTGGCCAGTACCTGGATGTTGCCTGTCTGCCTCGCTTGCCCAGCTCCTGCGCGGTGATCATTTACTGTTCGCTCTTGAAAACCGATCTTTACTTTGCCATGTAGGCAGGCCTCTGGCCTTGGTGGCATCTGCCTAGTCGATATAGGCCGGTCCATTTTGTCAAATCTTCCATGTTTAGGTACCTAGGGAGCGACAAACTCGTTACTATAAAAGATCAATCCTTCCCACTCTACTCCCTTCCACGAGTCAGTTCGAACTGCACTTGGGTTTCCTATCGTACCTAGGGAGCTCTCTCGGGGGAGCTCACCCAAGCATCCAAGTTCGAATCTCGTGCCAACACACAAATTGATAATATTTTCCACACTGCCGCTTGCTCGGGTCTCCCAAGGGTACTACTCGAGGAAAAGTGTGGCGCAATACTCACACTACACGCTACACATGATATTTCGTGGTGATGATGGAGACACCTGAATATGTCACGAATCACCTGGACAGGTCAGGCAAAGAGATCGAAAGATGAAAGGTTAATTGCGGTGCCTGGCATGACCTAGTCCGAAATTGGGTCTCCTTTTACAAGATGATTCCATCCGCTTTCCAATCTTAAGTTAGCGCTTGATCTTTCTTAGATACATGTGTACCGGATCTGTCCTACATACCACTCCTCCGGAACCAAGTAAGTGTGCAAGTAGACCGTGTGTACCTAGGTATGTGAGGAGCCACTGAGCATCCATACTACGCGTACATTAGCTATTAAAAACCCCCTCGATCACCTCAAACGAGAGCACAACACGTTGTATCTAGACACTTCAACACTCCCAGTGGGTATATATGATGGAGATACTCTGCCAGCACTTGCCAGGCCTTGCTTACATAGAAAGTACCATACCGTGCTGTGACTGCTGTCCCTTACTCTACAAGGTACATAGTACTCCACAACACTCATCCTCATCTGCGGTGCGTGGGGAACGGAGATTTAGCATCCCTTCGAATACCAGAATAAATCCGACCAGCTTCCTACCTTAAGTACCTAGGGTATAAGTGAGTGGAACACAAGCAGCCTGAAATATCACGTGTCTCGCATCGATAGAAGGTGAGTCCTCACATACACCTAGTTGCAGCATCTATCAACCTGGTAGGTAAGGTAATGGCTGTTGTTATCTGTTGATCTCCAACGATAAGTGAACCATAATGTAGACGCATTTGATGGTAATTGTTCTGCCAAGGTGCTGCAGTTTTAGCGATGACGTCCTGAGTTAGTGGGGCTCCCTCCAGCATCCCGCCTAGGCGCTGGCCTCTTACATGCCCCCCTGCAGGCGAGGGCAGGCGGCGGGCACGGGGCGAGGAATGAGAGGGGAGTACCTAGGAAGCACACCGGCGTCATGCACGCCTGGCGCTAAGGTTGCCGCACCTGTGGCGCCGTACCTGTCCATGCCTGCATCGAAACACCAACCGTACAACCTGCCTGGAAAGCACGACGAACGTTCCTGACCTGCCCCAGGTACACAGGCACGGCACCGTGCCTTTTGTTAAACCAACCCCAAAATAAACTATTCTTCTCCAAACCTAGTCCAAGCCGAAGACAACATTGTCAACTGGCTTGAGAAGGGGCATATCCAGGACATCGAGAATGCGACCGAGCCCAATACTCCCTACCTACACATAGCCAGTATTATTTCCAACCTCGTGGTTGACTCCAGTCGCTGCGGCTGGCTAATCGTCGTCCCCCGACCTCAGACCCTGCCCTTGCGCCCCTCTCCGCCATCGCACCGACTGAGTTGGCCGGTCCAGGCTACATACAATACAGGAAATACACAGCTAGTCAATCTGGCATGCTTGTCGCACATACGACCTGCGCATCACCCAGCATCGGCATCTGACCACGTCTCCCGCGTGCCGCCCACGCCATGTCATCCGGATCCCGGAAGTCCTACATCAACCGGCGCATCGATAGCATCCAACGGGACCGGAGCAACAGCAACAGCAGCAGCAGCGGCAACCGTCGTAGCCGCGCCTCCTCCTTGGCTGCCCGGCCCGTCCCCGTGAGCCACGACGATGCCTACTCCTATGCCTTGCGCGTCGCCTACCTTCACTACCTCATCCAGCCCAGGACGAAGCGAAAGCAATGGGTGCCCGCCCCGAAACCCCCGTCCCGAACCCACACCTCCAACATCGGCGACCTGGTCAAGGAATTCGTGCCCGGCAACTCGACCAGCGTCAAGCTTCCTCATTCCTTCCACACCCCGCTGTTGAAGCGCATGGAGGGCGTCATCAGGGGCTCCGAGACCCTCCCTGGCTACAACGATGCTGCTGTGAAGAAGACGTTTGCCCAAGCCTACACGGCTTTTACCGAGGCCAGCTTCAAGAAGAGCATCGATAAGGAGCGCAAGGTGGAACCCCTGGTCCTCATCTTCTACTCGGCTGCCACCAAAGCCTGTGGTCTCGGACACATCCCGGGGGACGATTCCTGGAAACTGCTCGTCGACAGGCATGTCGCCCTATTTGTGAGGCTCGTCACCAACATCCTGCGTGCCCAGAACGAGAGGGACAAGCCAGAGCTCATGAGCAGGTTGAGCACCCTCGAAAACAAGCTTCTGACCAACGACCAAAATCTCTTCATCGACACGAGCCAGGACGCGGGCAAACATATCGAAGTAGTTGTTCCTCTATCCTACGATGTCAAGGACATGCCCATGGTCCAGGCTGTTGCCAAGATATTCGGCCTTTCACACTCCGATGTTCAAGGTCAGATTGACGCGCAGCGACCGAATTGGACCGAAGAGGCTGCGCTTAGGGATCTCAAGGCATACCAGCATCGCCTGAATGCCAGTATGCCTGGTGTCCTACAGAGTCATGATTTCGAAGTCGACGAGGCCTATCAGGACTGGAAGAAGGCCGAAACACATTTCTTAACGACCATGATGATGGAGATCCTGACAGCAAACCCAGACCTCGCTAAGACATCGGGTGCCAGCGTAGCCCTCGATAAACCGCTCCCGACGAGTCCTAGTGCCGGACATGGTGGCGAGGAGCCAGCGTACGCCAGTATAGGTCAGATATCCGGCTCGAAAAGATCTTCATTTTACGGCATGGAGAATCGCCTCAGCATGGGTTCGATGACACTCGAGGACTCCAGCAGTATTAGGGCTGTCGACGAAACCACTTTCACATTCATCCCTTCCGACCCTCGAGAGTTCCTCAGAGTCATTGCAAATTACGCTTTAGAGTTCGATGCCATGCATGGAAACGGAGATGAGCAGAACGGTCCATTTTCAAAACAGTCAGCAGATCTTTTGACAGAACTATGTGTTCGCTGGCGCATACCTCAGTTCACCCGACTTGTAGTGTTCATGGAGGTGGCCGCTCGCCGGTATACCGACACACTGTTCACCATCATAGATCTGGATTTTGCATTTGACTTGGTCAAGAGTCCCCCGCCTGATAAGGAGCTTAAAAAGCCACCACATATATTTCTCTACAGTGAAAGTCTCCTAACCATAGATCGGGATAGATGGACCATTGCCGCTTCTACTGCATACCAACAAACATTGCATACTCTGCATGACGCACTTTTACGAGAACTCTTTGAAGTTCTCATGCACTGTTATCAGACCAAGCCCCCCTCGGCAGGTCCTGCGGTCCACGTGTTGCAGAACCACATCCTCGGCGACCCTGGCTTCTCCCACAAAGAAGAGGACGCGACCCAGTACACGAAGGATCTTCGGGGCGGCATGGCGGAGCAGGCCTCTGTCGTCTACCGCGATTTCCTCGAGGCTGATATACCTCCTGACCAGCAAGACTGGAATTTCATTCACGTGAAGAATCTGGGGAACTCGGTAGTAAAGTTGTGCGAAAAGATTCAAAAGCGCTACAGAAATAGTCCAGTGATCATGGGAGTCAATCCCTTGACTGTCCTTGCCGAGACCATCTTCCCAAACTTTGAGAACGATGCCTATGAGATGGTCAAGAGAATCGTGCAGGTTGCACGAGAGAGGGGGGACGAGCTTCCTCTTCAAGATGGGTTTGATCTTTACAAAGATCTTGTCGAGATTCGAAGGATCCACCGGTCTTCGCTTCCGAACCAACCTTTCACCTTTGATGTGGAGGAGCTTCTTGTTGAATTCGTCTGGCGGTGGATTCACAACGCAGAGGAACGAGCGGAAGCATTTGTCGAAGAGGCAATGAAGCACGATCAGTTTCAAGTTCGTGGTCAGGGGGGCCATGCTCCGACAGACCATGACCGCCACAGTCACTCTGTGATTGATATGTTCCAGCTTTTTCATCAAACTGCGGATCAGGTATTTCAACTCGAATGGGATAACGATATTCACCACGCTCGTTTTATGACGGCTTTGTCCAAGATCTTTGCTAATAGCATTGCTCGTTACTGCGAAATTGTGGATCAACGCTTCGTCAAGGAGATGGACACGCCGAGAGCCAATGAACAGGACTCGGCGGCAGCATCAGGCCAAACGACCCAGAGCAGATTTATGCAGTACGCCAAAGAAGCATGGAATAACAAAGACAAAATGGAACCCTTCCAGTTCTACCCTGAGGTATAGTACCTCTCTTTACATTGTGGCTTAGCAAGATTCTAATCCATCTATCCTAGTCTTTGGTCAAATTGAACAACATCGAGTGGGCCATGCAAGAGTTGGACAAGCTTGAAAGAACCATGAATGTCGATGCCTGCGCCGCAATATTGGAGAAGGCAGACGGGCCCAAGAAACAAGTTCGACGACCTGCGAAATACGTCTTCACCATCAAGATTGTCGAAGCTGAGGAGATCAAAGCATGTGATCCAAACGGAACTAGTGATCCGTACGTGGTCCTTGTGGATGAATATCAGAAGCGACTACATAAGACACGAATCATCATGAGAACTCTCAGTCCTCGCTGGGACGAGTCTGTCGATGTGACGGTATCCGGCGCCCTCAACATCATTGCCACAATTTGGGACTACGATACGTTCGGCGACCACGACTTTGTAGGCCGGACCTCTCTGAAGCTGGATCCTATACATTTTAGTGACTACTTACCGAGAGAATTTTGGCTTGACCTGGACACACAGGGTAGGATTCTACTCCGAGTAAGCATGGAAGGAGAGCGCGATGACATCCAGTTCTATTTTGGCAAAGCATTCCGACATCTGAAGAGGACAGAGCGTGATATGGTTCGCAAGATCACGGACAAGGTAAATTGATCCAAAAATACAACTATTGAGTTTCCTTGCTAACAATTTGTAGCTCTCGAGGCAGATCAACGCGTCGCTCTCATACGAAGCGCTACGTACCCTTCTCGGCCGCAACCTAGCTTCCCAAGTCAACTCATTCTTTAAAAGAACCTCCACACTGCCTGTACTCACCGATGCCGATGTCGAGAATGCTCTCCAATCGCTCTTCGCTTATTTTAACGACAATTTTTCGACAATGAAGGAAACCTTGACGGATGCAACGATGGTGGCAGTAATGACACGCCTATGGAAGGAAGTCCTTATGTCTATCGAAGCGCTCGTAGTGCCGCCATTGTCTGACAAACCCTCAAGTCAGCGTCCTCTCAATCAACGAGAGGTTGATGTGGTTTTTAAGTGGCTGAAGCTGCTTTACAGCTTCTTTAATGCGACAGACGAAAACGGTGAAGTGCTGGGTGTTCCTGCTGAGGTTCTCAGATCGCCTAAGTATCACGAACTGAACTCACTCAACTTTTTTTACTTTGACGGCACTGATAACCTCATCCGAACATCGGAGCGCATGGCCGCTGCTACGGCTCAGCGGCAACAGCAGCAGCTCCAGGGCCAGATGGCTAGTTCGAACCGCTTGTCCGCGCCCCCTACGTTTGGTGCTGCTGCCGCCGGGCCAGCTTTCGCGAGCATGGGCACTATCCGACGAGGCAAGAGTATCATGATGAGCCGGAATCTTGGTACAATGCGCCGTGCTAAGGAAGAGAAGCGAAAGGAGGCCCAGGCTGATCCGTCTGATGACATGATACTCCGCATTCTGCGCATGCGTCCCGAAGCGACCGGGTATCTGAAGGAGAGACATCGCCAGAAAGAACGCATGGCTGCGGCGGCAGCCGCAGCACTGATTGTAAAGCAAAGTGTTAGCCAAGGCTGGAATACCTCAGGCGCAAGCTTCGGCCGAGGTGGTATACCACGGCGCTAATAAACCGCTTATCAAATTTGCATATTAGTGGAAGAGAGCTTTTTGAAAGAGTAGCGATCTGGAAGGTCATTGAGTTCGGCAAGTTGCATTTCACCTGTTTTCTGCGGTTGGTACACGCATTTGAAAGACTTGCATGTTCTGAAGCAGGCGTTTGGCGGTCATTGTATCTCTAGGCGGAATGGACCGCCAGCAGTCGCTTCTGTTATACCCTATACTCACTCCCCTTGTTACCCGATACCCAATCCGCAATCGAATCATGTCTAGGCGGGGTCCTCCTCCAGCAAGGAGTATGTGCTATGGTCTTCTTTTCGGGAATTGATCTCATAGCGCGGTTTATCTCTTAGTTACTTGAATCTAGCAATGTTTTGAAAATATTGAGTTGGTGTCGTTATTGGTTAGTTTTAAGCTTCCGTTAGTCGAGACAACTTGGTTAAATATATTATAAAGTGCTTGATACCTGTCAGATCACAGTAGGAACATGTTGAAGTGATCCGTGTGTTTTTTATTGTTCCCTACAGAGTCGAGTCAATTGTCATGTGTCTTGAGTTTAAACTTCAATTTCATGATCTATCATTGGCCCTACCATACCATGCGAGCCATGCTACTATTGATACATGTTGGTAATCTCCAAGTATCCGGAGGGTCCCGTCTCTCCAGGTGCTCTACGAACTCAATCCCGCTTCATGTCTGAAATTATTATATTATCCAGTATCACACTTGAATAGTGACTACATTCAGCTAGCTGAAAGTGATTAGTAGAGCATTGCATATCGGGCAGAACCTTACCCCCGCATTCTTCATCATTGTGTGTAAATAATGAAGTCCTTAGAAATTGTATTCGCGGAATTTGATCATCTCTTTGACGCTTCAACTGGGAGCAGACATGGCGTCTTGGTGCCCGAGCTGGACAGAAATCTGACGTGTCATATGAGAAATACGAAGTCTGTAGAACCTTGTCGCGAGACGCACAGTACGAGATTCGGCAGCTGGCTGTCACATATCCATTCCTACCCCGCGGTGCCGGGTTCTCGGAAGGAACGCTGCATGCCTCGCTATGCATGTCCGTCCTATAATCTAGCATATCCAGATCCTGGTAAGGCTGGGTTGGATATGTTCAATGTAATGTCCTCCGATTTCCCTTGGACTTTGCGTGTATCATATTGATTCTGGACTCATTGAAACGTAGAAGAATATTTAAAAAAAAAAATCGAGATTACCAACTGGACTAAGAAGTCATGCTTGTTCTATGATGGTTTAATCCTCATTATCAAGACGTCTAACGTGGGGTAAAACGCTTGCCCTTTCCTTGCACACAGTTATATATACACATTAGAATCGATTATAACATACTCAGTTGTTTCACCACAGGGGCGAAAGACGCGCAATACGACTGGCCCAACCTACAAAACGCTACCTCATGTCATGCTTGTTCTATAACTCAGAAACTTGAAGAGTCATTAAAGGGGTTATCTCCCTGGCCCCCTGGTAGACATAACCGGACAACTTCCTATAAACGTTAACAATGTCTGCGGTTCCTCGGCATGCTCGGTATTACTATAGGAAGCAGCGTTGATGGTCTTCCTCAGACGCATTTAGTTTAGCCAAAATATAGATTCATTTCCTCGAGTCCCTTTATGGTACTTTAGATATGTACTACTACCCCATTGAAAAAAGAGAACATGCTATTAAATATCGAGCTTGAATGTGATAACACCTACTTGCTGATTGGGCATAATAATACAATCACTATCAAATTCGAATGCAAATAATATCAAATCGGGATACGAATTAGAGCCGTACTGGAGTAAGGGGTCAATTAGGACGGTCGAGACTCCTCGATCAGCCCCCCAGCATCTCCAAGATGTGGCAAATCGCCACCCGATCCCGACGGAGATGGGCAAGGTAGCTGCCACGTGTGTTAGTCGTGCATTGTCTACCCTCGTTGTTTGTATCCCGGCTGAGCCTCATGCGGGGGAAAGCAGAAGGCTATAATTAACTGCTGCTGGTGACTATTTAAATACCTGGCCTGTGGAGGCGGCTGGCTGCCAAGGTCTGCCTCGGCTGCTGCTGTAAAGCTTGTCTGTGTTTATTTTGTTTAATAGCTTTGCCTCGCCCCCGAACAATTCCCAAACAGTGTTTGTAATTCGAGTCTGAAACAGATCGACAATGCCGCAGACAACAGCTAGCGATGCAGCATCCCCCGGACCAGCGTCCGGATCGGATACCTAGGGGGCTAGGTATCAACGGAATATGATCTGCACAGTACATGGTCTCGTTGCCGTTTACGGGAGGTTCGACAGATCGGCAGACCGCAGATCGGTGGCGTGGCGTGGCGGCCTCGGTCCTGCCGGCCAAGCCAATGAGGCTTTGTGCTGTCGCTTGCTCACAACTACCAGTACTGACATGTCATTCTGCCAATGAGGTTTTCCCGAGTTCCTCTGACTGTTCCTAGTGGCCCATGAATGCTGATAAAAGCTTTTCGTAGACAGCTCAGACACAGATAAGATTCTATCTGCTATAACCTCATCTACCTGTGGAACTTGCTCTATCACCACTCCATATGCATTACTGCTATAATGGTCGGAGATCCTTACCTAGAAAGTAGTGCGAGCCGCAGCTTATTCAAATAGGCTACAGCTATTTATGACAGGACGACAGGGAGACACTCGCTTGCAATCTTTTCGCAATCGTGCAACGGCCACCGCCGAGCTGTCTGCCTCCAAATCAAAGAAGCCGAAGCTGTACGTAGGAATTTTTCAGGGTCTTTTTCGGTCGTGCATAAATGGGAACTCTAGGAGCAGATATTGCTTGCAATCCCCATATCTGACTCGTGCTAGTGCATCGCCAGCGTGACTGGCACTCGATGTTCTTTCTCGTGTTGAACACCGATCTAGCTTAGATCAAAAGATTTGGAGGCTTGTGACTGAATCTGACATAGCTACTGTAGCGAACCCCTATTTTGCATCATCAACTTAAACTCCCCGCCACCCCCCTCTCCCCCCTCTCCCAATCACACTTCTGCGCACTACGATGCGCTACTTGCCCGGCCCCGCCTGTTATAAGGGTCTTTACCAACTAGCGAGCCTAGCTTTCCAACCATGCGGCCTAGGGTTCCGCTTAGGGGTCCATGTATTCGGCCCACGGTAAAGCTGAATATGATTAGTATTTTCGGCTTCGACCCTGTTACCGATGCCCATTTTCGGTACTGGCGCTGGCTGTTCTTGCCGTGCCGCTATGCCGCAATCGACGACCTGCCGCTAATGCATTGTTTGCTGAGTGCTCGACAGAGGAAGATGGCAGCACATACGACTCCGAGTATCGTAGTAGTCTCGCCCATGCAACCTTGGAAGTCTTACACGTTACAGGCTTTTCTTTCCCTCTTGAGCCTCTGAGGTTTCCGAAATCGGCAAGATGCCGAGCAGACGTGAGATGGTCTCAGAGCGAATGACTGGCCACCGGATCGATGTGCAACGATCCTACCGAGGTATGCCTACTGTTGTGCAACAGAAAGAACAGGCCACATCGTTGGTGATCAAAGTACTCGTAGACTCTTACACAGTAAGTGAGCCCCTACCGGGAGGAGAGTCAAAATGCAGCTAATAGAGTGGTACTAGGCTGCCTATAAAGGGGAGCTAGCGCGACTACCTAGGTAGCCTGTACCTAGTGAGGCCCGCCAGGCCCTAGCCTGCGATATTAGTGACAGACTGGCAGTATGACATCATCGTGCATTCTGGGGGTGTCCTTGATCCACGAGCATTGCTAGCCGTTTTATTAACGTAAAACATAGTCTCATTCTCTCGCGCTTGTGGCGGTCGACACGAAAAATTGTTCGTATCTTCAACGACCCCGAATCACCGACCCAGAAGTGGCATATTGCCATGAGAAGTTGAACTCATGTTGAAGACGGTTTTTCCGTGCCTGGCGATCTTGGGGAGAAGCTCAGGCGTGTCAGACTCAGTCAGCTGCCATTAACGCTGGCGGGGGAGGGGGCACAGAGGGGGCATAGCACCCTTGCATCTTTGTGCCAGGTGCCAGGGTGCCAGGGTACCAGGTCAGACTTGCTACTCCGTACATGGACCGGAAAAAAAGAAGAAAAAAGGGCGAGAGAGAAGAAAAAGAGGGTTGGGAGGGGAAACTTCCGCTCTTGAACAGCATCACCCTTAAGATCTTCATAACGAAGTTCTAATAATGGGTCTTCAAGCCAGGGTCACGTCGCACGGATCAGATTGAACAGGGCGAGACCGAGGCCCCCGCGAGGATTCTGCGAACGTGGCTCGTGTGGGCTTCGGGCAGAGTTGACAGACGGACCCCTCCTCGCCCTCCTCGGGCCAAAATGCGATGTTTGGGTCGTGGTAGCATCCGGCTTCTGCCCCCCCTGGACACAACATCTTGTAATGACCAACTGGCTTTGCGCCCGAGATCTGGGGAGGGGCTTAGTCACTTCCCGTATAGCCAATCATGAAGTGACACTACACATTGCGAACCGCTAGCCCGAGAGAGTTCTTGGCTCTGTGAATCTGTTTGGTTTCTTGAACCGACACTCACGTATCTCCATGAAACGGGTTGAAAATGAAAAAGGTCCTACCAAATGTCAGGACCTGATACATGCTACCTAGTTACGGAGACATAGTTATTCACTCTACATACCATTCGGTCATTTTCAAAAGCAAATTGGATCGTCTCTCTGTGTTTTTCAGGGCTATAGCTGATCATAGTTGCGTCTCACAAATATGTGTCTTTAGATATTCTACATATATGCTGCTCACAATTCACTTCATTGAAACTTCAATGCGATCGCAATATGGCTACTTTCGCAAGTCTGGGCACCCAAAGGTAACTAAGAAGGGCTATTAGCCTTCGTGCGTAAACCAAGATGCCACTTACCTCCTCCTTCTTGTTAGCTTGGTGCAGTAGTTGCTGAATACATTACAATCTATCGCGCCACACTTCCACCGTTAAAGCTAATGCGATGCGTGTATGTATGTATGTGGGCATGCATTCAACAACATATTACCCAAACCCTACATGTACTTAGATATATGTAGCCGTAGTTAGTGCCACCTAGGATCTTTAGTGATGTCTTCTTCCCCTATCTCTTTTTCCTTTCAAGGGCTAAGGCTAACGATACCCTTCAGGTACTCGATGCAGATATTCCTAGCTCTACCTTAGGCAGATAGGGTTCAGGGTCGTGCGTGTACAGCATGATAGCGGTGGATTTTGGTTGCATTCGACCACAAGCCTTGTCTCATGCCTCGAGAAGCGTTGGTTGCCTTGGGAAGACCCCGATATTCATCCTGATTTTACGCATCGGGGCTAGGTAACTGAGATCACGGAATGGCTCAACCACGGCCCGCATTCTGCAGCTCGTACATAGTCGCAGAGCCAATAAATAACTGAGCAGTAGGCCATGGCAAGAGAACAAATACCAACATATCCCTGACCTTTAAATTTTTTTTTTTGTAATATACTTTTAACTTTCTCACTGTCCCTGTCGCCTGTATAACATCACCGTTAGGCTGACAGAGTTTATGCCTATCAGAGTTAAGCTGGACAAGAATGCCTGTTGGAACTACCAAGTCGGTCCTTCGGCTGGGCGGCAAGCTACCTGTACCTTAATCCGACAGCCCTCCAGACTCCTCCTCCAGGTAAGCGTCGAGTGTCTTGATACGAATCTGACCAGCAACGAAGTGTCTTCATCCGTAGCCTAGCACTTGGTACTGAAAAGGCAGAGCAGATGTGTGTACCACACTACCACTACCGCTAGCATACTGCGCACAGGCAATGTGCTAAAAATCATCCAACTGGAAGGATGTGTCCCAACATTTTGGGTGGCCTTGGTCGCTGGAACGTCGTCCGGTAATAGGAAATGACGGTGACGATCATTTTCTTCAGCCCCCCTCGCTTCTGCCCTTGCTCTCTCTTGGCCCTCCTTAGCGTGATCAGAAGAGCACATGGGACGATGCAAGCGCAAGCGCAGCGCCCACAACGCGGCACATTGGCACATACTAGGTACTTAGGGGTACTTACTTACCTACAGTACATATGTAGGTAGTACGCTGTAGTAGAGATCGCTGTGTTTATAGTGTACGAGCGCTGCTCTGTTCGGAGGTATGAATCGTATATGCACATAGCACTGCAACATGAAATACAAGCATCGAAGAAAGCCGAATGAGTCCGGGTAGGTATCTGGACGGGCCGGGCTGTAGAGAGAAGGAAGCTATTGAGTTGATGCTTGATATTGGCCGGTAATACTTGGAGGTAGCATCCCCCACCTGGCTCGCCTGATATGATATACCTCTCTTATTGTAATAGAGCACTTGACCAGTCCAGTGATGAAGTGCGAAAGCAATGGGCCATGAGCCGTTAAAGGGACCACCTGAAAAAAAGACCAGGACAAGCCTGCCCGAGCCTGCCTAGTCGCCTAGGGAGGTACCTTTGGAGGTCAAGAGCTGGTGGAGAAGTAGGTACATCGTCCACACCCTTGGACACCCTCAGCGGCGCTGCGCTAGTCCCGAAGTGGCTGAACCTAATCATCCGTTCCAGCATCACCCCGGGTCGGCCAGGCCTGCCCCTGGCGCCATGAGACCAATGACAGCACGCGCTTCCCGCTCACAACGGCCCCACTGAGTGCTGCACTGGGGCGCATCCAGCAACCCGCCCAGGAGCCCGCCTTTCTTTTCCCAGCGAGACAAGCCCATCCCTTCCATCTCCGCCCGCCTCGACTGCCGCTGCCGCTGCCCTGCCTGTCAGTCAGTCTTGTCAGTTCTACTCGTACCGCTCGCTGGACTTGTTTGCACTTGCTCTATCTGCACTTGCTTCGACTTGCAACCGCCCTCGTGATCAACTCGAGTTCCCAAGTCCATCAGCACCCCCAAGTTGCTTTCCTGTACTTGTCGCCAACTCGCCACGCCTGCCATCACCACCTGGGCATTGTCGCTGAGCAGCTAGCTAGCAGCCGACTAGGGGTCCGATCAAGGGACCACCACCTGCTCGCCTGCCACTGACTGGGCTGTTGGAGTCTGTCTGGGCTTTGAGGCCTGTACCCGCCGCCGAGACCAACAATCTCGGCTTTGGTCGAGGGACCATCGACTGTAGCGTCTGCCTGTCGCTCAACCCTGCTCCTCTTTCATCCTTTCCATACTCCCTCCCCAACGAATCGTACGTACGTACCCTGAGGTCCCACGCCCAGGAACACACCACACACAGACGACAGCTCCGACTCTTCTCGACCCATCCTATTCACAACCCGGCGCGACCTCGATTCCTGACACTCTAGAATCGCTCTAGCATCGCTCGTCTGCTTTCGACTCGGCCTCGCTCTTCGCATCGCGGCGTACCCATCTGCCGGTCGCCTCTTCCTAGAGCACATCCACACGCTCCTTAGGGCGGACATGCAGCATCCCTCGTTGGTCTAGCCCGAACTCAGCGTATAGACGAACTAAAGGATCGCCTCTTTCCTCTGCCCATACAAGATTGTTACCGCCTCGCTCTATGCTGCTTTCATAGACACTCTTCAGCGTCTCTCGTCGGTTGCGGCTTCCGTCGTCATTAGACATCCCCGCATCTTACTCCAAAGGCCGCCTCCTTTTACCGAGAGCAGGGAACAATTACCCCAGCTCAACATGGCTGACGAACAGACTTTGGCAGCAGCTGCTGCCATCGTCAGAGGACTTGCTATCTCGTCCAACGATGTGAAGCCTGTTCCTATCGGTGCCGGTTCGAATATCCAGTTGCCAGGAGGGCACAGTGCTGCCAAGGAAGACCTCGAGCGGGAACTATCAGCCCTCGTGGTCAGAATTCACCAACTTGAGGCCAAAGCCACGGCTGCGAACGCGCCCAACTATCCCGACACTCCTAGTGAGACGCTCGGGTCTCCGTTCGAAGATGATGCAGGCCGACAAAAACTCGCTTCAAACCGGAATGGTTTATCCAATGACCGTGTTGCTAAGATCATGCCGTCGCTCACGGACGAGGCTCTCGAAGGCTTGCAGGAGCATATCAACGACCAATCGAAGCTGCTCGACAATCAGCGCCAGGAACTTACAATCGTCAACGCTCAGCTCGTGGAACAAAGAAAGTTGCAAGAGCAGGCACTCCAGATGATGGAGAAAGAACGCGTGGCAACTCTCGAGCGCGAGCTGTGGAAGCATCAAAAGGCCAACGAAGCTTTCCAGAAAGCGCTGCGGGAAATCGGTGAGATTGTTACCGCTGCTGCGAAAGGTGACCTTAGCAAGAAGGTTCGCATGAACACTGTCGAAATGGACCCTGAAATTACCACTTTCAAGAGAACAATCAACACCATGATGGACCAACTTCAGGTGTTTGCCAGTGAAGTATCTCGTGTTGCCCGTGAAGTCGGTACGGATGGAATACTCGGAGGACAAGCTAAGATCGAGGGCGTTGACGGTACTTGGAAAGAACTGACAGACAATGGTACAAGTCCCAACATTGACACGCTGGAGAATTGCTGCTGACACCCAAAATAGTCAACGTCATGGCTCAAAACCTGACAGATCAAGGTATGTTAACGAACCTATCGTCTCTTGCTCGTCTTGGTCATGTCTAACTTTGATCAAGTGCGCGAAATTGCTTCGGTAACGACCGCTGTTGCTCACGGTGACTTGACGAAGAAAATTGAAAGACCTGCCAACGGCGAGATCCTTCAGCTCCAACAAACGATAAACACAATGGTGGGACAATTGCGCACATTTGCATCCGAAGTTACCCGTGTCGCTCGAGATGTCGGTACCGAGGGTATGCTTGGTGGTCAAGCCGATGTTGATGGGGTTCGCGGCATGTGGAATGAGTTAACAGTCAATGTCAACGCGATGGCGAACAACCTCACCACCCAGGTCCGTGACATTGCGAAGGTCACTACCGCGGTCGCCAAAGGCGACCTCACGCAAAAGGTTCAAGCAGAGTGCAAAGGTGAAATCTTCCAACTTAAATCGACTATCAATTCTATGGTCGAACAATTGCAACAATTCGCTCGAGAGGTCAGCAAGATTGCTCGGGAAGTCGGGACAGAGGGGCGCTTGGGTGGACAAGCGACTGTGAACGACGTTCAGGGAACATGGCGCGACCTGACCGACAATGTCAATGGTATGGCTATGAATCTGACAACACAAGTCCGAGAGATATCCAGGGTAACCGCCGCTGTCGCCCGAGGCGATTTGACAAAGAAGATCGGTGTAGAGGTCAGAGGGGAGATTTTGGAACTCAAGCTCACCATCAATTCTATGGTTGATCGCCTGGGAACATTTGCTTTTGAGGTCAGCAAGGTTGCCAGAGAAGTGGGCACAGATGGCACCCTTGGTGGGCAAGCTCGAGTCGATGGAGTGGAGGGTAAATGGCGAGATCTCACGGAGAACGTCAACACGATGGCCTTGAATCTGACGTCGCAAGTACGAGGCATATCCACCGTGACCCAGGCTATTGCCGACGGAAACATGAGCCAGAAAATCGACGTCCAAGCCAAGGGCGAGATACTGGTATTGAAAGAGACGATTAACAACATGGTTGATCGCCTCTCGGTGTTCTGTAACGAAGTACAGCGAGTAGCAAGAGACGTCGGTGTAGACGGCAAGATGGGTGGCCAGGCAGATGTGGGTGGACTGAAAGGGCGGTGGAAAGAAATCACGGCCGATGTCAACACCATGGCTACCAATTTGGTTCGTGCACCTTGAATTCGGTTCTGAGGGACTACGTTGCTGACAAACTACTTAGACTACCCAAGTACGTGCCTTTGGTGATATCACGAATGCCGCTACCGATGGGGATTTTACCAAGCTCGTCGACGTCGAGGCTAGCGGTGAGATGGATGAGCTCAAACGCAAGATCAATCAGATGGTGTTCAATTTGCGAGATAGTATCCAGAGGAACACCCAAGCTCGAGAAGCGGCCGAACAGGCGAACAAGACTAAATCCGAGTTCCTGGCCAACATGTCCCACGAGATCCGCACGCCTATGAACGGAATCATAGGGATGACGCAACTTACCCTTGACACCGACCTGACACAATACCAGCGAGAAATGCTGAATATAGTCAATCAACTCGCCAACAGTCTTTTGACCATCATAGATGATATTCTAGACTTGTCCAAGATTGAGGCTCGCAGGATGATCATGGAGGAGATTCCATACACCCTACGAGGAACTGTATTCGGCGCCCTCAAGACTCTAGCTGTCAAAGCGAATGAAAAGTTCCTGGATCTTACATACAAGGTCGACAGTTCAGTTCCCGACTACGTTGTCGGAGACTCATTCCGCTTGCGACAAATCATTCTCAATCTTGTGGGCAACGCCATCAAGTTTACCGAACACGGCGAGGTTAGCTTGACCATTCGAGAGTCCCAGGAACTTCATGTTGAAGACGAAGGCAAATATGCCATTGAATTCATAGTGTCAGATACCGGCATAGGTATACCGCAAGACAAGCTTAACCTAATTTTCGACACTTTCCAGCAGGCTGATGGTTCGATGACTCGCAAGTTTGGTGGTACTGGACTTGGTCTAAGTATTTCCAAGAGATTGGTCACGCTCATGGGCGGTGATCTCTGGGTCAAGAGCGAATTTGGCAAAGGAAGCTCATTCTACTTCACCTGTGTGGTAAAACTGGCCGACAGTGGACTTGGTTCCATCGAGAAGATGCTCAAGCCGTACAAAGGGCACCAGGTTCTATTCATCGACAAGGGTTTATCCGGTTACGGAAAAGAGATAGCGACCATGTTGCTCGGTCTAGGTCTCATACCCGTCGTGGTGGATCAAGTGAGCAACCCCGCCATGTCTGGCTCCGATAACCCACCGTACGACGTGATCATAGTCGAGTCTATCGAGACCGCTCGGAAACTGCGAGCAGTCGAGGACTTCAAGTACCTCCCTATTGTTCTGCTTGCGCCCCTTGTTCACATCACTCTGAAGTCTTGCCTGGACCTCGGCATTACTTCGTATATGACGACACCGTGCAAACCAATTGATCTTGGAAATGGCATGGTTCCTGCTCTTGAGAACCGAGCAACTCCCTCGTTTTCCGACAACACGCGATCCTTCGAGATTTTGCTTGCAGAAGACAACCGTGTTAATCAGCGTCTGGCGGTCAAGATTCTTGAGAAATACCATCATGTGGTGACCGTGGTTGGGAACGGCTTAGAAGCATTTGAAATGGTGAAGGCCAAGAAATTTGATGTTGTTCTTATGGATGTGCAGATGCCTATCATGGTATGATCCCCCCCCCCCATCTTCCCAAGTTCAATAGCTAATCAAAGGAACAGGGTGGTTTCGAGGCGACTGGCAAGATTCGCGACTACGAACGTAACGCGGGAGAAGTGCGAACTCCAATCATTGCACTCACAGCCCATGCCATGATGGGAGACCGAGAGCGATGCATCCAAGCTCAGATGGATGAATATCTTTCGAAGCCCTTACAACAAAACCATTTGATACAGACTATTCTCAAATGCGCAACCCTCGGGGGTGCTTTACTTGAGAAGAACCGGGAAAGAGAGCTTGCTTCGTCCAATAATTCAGAGGGCGACTCTAAGACCGCAATTGCGCGCCCTACTCTTGAGCCTCGCGCCCTGACAACTAGTGCGCCTGGTACAAGTCCAAATTTGGTAGCGGCAAGCCAGGGTGACCCGTTACAAAGGGCATGTTCACATCTCTCCGAACCTTCCAGTTGAAGCGACTAACTGGGCTTTCTAATAGCTCGTGCTAAGAGCTAACAGCATGAATTGATTTCAAGCTGTTAGAAATCATGCACACAAAGCATGCCGCCCTGACCACATTGGTCCCAATGGACGCCCGGTACAAGTCAACTCTTTGATGTATCTTGACCAGTTTTCGATACCCCGAGGGAGCTAGGTGCTCACTTTCGCTTCTGGCGAGTTTCTGCTATCTGCTCGCATTATTCTGCACAATTATACTTAGTATCTCACTCTTCATGAGGCTTTATGCATTACTGTACTAGTAAGCTCTGGAACAAATTCCAGGCATATGCTTGGACCTACTCTGGGTCTGCCATTTACAGCAACCGGAGTTATTTTTGGGGGATGGAAGGTGTTTTGGGCTTTTTTTTTTTATAGGGGAATCAAGCACTTCCCCGTTGCAAGTGGCATTTGCTTTCGCTTGCGAGGGGGTCCCTTCTAGGGGAGTACTGCATTACGGTTCTGAAATAGTAAATTTCTTAGAGATCAGTCGCTGCATCTTCGTTGCTTGTCGTTTCTGTGATTTATGGACGTTTGCATCCAAGGGTAGTTCGCTCAATATGTTAAAAAAAACCCATGTCCTTGATTTCAATGAGGCGCGGAATTTTGATACATGGTGATTTCTTCAAGGGATCGGCTTTCTTGTCTGTTATATTTTCCTCTTGACGTCCAAACCTAGCGTCAACTTTTGATTAGCTGGCTTATACGAGACTGTCCAGATCAATCTACTATGTATATTCCAAGCATCACAGTTCTTCACCACTCACTTGTCACCATCTTATAAGTTGGTGGAATACGCAGATTGCCATACTCGCGATTCGTGATTCACCTTTTGACAGCGGGCGGCCCCGCTTGATCCCCCCACTCCTGCAGCCGGACATATTCTTCCGTATTGCAGTGCAGTTGCATACCTATCCGTTTGTTGCAACAACCAACTCGCTCTGTCTCTGAGCCCTGCTACTTTGCTCCGACGTTCCTCGCGCTAATAAGGCCTATCTAAGTATCTATCGAGATCGCATGATTAAACCCCCAAGCCCAGATGGGGTTGGTTATTCTACTACGTGCTACTTAGTATTGTGGTTGTTGCTGTCATTGTTGGAGTAAAGAATGAGACGTATGGCCATGGAGCGAAACGTCCGGTTTCACCTCCACATTTCTACAAGGAAGAATCATGAAAGGCACGGCGAAGAAGAGTTAGTTTACTTGCCCACCTACTCACATATGTACGGGTATGGGTATGGGTATGGGTATGGGTACGCGTGTGCGTGTAGGGCTTGCACTGACGTTCGGGCACTGCGAGGACTGCGAGGCCTAGGCTTCGATGCGCACATTCCTCCCCCACTAGGTTCCCCATACTACTATTTCTTAGATCGCCTGGCAGTTGGACTCGCCCGGCTCGATGATAACTAAAACAAAGTAAAAGTAGGACTATGAGACTAGATCTGGGCAATAGATCTAGATCTCCGGCCTGTAGCTAAATCTTTAGACAGTTTGCTAGTCTACCGGCCGGCCCGTGAATATGTATGCCATAAGCGAGGGTCGGCTTTTGTAATAGGTAGGTCTACGTTTGGTCAGAATAAGTAGGATTCAAGACTCACCCATCTGTCAACACGTAGTTATGTTGAAAACAACATTGCTAGCAGCCTTCGAGATTAGACTAATGTGCTGGTCGATTGAGGGTCTAGAGGGATAACGCCATTTGATATAGAATGAATGGTACAGGATTGACTGATGCTTTGATTTCCTAAAATTTGTGGTGAACAGCTTCATCGATGTCGACATGACTGACTGTCTGCCAACATGAAAAGTGACATGTTTCTAGCACATCTAGTTTGGCTTTTCTAATTGGCTTCTCCTATCTGAGGGAAAGGAGCAGCAGTTTGGCCTCTTCACTAGTAAATGCACGTCAACTCCCGGGCGATCAATTTTGCGATGCAACATACGAACCAAGAAGGAATATATGTGCTTGCCAACTAGACGTCTATAAACATGGCGGTGACCTGTGCATCCCATTCGTAACATGAGCAACGGCTACTGGCCAAACCAGTCTCATCCTTGTGCCAGCGTTGTCTACTTCTGTTTCTCCTCAGGTGTCTGTTCCCTTTTCACTTTCGTGTCCGCGTCCGCGCCCCCGTTCGTCTCGGATGAATCGGCATCCTCGAAGGACGCTAGTAGGGCATCAAGTTTGTCCTCAAGTCTCGTGAGTTTGGCCTCAAGGGCTTCTGCTTGTCCTTCACCCCTAGACGGTAAGGCCGGTCAGTGTGTTTCGTTCACCACATGATAACATCACCAAATGACACAACGAGTCGGATGCCAGCTGATGTCAGGCAGTGGGAGGCGGTGACAAGTATCCAGGACAGCGAGAGGGGAAGCAGCATTGTCAGAGAATACGAGATCTCTACCTAGCGTATGGCGAGAGCGTGTCTCATTTCGGCCCGCAGCTTGCTAGATGGATGTCAACACCCCATGGTGCCGACAGCCAATCAATCCACTTAAGAGTCAAACTATGCTGTAGTAGAAAGACCGATATAAGACAATGGCATTGAAGCAAATACCATAGGGCGACCCGCATGAATGAGGTTCGGGGATGGACCACTTGGGCCTCGAACATGTAAGCGTGCGAGGCGGAAGAATGGCTCGGATAGGGGATGCGGCATCGGTGTTTGCAAAAGCTGATAAGAAATAGCATGGGCGTGGATGGGTGTTTGGGGCAATTGGCATCCAGGGATCATGCAGAAATGAGACGGGGAAAAGTTTCTCGATGCACGCTACGGTTGCACACACAAGACAGGCCCACAGGATGACAGACACACAGGCTCGACAGGGTCCCTAGTTGAGTGGCGAGACCACGAGACGCAGAGCCTAGGCCGCGGTGGCATGGCTGATGGGCATGGTGATGGGCGCGCCTCCGCACGCCAATGAGGCAGGGAACGGTAGTTGTGGCCAACGACACGTACTTTTGAAGGTCTTTGAAGGCCTAGAACAGGCAAAGAGCGGCATTAGCTAACGTGTTGTTCCTGCTGTTCTCTGCTGGTCGCTGGTTGCAGCAGCCTCAGGTCGCAGAGTTCCACTACTATGTAGATTCCCCCCCACGACCAACAATCAATCTGCCGCCGAGAGAGAGAGGTTCACTTCACGTAAACGTACATTGAGCAGCTCAGACTGGGTCATCACAGTGGCAGGCACTTGATGGGATTCCTGATGGGATTCCTGCTGGTCCGAGGGGCTAGGGCTGGAGCCGGCGTGACTATTGCTCCGGGCAGTGTCCTGCGACATGGCTAAATCGTAGATGCGCAGTGAAATGTACTCGTAAGTAAGTTGATTGCCTCGCTCGGCAGGACCTGGGTAGAACAGGCCTAGTATTGGGCAATGCTGAAGGGGGGCGAGCTCGAGGGCTAACTGATGTGATTGCGCTGGACACAACAGATCGGTGATGAACAGAGACAACCTAGACCCTGGGGTAGTCAGTCCATTAGGTAGAGCATACAGGTAGGTACCTGTCTAGCAGGTACCTACATGTGCCAATGTACCTGCTATCTGGTATGTGGACGAGTACCTTAGATCCAATGCGACAGATAGGAGGGCACTTGAGGCAAGGCTATGACAACATCCGGCAGACGGGATCGAGATGGCAAAGTTAAAATAAAGCCCTGCAGCCGTGCACTGTATGCCCAGGTGTGAATTGCCCAATTCGGACCTTTTGGGTGATGTGTCCATTTATATAATGCGTTCGCGCCAGGTAGGTACATAGGGTATTTATTTTCACCACAAGCTCAAACGGCTCAGGGCTGCAATATGGCGGATACATTAAGCTCACTCCAACAGAACACTTCGTGGGAGAACCTCATGTACCCGATCAAGCATTGCAGCCGAACTATTACTATTAGTGTTATCGATAAGACATAGCATCGAGATTCCTCATCTGATATACACACACTATCTCCGGAGATACCTACACGTCCACATCTAATCCGAAGGTACCTTCCCGTGGACAACGACAGGGGGAGTAATGCACGTGGAAAGCGAGGAAGGCAGCTCGGGTAGACCTAAGTACTTTAGGTAGTGGATGACGCTACCCTTGTCCAACCATCTCAACAACCTCCCTCAGCAACTCATCTCACCAAGCGAGAAGCTCACCTTGAACACACATATGCTCCAGCCTCAAGCAGTCCAGGGCGGGTATTGTGCCGCCAATCAAATTCGTTTCCACGATTCTATCTTGATACTTATTTGCCAGCTCGCCACGTCCCCCGAACTGGTTCTCCCTCTGGGATGCTTGTCGTCAGACTACCCTCGCCACCCAGAGTCTGGAGTGTCTCACAGCCCTAAGAAAATATCCGATTTGTTCCATTTCCATCTCAGATCTCGATGAACTTATGTTGTCATGACGGGGATTCGGTATCCAGCTTTGAGAAGTAGGCCTTGTGTCGTACTGTCTTACCTCCCTGCAAGACATCCCTTGTCCGATATTGTAATAGCGAAACACCTCAGTGGTTCGAGTGGCCCGCTATGGGAGTCGTACGCCTCTCGCGTGGTACGCGGCGTGAAAATTAGATGGCTCTTCTTTGCCGCCCTCGTTGGTGCCCATCGAACCATCGAAGGCTGAATAATTTTCGCACCACTCGCCTGAGAGGCTCAGAAGCTACCTAAGCACGCCAAGTCTCCATGACAAGGGTGACTCTCTCTAGACCACCATAAACATGCTGGTGTATTTCAGTCCTACTTACTCCGTACAGACACGGCTGCCCTGCCAAGCCTCTCGATTGCAGCCTGGAAAGTCGATGGCGATACCCCGGCTTGCCTCTATTGGCTCGCTCTCATTGGCCATTACACCACAGCTGCCCCAATGCGTCAGACCATGTCGCTGTCATTTGACTCCATATGGTCAGGCCATTGCCCGGAATTCGAGGTAGGTAGGTAGGTATGTATTGTACCGGCCAGGATACAAACCTCTATCCTCGGATGTATCGACTCGGCTCTTCGAAGTATCGCTTCCATTTGACATTATCCCAAGGTGGTAACAGGTACGCATACTCGTACCCCTAGGGTACATTAGCGTGTCTTGTTGCTATGGTTATTGCCGTTATTATTGTCAATGCAGTACATGAGTTGCCATTCACTAGGAATTTAGATGCAAAACTTAATGTATGTTATTACTCCCTGTTATAGGTGCCACGAATCTCTCCCTCAATAGAATTCATTGCCTGTGTCAAGTTCAACCCTTTAGACACTGATATTTGTGTGATCTCCGTCATAACAATTGAAAAGATACGCCTAAAAGGGCAGCAAATGCGACAATGCGACAATACGGCATCCATACATTAGTATCGCAAGTGACGATCTTTATATCGCAAACACGAGCATGAGAAGTTCAGCAATCAAGTGACGCATTGCTTCATGCAAGCCGCGTGTTTCTGAGCTAACATTATAATGATATCGGGCAAGGCCTAGGGGAGGAGGTCAAGGAAGAGAAACGGCGGGCTCGCGTATCTCGATCCCCTTACCATGCCCGAGAACTTGTTGTCTCTCATCCCAAGCATCATCTACCGTAGGGTGGGTGGTATTCGGCCAAGCAACATGTGTTAACGCAGGGTTTGATATAGAAACCACCGATGCCGACTCTGGCTATGTTTAGTTAAGTATATCGAAGGAATGCTGTTGCCACTGTTTCTACATGTAGGTAGTACTGTTTCCATCTGCATGCTGCAAAAACCTTCTCAAGATGTTCTAGCTGGGGTTGTCCTTCTTATACCTATCCATCCCACCGCCTAAGGAAGGCTGATCAGGGTTACTATAACACCTGGCCGAAAGACAGCACAGCCAGCCCAGCTATACACATAGAGTGCTGTCGCCAGATACCTCATCTACATACCTGTGTATGATCTGTACGTGCAATAAGTACAATACGCACCCGAGGCCCTCGCTAGCGGCTCTGGTGGGGTCTCTGGGCAAAGAATCCGTTCTTTTCCTTTAACAAGCATAGACTCGGGGATTTTCTGCCACTCAGACTAGGCTCTGTTTCTCTTGAAGGAACTGACCGGCAAAGCTGCATATGTAAATCATGTATCAGTCTGAGTGTTGCTTGGCTTACTGATGTTGATGTGGCCGGGCGAGGCGATAGCTAGAAAAGAGGGAAGATCTTCCAGAACCACCGTCATCGCTCTGCTTGGAAGTTTCCAAGCTGCTTAGGTACAGCTTGGTCGGGGAGTTGTAACGCGGCCGCACCAAGCGAGCTGCCAGACATCCACATACAGGCTGCCCACCTCCGTACTATATACATGTGGGTAGCAGGCCGAGGAAGGGCTTACGTCTCGGCGCAGTACTAACAAGCACTATGATAGAAATCACCGAGCTACAACTACATACTTATAACCGCAGGTACAATTTGGATGCTACATGTACCTACCTGCCCTTACACTTACTACCTTATGGCATTATGTGCGAGTCCGTACCGCTTTCAGGGGGTAAGAACTCGTCCTATATTTCCTACCATGTGTACCTATTTAGTACACTAAGATCAAGTTACACGTATATGGATACATACATACATACTTAGTACATACATCTATCTAGGTATGTAGAAACCCACTGATATCATAGCTACAATACCAGCATTGGGTTGGTTGAACCAGCTCTCGTAGATATGGATCCTACACAGGTAGGTAGCGTGCCAGGGGCGTGGTAGATATATTTATGGGCATGTAACATAGTAGGCATCTACACCCCGCGGAAGGTACCGATAATGGTATACATATAGGTGAGATGACGCTACTTGCCGTTGTCCAATGCACCCGTACAAAGGTACCTACACGGCGGCGTACACACAGCACTAAGCTCGAGGTGGGATAGCGCTGCAGCGGTGGGCGCTTTTTCCCACTGCGCAGGTGGCAGCCAGGCTCGCCAGGCAAGCCAGGTACAGCAAGCGCGCTGCAGCGGCGGCGTTACTTGCTCGCTACCTACCTGCGCCGGCAAGGACAGAGGCTCGAGAGGGCTCGAGAGGGACAGCAACCGATGGCGCCCGATCTATGGTGGATATCTTAGCTGCACCCACACGTTTGGGGATCTCAGTTACGCTGTGGGATCGAACAGTACCACGCCGCTGCCCACGGTGCCCCATCCATCGTAATTCCAGAGTCGTTGATCCGTCTTGAAAGAATCGCTTTCACATTGCCATAAAACATACAATTGCAGGGGAGAACCGCATGTATCGTCTTTTCCCGCCCTCACAAATGCAACGCAGCAACACCAACACCATCGTCGAGTCTTGACTGCCTTACTTTCGCCTGCATCTGCATCGCATCGCATAGCATCCGCCGCACCCGCTGAAGCCCGTAGCCCGTAGCCCACCCGTAGCCCGCGCGCACCTTGCCTACCTACCTACCTAGCCCGTGCCGCCGTGCCGCCCGTCGCCTACCGTTCAGCGTTCACACACACACACATATATATTACACTTACACACACGTTCCACGTCGACGATCACGGTCACGATCACGACCAAAACCAAAACCACAACCACGGCCTGGCACTGCCCTGCCCTGGTCGATCTCGCCCCGCTTGGCTTGGAGTAGCTGCGCCAGAGCGAGCCGCCCACCTGCACGCACCAACAACGCAACTTATTACTACTTCACATGACAGCAGCGCCTGTGCTGCTGCTGGAGGTCGCTAATACGTACAATACGTACAATACGTACCCCCCGTCTCCACACTGGCTCGGATCTTGGTCTCCCACTGGTGGTCTCGACTGTTCGACGCGCCCCCCGACAGCCGCCCCGATCTGCGCGCCTCGCAATCGCCCTGCTCGAGAGTCGATCCCGTCGCATCTCCCTAGCCGCTTCCTCCTTTCGCACCCACGCTGCACGCCCTGCACGCCTGCACATCTGCCAGCCGGTCGCGCCGCCACCGCGGTCATCACCACCGCCGCGCCCAGCTCCGGTCTTGTTCAGCCCTCTGGTTATTAGACCAGCTGCTTGGTAGACGGGGCTTCGCACGCTGCTCGCCTCAGTCTTCAGCTGCCGCCGATCACCCACCCGACCCAGGCGACCAAGGCGACCCATCTCCGACACGCCCACAACACCGAGCATCGACGAGGCCCGCCAGTGCTCGACATTCCACAGCCGCTTTTTATGTCACACACTGCGCCGTGGCATCGCGGACGAGTCAGCTATATGAATTCCCTCGAATCCGTCTTTGGCGAGCTGGGTATTTCGCAGTACCTAGGAATCTTCGTTGACCAGGGCTTTGACTCTTGGGAGACAATATTAGACATTACCGAATCCGATCTGTAGGTTTCTCGCACTACAACGTGTAATGATTTGTGTTACTGGTGCTGACTCGACCTGCAGCGATGCGTTGGGTGTTAAGCTTGGGCACCGGAGAGTAAGCCACCGCCGCCGATTCTCCCGCTCCCGCTCCCGCCATCCGCAAATGGATCAGTTTCGACTGACTGTGTGTAGAAACTCCAACGACGGATAGCCAACTACCGGGGTGTGGCCCCAGATGTCTCCCTAGTGTCGCCTACCCGTACAAGCATCGAAGATGGCCGACATGACTCGAATCGCACCGATGTTGGGAAAGCGGACGCAAAACCTGGCCCGACCGTCACCAAGAGGAAATATAGGAGACACCCAAAGGTTAGCCTGCACCTGCTGCGCTCACCCTGCGAAAAACAAAGCCCCTATAGACCGTGTTGACTGACCGGCTCGCAGCCCGATGCAAATGCCCCAGAGCGGCCACCTTCGGCATATGTTCTCTTCTCTAATAGTGAGCCCGCGCCCTTTCCCATGGCACTCCGCTGCTTCCCTCACGTACCTCGACAGTGATGCTGACTGTCCCTAGAAATGAGAGAGGACTTGAAAGGCCAAAATCTTACCTTCACAGAGATTGCTAAGCTGGTTGGCGAGAATTGGCAGAATTTGGATCGAGCCGAAAAAGAACCTTTCGAAAGCCAAGCAAACGAAGCGAAGGATAGATACACACATGACTTGGCCGAATATAAGAAGACACCCGCTTGCATGAAATACAACGAATATCTCCGTGAATTTCGCAAGCGACAAGCCATACAGCAGCAAGGTACTAGCGACGAGGCCCGCCATTGTGAGGATTCTAGAACTAATTCTCGACTAGAAAAAGAGTCTGCAAAACGATTGAAAACTAGCGCAGAGAGTACTCGAGGTAGTAGCACAAGCGTCACTTCAGTCGGACAGGGCGGTACAACAAGCGGTACAGGCAGTGGTTCCGAAAGCCAGCACGGAAGTGAGCCTCCTCCATCGCGACATCAACGTTTGAGCTCGATGACCGGCTCGGCAGCTGGTGCGGGTCAATCTGAAAATCATTCCACGTCGCCGATATCAATGAACCACGAAGATTTCAACAAGGGAAGGTTACGTGGAATTACCAGTCCTCATTTTCATGACGTTTCTGCGCCTATTGCCAGTAACCGTGTTGGATGGATGGATGGTCAACTTCTCCCTGGGGATGCCACAAATGCCGGCATTCCTTGGTTAGATCCGAGGGCGTCATCCCAGCCAATCTCAGGGTCACCCGAAGGTGGCGCCCCTGGTATTCACCCCGGACGTACCAATCAGGCCAGCAGATTGTCTAGAGAATCTGGGTCGTCTGGCTCCCGCTCCTTCTCACAAACCCCGTCGTTGAGACATGAACCGTCATCGCACGGGAGTATGTCGTCATCAACCTCCCCCTATATACCGAGAACACCCAGTGATGCATCGTTGCCAATCCATGCCCTCCTGTCATCCAAGCCAGAACCTACGTCGCAGTACGGTCAGGCATCTCAGACCCCCAGTATCAATGGGCAGGCTTCACAAATACCAGCGTCAGGATATCCCGCGCAGTCTGGGTGGATGTCCGGTAGTTTCCCAGGTACTCCGCAACCCAGCAACATTGCACCCGGTCCAGTGCCAGGGCATCGAGCTACCTACCCGGGGACAAATGATCTAGGTGCCAGCGCAACGAGGCATGGTGGCAATAGTGAAGGTGGGCTTGATGGTATCTCTGCGCTTCTCAAAGCACGAGAAATCGTCGACCGACGCCCTTGACTGTCAAATCGAAACGATCATTCCCAGCTACCGACGAGCTTCTCAACGCTTTCTACAGCACTATCATCTTTAAACGAACCATAATATTATTAATCAACGTTATCTACTCCGAAGTGGATAGTTATACAGCATGGAATTCCTTGTTGTGAGGTGTGGCAAATTATTCTTGCAACACACTCGATCATTATCGATCAACAACACAAGCTGGTTTCACTACAGCTATCTAGCGAACGGCTGTACAGAAAGGAATTTTAACAAAGAAAATCGAGGATTACGTTGTGTTGCATTCCAGTTCAGCAACTATGTACACACAGGTCCATGCTCGAAGTTCGCAGTATTTCGACAATGAGATCCTCCTCGTGGAAGATATGATACTCGACACCAAATTTAAAGACAATAACATAAGGTTTTGTCAATTCATTTGCACTTTGAGGGATATTTATCGAATGCAGAAACTGAAGCTTGAATAAGTTTCAGTCAGTTGCATATTTGAGAGTCCCCGGTATGATTCATGAATAGCATTTTTTGCCGGTTCGAACGCGTTTGGTTGAAGATACCCTGGGTGTGAGAGAGCCTGAAGGAAGATATATAACAAAAATAGGCATGGATTGGTCGCATGTCTTTTGAAGCACTTTGTCTATCTAACAAGCATGCAGAGCGAAGTCATAAAACAATGTACTGGGGCTCTGCATATGTCGGGGAGATTCCCCGATACTTTGAATACGATTATAGTTTAGATACCTTGGTGGGAAATGAAAAGCTACATACTGTGATCACATCTTGCCGTCGAATGGCCTATGATTCTGGTCAACTCGCTCGCTCATGTGTCTGCCTACAGGCAAAGTTGACTGGGTTGAATGTATTATGTGCTACTACTTAGCGCTCACGAACGAACAATGCAGACAAAGAGTAGAAGCCTAGAAACCCAGCCCAGCCCAGCCTCCCGGGACTTTAGCTGGCTGTTGGAAATTGGAAACCGAATCAAAAGTCCGCTCCGCTTTTGGACTTGTCTCATCGCCGATCCCGAATCATAGCTTAGTCTTGATCAAGTTAGAACACGAATGGGCTGGCGTTGGGGAGTTTGGCTCGTGGCTTTTCTCTCGGCTCGTGCCTGATGCAGACGCGGATGCAGATGATATCATCATGGATCTACCCACCCCCATCTATTTCTTTGTTTGAAAGATCCACTACCGACCAACCCTACATCCTAGTCTGAGCATGTTAGTTTCCAGGTACTTGATGGCAAAGTACCGGTTTTATGGAGGATTTACGGTGAGCCGGGTCCAGTCGCTCGCGTGGTGTGTATATAGCAGGTAAGTAAACGGGGCGAAGGGGTAAAAGGGGGGTGGGTGGGTTTAAGGTATCTGAATATGTAGCTTTCATATTGATTGTTTTTTTCTGCTCCTGCTGGATTCTCCCCTGGGTGAGATGATTCAGGAGTGTAGTAGCGTGCTCGTGAGGGGTGGGGGATGGTGGATGGTGGATAGAGGAGAGAGGAGAGGGAAGGAAGAAGGAAGGGTTCGAGGAGCGCGCTACCTCCCTACCTACCTACATACATACCTAGGACATAGACTGCTACTTGTACACGGCTCCGCATGCTAGAAGACCGGCCGGCAAGAGGGGAAACCGGGTTTTTCAGTCGAAGGTGATATGACGTGGTTGGTTGAGGTTAGCGAGTCCACCTGTGGTCTGTCTTGTAAGTAAGAATCGTGGATGGCTTCCAAGTTGTACATCAATCCCATGAAGGCTCTGGTGTTCTACGCACCAGTGCATAGTATAGTACCGATACCTACCACCTGGGGTAGCCTATCGTCCTATGTATACATGTGTAAATGATGTGAAAAATCGCAAATCGCGAGATCGTTTCACTTCCCGACTTCGGATGTGCTGCGATGGACAAGGCGATGGATCTGCATTGAGGTACACTTCAAGTAGTACATACACCTCCTACAGTACTCAGGGCTGTATGTTTTACCAGATTGTCAGCTCGGCACTACTACCCCTCTGCAAGACACTCCACGCCTTACCTGCGGTGCCTGCATGACAGCTGGGGGGAATACGGTGAAGATCAACATGAGGATTTATTGACCTAGTACTGACACTAGACATCGTGAATCCTGGGCGACATACGGATAGATAGTTACCGAGGAGGCTAGCTCGCGAGCCTCGCACGCGTGCGCGTCTAGGTACACGATGAACCAGATAAAAAGAGTGGGATATTGATATATGTACTCCATATATACATACATGTATGTATATATGGAGTGCAAGTACCGCACTACTGAGCTACAACATAAACGTAAAGCAATAAATAGAAGAAAGTTGACAGATACTAAAAAACACCACACTTTTCCCATTCGGAACTAAGAAAGCGCAGACATCTAGAATATCTGCTAGAACAACAAAGCGTTGTGATCGGCGCGCTCTAGCCCTGATGGACCCATTACGCATGGAGCTCGTAAGAATGACGAAGTCTGCGTCCTGGCATAGTGACCCCGGTCGGGTCCGAGCAACATCGAAATTAGAAAATCTCGATTAAGAATCTCCATGTTTGTATTGTTATCAGTGGTTTCACCAGGATGGCGTTGCGAGGGACAGCCGTGTTAGTGTGACAATTAGGCGGCCCCAAGGGAGGTATTTAAGATGAATGGTGAGTGGTATGAGCATTTCTCCCAGACCCCTACTGGGTATGGAGGAAAACAATGGGACTGGAAACGCTCCTCCTGACCTTCTCACGGATCCTCTCATGGCATCACGTAGTCGCGAAGATAGAGAGATGCTCCGTGGTGTGGATAATGGCATATACGCTGCGTTTTCATTCATAAGTAATGGTATGTTGTTGGCAAAAGACTATATCTTCTATTCGCTCGCTTCTTGCGGCTATCATAACAAAGCGTAATCCATAACTACTGCAAATCTGTAAACCTTGGCAATCGGTGGATCTGTTGCGACACGGCACCTACGACACGATTTGAAAGAACAACGGCATAATTCATAATCCCAAGAGGAAGCTTGTTTTTTCAACGACTCAAACTTCCCCTTCTACTATCTCAGCATTCCAATCCTTTCGAATCTCGAGTTCGAGAAGCTCTGGCGTTTTCTCGATCACGAGGCCTTTCTCGTTGGCCAAGTGCAACAAACAGATGAAACAGAAGCTCGTAGAGATGTCGTCCATGACGTTTTTGGGATAGACAGACTTCAGGTCATTCATGACGTCGGTGAATTTGAGTGGTGTCTCCTCGTCTTTTGGCGTTTGCACTGCCTCGGCGTCTGAAGGAGGCGTTGGTAATCTCGATCGGTTGCCGTCCTGGTCACGCGATGTTAGCTACGTTATTATATACGGATACAGAAAGGTGCTGATTATTAGCAAGAGCTGGGCTACAACGCACCTCATTGGGTTCAGGGTAACCCAGGCCTTTCCAGAGATTCTCTTTGAGGCGGCGGACATCGACCTTCTTGGCGACACGGGCGTACTGGACATACTCTGGCCGCAGCCGGCGCGTAGATGTGACTAGCTGAGTACCGAAACCGCCCATTGTCATGCCATTATCGAACATTGTTGTGGTGCCGAGAGCTTCTGTAGGCAGCGCCTCCGCGCTCGGTGAGAAGTGGTCTCTGGCATCAGCAAATTCGTCATTGTCGTCATCCATCATACCGCCAGCGAATGGCATCGCATCGTCGAAGAAGTCGGCGTCGTAGTCGCCCTGAGGCAGGACGGTATCATCCTCACGGCTTTTGAGAGGCTCATTCTTGGCCCAGAAGGCTTCGTCCATATCGGCTGGGTGCACGTTCTCTGAAGACCCGCCATAGCCGGCATTTCCGACCCTACTAAAGCGGTTCCGCTTGCTGCTCATCCGAGCTTTGGGCTTGAGGAAAAGGCTGAGAAGCTGCTTTGAGTTGAAGTGCTTATCGTCGGGTAGCAGATTGCGAGTCTTGGACTTCCAGTCTTTCTTGGGTAGCGATATCGCCGAGTTGCTGGTTGCTTGTGTATAGATGGTGTCGGCGAGTTTGGCATCAAGTGGCGCGGCGAAGTTAATCTCGAATGGCTCTTTTTCCTTCCGTTGCCGAGTGGTTTCTGGCTTATTAGCATCTTTGATCTTCCGTATTCGCCAATGCTCTGGCCCAGCCCAGTTCTTCTGAAGCGCTTGGTCGAAGTAACCAAGAATGTCTTCGTGTGTGTTGTTGCTATTCTTCATGTGATTCATAGAAACGACGTAGTCGGCATTCTCGTCGCCCATGCCCTCCATGCCTTCAGCCCCTGCCATCTCATCGTCAAGGCCCATGTTGTATGGGCGCATTTGGGGCTCTAAGGCAGCCTCTCGTGCCCAGGCCTCACCACCCTCCCCGAACGCGACCTCGGCAATATCGAATCCACCCATAGCTGTCATATCATCGAAGCCCATCGGGTTTTCGTCGTCAATAAACATCCCAGATTTGTTACCAGCTGCGTCGAGAGCGTCTTCGTCCTCATCCTCTCCATCGCCTTCTGGGGCGCGCAGGAACGGGATGTCTAGTGAGCCCGAAGGATTACCGAGATCAAAGGTCTTCAAAGAGGGACATATGTCTTGCTCGTCCAACAAAGCCAGATCTGGGAAGAATTTAGCACCGAGAGCGCTGATATCAATCTCTACATCTTCTTCATCTTCTGCTTTTGGCTGATCTGTGATCGTATCATCGTCGTCTTCTTCGTCCTCCAATTCTGCCTCCTCATCCGCTGTGATGTCCTCTCTTCGCCGAGGCTTGATGCCATCTGCTGACTTATCATTGGTGTCGTCACTGCTGTCGAAGACTATGCGTCCCTGGCCGTCGATCATAAGATGATTCAGCAGGAGACCTTTAGCGCCGCCCTCGTCGAAATCGGCAGAGGCCTTCTTGAACAGGGGATCTACTGCAAATTCCATATCGAGTTTCTTGAGCTGTAGAGACGCAAATGACGGGGCTAGTGTGGCCTCTGATGATCGTTGCTAGCTTGTTGTCAGCATGGCCATGATGCGTGAACGCGCGATAGAGTCGAACGTACGCGCTTCTTGGTCTTCTTCCTAACAACGTTACCGTCCTCGTCTACCTCCTCCTCGCTCTCTTCGCCCTCGCCCTCCTCGTCCCTGGCTTTCTTCTTCGAATTGCTGTCGGCCAAACCGCTCAGGAGCTTGCCTGTCTCGGTGGCCACACTATCGACTCGGCTCGTGTAGATCTTGACGCAACCATCGAGGGTGCAGCTGGCGCGCTGGAAGTTGACGCCGTCTCCGTCCTTGAGCAAGGACATATCATGGAAATAATCAATCAGGGCAAAGTTCCACGAGTTGGCGGCGTTAATCTTGTTGTCGGTGGCCATCTTCATCCACTCCTCGAAGTTGGCCAAGATGGGCACGCGCTTCATAGGCGTCACGCCGCTGCCGACCACCATAAGATCGCCATCGTCGTCGTTCTCGTCGTCGTCGTCATCATCGTCGTCCGCATCTGCACCCCGGGCTCGCCGCGGGGTCCGCGGGCTCGAGCGGGCAGAGGCATTATCGAGGTCCACCAGTCTGAATCCGGCCTTCTTCGCGGGCGTAGCTGCTGCCTGTTGTAACTCGCTGATCTGTTTATCGTGGAGGGCTTTGCGAGAGTGAAGTCGGCCCTTCTTCTCCCGCGCGTCGTCGTTGAGAGGGATCCTAAGCAACGGCAGCGGTGAGCTTGGTTCTGCCAGCAATGCGGTCTGATGGGGAAATAGGAGGTGCTCGACCGCCAAGATGAGGCCAGCGCATATAAACAAATAAATGCAAGCATCCACAGCACACCATAGGAAAGACACGGCAAACCTACTTGAGGGGTGATTTGAACGGGGAGTTGGATGAACCAGAAACGGTTCTCGCCCCAATGCTCGCGCGAGGCTTCTGAGCAACACGAGGCATCGTAAGATAGGAGGCGACTCGACTTTGGATCTTGTTTCGTGAGTATTCGCTGCAGGTCGGAGATGTTCGCGCTGGGCGCATGCGACGGGATGATGTGACGGGATGGGCCGACAGTTGGAAGTCAAAGTCGCAAGTAAACACCAGAAGCCGCGCTAGTCCTGTTGGGCGCAGCTCGGGCAACCAAGGCAACCAATCACTGATGGAGGGGCAGTCACCACACCACAAGCCCCTCCAACCTCGCCAGCATACAGCGTACTCTGTAGGTACCTTAGGTACTGACACATGCTAGAAGAGGTGGGGGGTGCCTAAGTACCTAGGTACCTTACTGCTCTCTGAGACGCGTGGGGTCACGTGGCGATTACATACATGCATGTGCTGAAGGTACGGTACCTGGGGCCTGAATCAATCAATCCCGTAAGCCTCGGTGGCCCTGTCCCGTGGTATGAAAATTAACCAGGTACATCTCACTGCCGTCAGTCACAGAGCTTGCACGCTATCTAATCTTTACACCGCGCATGCCTGCACCATCAGCACCTTCATCACTTTAGATCTATCCATCCATGTCTATTCGACCAGGCACCAGACTAAGGTTCTGACCGTGCATGCATGCATGCTCGCCCTCTGTTTGATCCGATACTTTACATGACCTGTATACGTATCTAAGATACTTGTTCGTCCGAGATCAAGGAATGCCGCCCATGCCATCAGTGAAAGTTACAAATCGCAACTACTGTCTGGCTATGAGGTTCTGAGCTGGTACCTAACCACTGGACTTACACGATATGCAGCAGGCCAAACCATCGTGGATGCGTGGGCTATACTCGTAATGTGAAATCAAAGCTTAGTCTTGGGCGCATCCCAATAAGCGCCCTCCGCAAAGTCAATGACTGCATCCTCCATCTGGAGGGCAAGTTGCCATCGCCCCAGTCCCGGCCAGAAGTTCTCGTCCGCCACGCTGCTCGTCAGCTCGCCCTGCTCGTTCTTCTGCGATAGATCCGCCCAGGCCAGGCTGGCGAGCTTCGTAGACTGCGCCGGCATGATCCTGCACCAGCGATCCGTGCCCGGGAGCTCGCCTTGGGACCCCTCGCCCGCCGGCAATGGAGGCTGTACGAGCGATGCGTCAATGCCCACATACCGCAGCCACGAGAGGGACAAGGGGAAACTCGGTGTCCAGCGCATGGGCGTGAACCTGGCCTGGAATAGCGGCACGTTGTTTGCTCGCGATTCAGATGGGTCTCCCGTCGTGTCGTGTGGGTAGACCCGGACGCCCTTGGCGCCGCCGTCGAGCTCGTCCCACTCGAAGCGCGCTAGGTGTTTGGGGATATTCCAATCTGTCAAAGGCGCAAGCGAGGCCTCGGTTAGCGTCCCAAACCAAGGAGCTAGTCATCTGGGGAAGTGGTGACGGACTCTTGCGCCCGTTCCAGCAAGTATACTTCTGCGAGACGTAGATGCGGCTGATGCGCGCGTTCTTCTTCGTCTTCCGCCGCCCGTCTTCCTCCGTCTCGTAGTTGAAGGAGCCAGGACAGACGATGAGCTCGTCGTAAGCGCCGACCGGGCTCTCTGTGTAGCGGATCACTTGAAATTGGCCTATGCCGCCCCGGTGCTCCCCAGACCCCGCCGGCGATGCATACGGGGAATCTCTTTCGAGCGGCGAGTACGCATGGTCGGGCAGCTGTCCAGCCTTGGAGAGGAAGCTCACGATGTACACGGTGCCCTTTAACTGCCACGGCGCAGGCACTGGTTCAATTTCGTCCATTTTGTACTTGTAGCAATTCGCAATGGGACAGGATTGGATGAGGGGCAACTCGAATGGGTTTGGTAGGAGGCATTCTTCATTGTATGTACAATACAAGTCTAATATTACCTACCTAGTACAGCAGTTGCAACGGTGGGTCCGTGGCCGTTTGACGCACAGGTACATACAATCGTGTTACTCTACCTATTTATTACCTATTACGTAGTAGCACAAGGCAAGGGCCTCGGGTGCCTCCAATATCCCAAAGCTAGTCGGCTGGGCATGACGGTGTTCGCAGAAGGCAAGGAAGGCGAGCCCTACCGATCCAGATCTCGCCTGGGATTTGCGATCCCCGACAGTGAGAGAGTCCTGCAGCATTGCTCGGCGCGTTGTGGTCAGTTGGACGGGACTATTGATTACACTCTTTGTGGTAGCGATTTCCTAGATCTAGTACATTTGTCTCGTACATAGTAAATACATCTGAGAGATTGTAGGTTCGCTAGCCCTACAGAGATATAATCCCTCCTGCTCAAACTGTCTTCATTCATAGGAGTTGAGGATTGTTCTGACTATTTCCATCAATCGTACACGCACCTCTAACATTCATGTTGGTCTGATATACATGCGTAAAGTGGCAACTGGGACTTGAATTCTGTGAGTTTGAAGTTGTGTATGACCAGTTAGTCTTATGATCATTTGTCCATGGGATTAACATCAATGGTCATGTGTGCTTACCGAGATAAGAGATGGGTTTCGTTGAGTTTTCTGATGGGACGGCCGAAGTGGTCAACAGAAGGTACCGAAGTTCGGGGCCTTTGATCGTCATTAGCATAGTTCAATGTTGGGTTTTCTGGATCGGAACTTACTTCGATATATGGATCAGCCGAGCCGGTCAATACTGAGTCAATGAAAGCCCCCATATCATTGATGTGCGAGGGAAACATGGGGGCTCCCTCGAACATAGGGTCAAAGAATGGCGAAATGGAGCCTACAAAAGGATCTGTAAGTAGTCGAATTGTTAGTGTTTAGCCACAAGCTAGTTAGAAATGGACATACACACCCTGGTCAATGTGAAATGCGCCTAGCTCTGAGCTCTCATCAGGCGTTACTACTCCTTGGCTGTCACTCGAGCTTTCATCGGGGTCGCGCCCTAGGACACCTGGTAGGACTGATTCAAGGGCAGCAGCAGCACGCTTAACTTCAGTCGACATGGGCGTCCTGGGGCCCCATATCTCTTTCGTTTGACGCAAAGTTTGCTTGATCTCATTGAGCTCCGAGCTGCTGACCCTGTCACCATTTTGCTGCAGGTAGAAGCATAATATGCTCACAGCGAGGAGGTAGTCGTGGCTGAAAAAGCAGGTGACTCGCCATCTGACTGAGTAAAGGCGCCCGCCGGTTTTGAGTCCCTCGTAGACAATTTGGTTTAGTTTCAAGATCTTGAGTGCGGCAGCAACAGTGGTCTTGGTTGAGTACGAATATCGGTCATCCTCGTTGGCCGATCTCAGATATTGCCAATGAAGGATAACTTGGCATTTGTAATGGTTCATCTGAATGAAAATGCGCTGCAGCAGTATCTGCGGCGGAACTGTAACAGATTCGGACTGTTCCTGAATTCTACAGTATTCCGGGATCTTCAAGAACATGTCCTCGATCTGTCGGTCAACCTGCAAGACTTGAGCATATGTAGGCGGCTGCGTTTTCGTTACGATATCAGCGACAGCTGTGTACATGCGGCCGATCCGTAGTTTGGCCAAGACGACTAATATCGGAGTTGGGTCAGTGTCTGGACGCGAAGGTGGCAACTCGGGTGAGCTGGGATCGAAGTCACTATCGAAGAGATTCCGGGGTTCGGCTGTGTCAACAAATGCGTCGTTGATCAGGCGCGGCACTCCAAGCTGTCCTGATGTCGCGATGTCTGTCATCCGTTAGCACCACGGTTTGGAATGTCCTTTGCGGACAACGCAATGTACGCATCACAGCTGACTACAGTAATGTTAGTAAAACGATTACGAGACTTCGAGGTTCTCTATGGATCTTGGCATGGGAGGGACAATAGTTTATACGGACCCTAAATGATAGAGCATTGCCCATACTCTGCGTCGTAGCTCGCCATCTGCTTCCGTTAGCACCGGGATACGCATCATGATGGTGAAATCATACCATATGGTGAGATGGACTTGAAGTGGTCAGGATCTCTATGATAACCCATGCGCACTGTAGATGTGGAACATTGGTTAGTTACCCGTGTGATTCTTAGATAGAGAGCCCCGGTTTCAAGCTCCTAGTAATCATGATGTTGAAATACCCGAACTGATCACTTACTTGCTAATTGCACTGTAGTGCTGAGGATAATCCATGCTTCGTTGTTGACGTCGCGTCGACGCATATATTCGGCAGCAAAATGGTGAATCATGGTCTCGAGGACGAGCGGGCCACATCTCGTGTACTGTCCGAGTACCAAACACTGTACAGTCTTCTCACGATAAATAGCACCAAGCGAGACATAATCGAGCTGTTGACCAGATCGAAACTGGTCCACGTCATACTCTCGGAACGTCACTGCTATTGAGAGGGTGCTGAACAAGAGGCCTAGCCACATGACAGGGACGTCTCGCGATCCCTCCCAGAACGAGTCGTACTGTTGATATTGTGAGTAATCTCCCATTTAAAGGACCCTCGGTGGAGATACCTGCTTCAGAAAATCGCGTTTGTGAATCGCACCTGGGATGCTAATCAGTACCAGCGGGATTTACAGAGTGGCAAAGCAATACCAACATGATGAAAGCTCAAGAAGTTCAAAGTATTCCGAAATAAGATGGTCGGCAAAGTTCTTAGGAGGTACAGCTGCCAAGATCTCATCCTTGCTGCAAGGTCTGCAGCCGTAGAGAAGGGGGGAATCTCGAGGATTGACGGATGGAGGCTCAGCGACCGCTCGGTCTGGTCTGGGGTCATCCGAATCAAGGAAATCGTTTTTCAGCTCGGCAATCGCGTCTATGATCGATCTATAATGGGTTTGGTCCCGATACTGTGTTTCGGTGCTGCTGGACTTTAAACTTCCAACATGCGAGGCATCGCGTCCCTGCTCGTTAGGCGAAGAAGCTATGGTCACAGGTGAGCCTCCTGCCCCTTCACTCTGGTTCATGTACGAAACCAGAAGGTTTTCGAGATGTCTCAACCGATCCTGAACCCCCGTAAGAGGGGTTGATGCAGTACCATCTTGCACATAAGTACATGACGCTTCAAGACCCCGTTTCTGAATTGTGTTAGCATGATTAGATACACGGTTGGAAGCCATCGTGGAATTGCGAGATTGCTGTATAATTAATTACCTTGCAAGTAAGACATGGGGTTTGCCGGTCGCATCTCAGTCTACCACGGCGGTTAGTGAATTCTGGCCGACTGCACGTCGCTTGTTACACACTGGGTATTGGCCATGCATACTTTCGACGCCGACACAAGTTGCAGCTGAGCTGCGGTTTGTCCCGGCGCCTGTTTGGAGGTGGACGAGGACGTCCTCCGGATTCAACGGCTGCAGGGCCGTGGGCGCTATTATCGCCACTTGAGGACATGGCAGCTAGCTAACTTGGCCAAGCACATCAAATGATGCAGTCTCGAAGCCGATTGCCTCTGTCATTGGATATAGTTGACAGACCATGAAAATGAGGGTCCAGATCGCATGAATATTCAACACGGCTTTACCACTAAGAGACAAATGGCAAGTAATACGGATGTGGTGGGAATGTAGATATGATGATGCAGGTGATAGTCCGTTGTGGGACCAGCCGACCGTCCGAGCCAATCAAACTGCTTTACTGTCTTGGATATCAACTGCAAAGGGGTAATCAACTGCTGCCTAGATACCTGTGAGAAGTCATACTACTGCAATGTATTTCTCTGTGAACTTGGTAAGAGGAACTTAGTGTTCAAGGGTGATGTAACAAACTTGGTTACTTAACACTAGCAGATTCTCATGACCAAGTGAAAAAAGGCTTAACTTTCATAAATGCTACGAATGGCTTTACTAGAGCATACAGACTTCTCAAATGATGTAAAGCAGCGATATATAAATGCTAACCTTTTCTATATAACTAGTTAAGGGCATGCTTTCCTTTTTATATCGGTTTATATTTGCTTTACCTTCCTAAAAAAGTGGTTATTGTGACCAATGGTACTTTATAGAGGTCTTTATACATAAGAATAAAAGCAAAGGTGTGGTTTGATCCTTATCAAGACGTCTGGCGCGAGACGCTTGCCCTTTCCTTGCACACAGTTAGTTATATGTACACATCAGGATCAATAATATATACACAGTTGAAATTGAAGCAAGGTATATGTAGCTAAAACTATGAACAATAAAAGAAATAGAAGTAAGAATAAATTCACAAACATGAGTACAAGCGGGCTAAGCCTTGTTGTTTAAAAGCTACGTACTTAAGTACCTTTCACTCATAGCGTTAATGGAATAACGGCGGGATCGTAGGAGCACTACCGCCATTGTCCCTTCAGTCCACTAACTCAACATTAACTGGCAGAAACGCGTTCTCTGAAGAAAATTGACGCGTACATTCACGCGACTCACGCCACGTGCTTCCAACAGTAGTAGCAGTCACAGGTAGGCCATCGCCTGGCAGTTCCAATGTCCTTACTTAGCAGTAACTGGCCGACCCTCCAGTGAATCAACGCCTGCACCAAACTTGCAACATCTTGTTTTGTTGTTTTTTCCCACCTTCTGCAACCCGCCCATGAAGGGTAGCTACAGTATCATCAGATTCTTGACTCATCGGTCCCTCATCGTCGCTCATTGTGTGCAAACCCCATATCATCACACTCCTAACAAAAGCAAGAACAACACCAACAATGGCAGCTCCAGCAGCGGCCGCTCCAGGAGCCGTTGATTCAGTTGAAAAGCTGTTCGGGGCTATGCTCAATCCAGAAAGCATTCTCGAAGACGACACCGAGGTAAGCAGTTTCTGCCTATGATGCATATTCATAGCATGAAGTGCCTTAAAAGGCCACTCTGCTCCATGATCATCTACAAGTTGCTGAATATTATGGCACCTTATGGCATTGGTTCACTCGAGTAGAAACGACTGACTTTGGTGTGCGACAGAGCGCCACTAACCGGATCTACAATGCCCTACGAACCTTCTTGGCGGATCCCCCTTCAGAAGACCCGGACTACCCGTTCCTTCTACATTACATCTCGCTAGCCGCCGAGAAAAGAAAGACGTCGATGGTCGGCTACTTCCGCCAGCAAAGTATGTCATAGACCTAGTCTGTAATCTTTTGTATCGCTTCATCATAACTGCTAGCTTTTATCGCCTTTACACACATTCTTCTCTTTCCATTTCGAGAACAGCCAAGATGCCTAGCAAATCTAGTATTTGTTGAAGGGCCGTTGCTGACTTCACTATGTGTTGAATAGTGGCACACCTGGCAATGCAGAAGCCTATCGACCGCAAGGACAAGAGTGCTAAAACCCGACAGCTCAAATATTACAGATGGCTGGCTCTTGGGCTCAAAAACGAGTCCTGGCCCTTCCCAACAATGAAGCCAGGAGGAGCCGCGTCTACAGTACGAATCGCAGGATTGGCCAATCCAACAAGCTGTGCCTTTTGCCATAAGCCAGGCGCCAACTACAGATGCCCTACATGCAACATCCAGGACAATAAATACGTGGTGAACAAGACTGCATACTGCAACAAGAAGTGTCTTGAGGAGCATCATGACACTCACAAACCAATTTGCGAGGGCCGTGTCATGGTCTACCGCACTGCTCAAATGCTTGGATTCATCTTCATGGCAATGCAGGATGCCACGTATGTCTACCCTATCGGAAAGTCCTTCCTGAAGAATGGTATTATTTACCTCATCGACGGTGACTGGGACCGCGCTGGCATGACGGGACGATCTGTATTCTTCCCCTTTCCCAAGCATCAGGTCGACTCAGCGGAGACTCATCGCGCCTGTGAGTATATATCCAGCCTTGTTGTTGTATTGCCTTATTTTGCTTGCCTTTCTCGGAGTACTGGTTGCTGAATCTAGTAACACATCGAAGTGCTGTACTGGGGTCAGTGTAAGGAACTGAACCTCTCGTTATATCCTCTGATCAGATATATGTTCAAGCGTAAGTGGCTATTCTGTCCAAGTTGGTGTTAGGGTTTGCTGATTCTAAAAACGATAATTATAGAAATCTGCGGAAACGTCGAGCTGATATTCATCTCACCCAAGAATGTGTTGCGTCCCATTTGCCAACTCACCAAGGGAAGAGCCTTCAACCTTTGTCTTCACAGACACATATGCTTAGGACTCACTCTGGCATCGGGCGAAAAGTACATCATCGATCTCACCGGAGCCTCATTTGGCTGGCACGAGGTTCTGACTCCTTGGGAGACATGGATGGATTTGCGAGCCGGTAGATGGGAATCGGATCCCTTCAGACCCGCAACCGGTGATCTCAAGGAGTATATTTCGAACAATACTCTGGATTCGTTCCAACAAGAGGTCCGGATCATGTTACTGAAGACTCTGGTTCACGAGCTGAACGGCTTGCTGCGCGCCAACAATTGTCAATCGTTCGACAAATTGGTCAAGCTTCCTGAACCCGAATGGAGACGAGCAGAGGGTGAGATTGTGCAGATGGTCCAGAACCAGATCTATCTACGTGTGACGTGTGAATATCACAAAACCGCGTATCGCCTCTATTTTACCCCTCCTCCCGAGTTCGCACTTCATATCGCAAAGAGAGATGCGGCTGCATACAAAAAAGGTAAGATCATCTTCTGCAGCGATTCATAACATGTTTCTGCTTTGTATTTAGGTGTCAATTTACTCCCTCTCGCACCAGAACTCGCGGCAGTATTAACAGGTGCAATTGCTAACTTCCGGTGTGCTGTAGTCTGGATGAGTGGAAAGGAGTACGATCAACTCAAGAATGGCGGTGCAGACATGAGAGCGATTGTGAGTAGTTCTTGAATGCTTTCTTCTAGCATCCCTGTCTAGTGACCTCCAGACTACATTAATTCCTTCTTAAGTCTGCTGAATACTAATGTTAGATCTCCTAGTGGGGGGAACGTTGTGAGAAATACCTCAAACAGCGAACGGCGGAAATCGTCATCAACATGTGAGCGATTGAACGTGTCAAAACCTGGAGGACAAGCTCCACACGGAAAAACATTCTCAACCAATCATGACAGGGAAGTGTAAGAGTCCTGAACGACCTCAGCAAAAAGGGAGGAAATTGGCGGATGATTCCGATGAGATGTCTGTTGCAACAGTTTTGCAGGTCCTACACGGTACAACACATTACCCAATATTAGCTCTCGACATGCTATCTCGATATGCTACAAAAAATGGAGTAGGTCACAGTACTTTGACGAAGTCGTTGTTCCTAGGGAGGAAACAGACAAGACAACTAGGTAGTCGCGCACATGGCAACAGCGCACAATTATGAGCCAATAGTTCCTGAAGCTGCAATAATTACTGGCTTTCTCCGGGCCAATTAAAATCCTTCAAGTTCAGATAACCGTTTAACGTCCCGAGATATGCATTTCCTGTCGCACGAATCCTTCTAGCCCTCTGCTGTGTTTGAGGGTGCTTCTAAGTGCAAGAACATACGCCGCATGGGGAATCTGACAGCGCCTGGGTTACATCCTCGAACGCCACGACGTCGCTACACACCGTTGAGCTGCGTACCGTGGGTAAGGCATAATTATCATCACATGGTATGACATGGTACACCAGATTGCGTGGTATGGCATAGGGTAGTAATTGTACTGTTTTCAAAGTAGTTCTATCTGCCCGATTGATTAGCATCTATCAAGTCCGACTATCTAAGAATGGGAATTAGGTCTACGGCAGTATAATGCCAAGAAAGCACCACGTTTTCTCCGGTGGTCCAATCAATGTTGAGAAAATCTCCGATCGTGGTACAGTACATGTCAGTTCCAGTCCCCAACTTCACGATCGAGATATCGTCTAGTCCTGACTCTTATGTACAGGACACGCAAAGCCACTCTTTTCTCCGCGGTTGTCCCCACCTATGCTCGATCCCTGTAATAACTAGCATTGCGAGCTCACTTTGACGGATGAAAACTGCCAATGGCAGCTTGCGCTACAGATGCCTGAGCCGCAAGAAGAAGTAAGGTGAGAAGTCGCGATGCGGATTCCGCCGAGCTCGTCAAGTCACAGCTGTCTCTTATCTCAAAGACCTCACCAATCTTTATTCTTTGGTACTGCCAGCATCATAGACGATTCATAAGTGGGCGGGACCGTGGCGAAGATGTGGATTCTCATAATGCAATGGTCATCTGATCTGACCACCACCGGCACACCGTTGGGGGATCTAAATATGGCAATGTAAAGTGACAGGCTTCGAAAATAGCAACAACAAGGCAAAACACGAAACGGTCAGCTTGTGCTATCATGACGAAAACGAATTAGAGATTTGCAGAATGGTAGTTATTGAACATCTAGGTACACATGCAAGCCAGTCGTGAGCCGTGCTGTCGTGGTAGTGAGACCTGTCTGCATCGGGTAATTGCCTATCAAGCAGCGGCACAGCACTGATCCGTAGGATTCGTTGTATCAAGACCAGAGTGCTACCATGGGCTAACGTGAACCGCCGATGAGTTCGCGGTATAAGATCTATGCGAGTTCTTTCGTATTGTAACATTTCGAATCATGATGCTCTGTCCCTAGTCCACTACTCGTGCCCTTTCTTGTGCCCCTGACCTGTATTTTCAGTATGGAGGACATACGCCTACTCATTCTATGCCTAGCGGCACCAAGCCTTCTTTTTTCTGTGTTTCGCCAGTTCTCAGCCTGGAAGGAGAGTACTGTAAATTCCGATGAAAAGTTTCCTGGGCCACGACAATTCCCAGTGGTAGGCCGAATACACGACCTCGACAGGTTCTGCATGTGGAAGAAATTCAAAGAGTGGGCCGACGAGTATGGTCCGATCTTTCGCACGAGCATGGTGGGCCAAAAGTTCATTATCATCTCTGACGAGAAGATCGCCGAAGAACTGCTTGTCAGACGTGGCAACAAATACGCTGGTAGGCCTCAAATTCGAGCGCTCCTAGACCATAAGACCAGCCCTGTTTATGTTGCACTGATGGACCGTCAAGGTAAGTGGTGTGCGTTGCATTGGCATGCTCATTCAGCTGACTCGAACAAACCTGCAAGAACACTGGAAAGAACAGCGGAAATGGGTACATGCCGCGGTGACTGATTTTCATCGACACCACTATTATGGGGTGATCGAAGCGGAAGTGCGAAGATTTCTCGCAGTCCTCTTGATCGACCCAGTCAAATTCCAAGCGAATGCGAGAGAGCACTGCGGACGCATAATGAGTAGTTTAACCTGGGATGACGCCTCCCAAGGTAAACAAACCGGCGATCACGCTGACGTGACTTTGGGGCAAATGTCAGTTTCTGGCCCAATCGTCAACGTCTTGACCCCTTTATGGCACTTGCCTTGGGCTCTTAACCCCTGGAAGAAATTTGAACAGGCCAGATTGTACGTAACCAACTCTTGCTCCTCATCCCTGTTAGGGATGGTCCCAAGACATCCATAACAGAACTTATACCGAGTCATAAGCATTGCAAGTAGCAGGTACTAACTCTACCGATCAAAGTGATTACCAGAGTACATGGTGGCTAAATTCATTTCAAATCGCGAAGCAAAGGTACTTGGACGGCAATCTTCATGAACATTCTTGGACCTACCGATACTTCAAGGGGCTCCAAAAACAAGGCAACAATACACTGCAGCAGAATGCAAAAGAAGAAGAGTTTGCGAGTTGTATGCTCGGTTTTCAGAATTTGGTTGGGGTCCTCACGGTAGCTGGCCCTCTCGAATTCTTCATCATGGCAATGACCCTGCATCCTGAGTGGCAGCGGAAAGCTCAAGAAGAGATCGACAGAGTTTGTGGTGATAAGATGCCGACTACTGCAGACAGTCCGAACCTCCCAACCGTACGAGCCTGTCTCAAAGAAACGACGCGGTGGAGGTCCGGGGTACCTATAGGTGAGTGCTAAATTCACCTTATTTAAAAGTAGCATAACTGATCCATCTTCTCAGGTGTTCCTCACCAGTGTGAAGTCGACGACGAGTTTCGCGGTGAGAAAATAACCAAGGGTACCGTCATCGTGGCGTGCGAATGGTGAGCCTCTCTTTAATTACCCTATCATATGCCCAACTAAGAAAAATCCAGGGCAATGAACCGCTCCCCAGAGAGATATCCGGACCCCGAGAGCTACCGCCCTGAGCGTTACCTCGAAGAAGGTTGGCCAACCTACCAAGAACCGCTATCGAGGTACCCGAACTTTCGCGAGGGTGTCGGCATGCACACCTTCGGCTTTGGCCGCCGAACATGCCTTGGACAGCATTTAGTAGACGACGAAATGTTTCTCACTGGTGCTGCTATTCTATGGGGTTTTAATCTCAATAGAACTAGGTGCCCAAAAACCGGGGACATTGTAGAGTTTGACTCTGAGGCGACCAATGCCCATGTCATTCTAGAACCACTTCCATTCCCATCTGATATACAGCCTCGAAGTCCCGAGCGCGCTGCCCAAATCCTCAGTTCCTATCAAGACGTCAGGAGTGAGTTACGAACTTGGTAAAGAGTTGTTGAGCACCTGGGAAATTCATTCCGCGCTTTTCAGAGCATGTTTGATTACTGGGGCGGGCGGTGCAGATTGCTTTCACGGTTTCGCGTTACTTTCGGCAGTATGTTTACCATGCCATAACTAGTGTTATCTCATACCTGTGTAAATATTTAAGCAGCTCTAGTAGCAGCTTAGGAACAAGCATAGTTATGTAAACAACTCCCTTAAAGTGCTATATAAAATATAAAACACACTTAAGATCTTAGCAGTTTATAAAACCCTTCTAGAAAGTAATAAATAATGTTTAATATTGTTTTACTACTACTTGCCTAGTGTTATAGTAGTTATTTAACAATAATTTATTGATTATATAATAGTTATTTTATGACTTACAAAGTATTTATAATGCTATATGCCGACTTGGAAGCCATATATAACCATCTCATCTATTTATATGGCGCCTCGTTGTCAAGCTTTTACACTAGAGTAAAGGAATGCAATAGTAACTAAGTAGCATAGTAGGGGTTAGGCTTTAATTCTATTGATTCCTATGCTCTGCTGTTCAGTGGGAGTCGCCTAGTCCTTAAATACACAGGTCTCGTAGCACAAACAGCCCTCTACAAGGGAGCACCTGGGTCATGGTGAGACTCATGCTACCTTCTAGCACCTGACACTCGTCCCTCACAACACACTCATTATCCTTGCACTACTTCTATGTATCAATATTGATGGGCCTTTCTCATCTACTCGCACCAACTCAAGCTCGGATAGGGCCGAAATTTTGACTCTCAACTTCTACCGTTGGACCCCAAGTGATAATGTAGAGATCAGGTATAACGCGTCCGGCGTGATTTTCAGTAGATATATCGGAATGTCACAGCCTTGTCCCCTTTCGTAGACAGCTCTTCGGGCGTAAACTGATTATGCGCTCCGTCATTCAAGGCCTTCGCCCTTTTCTTGTTAATCCGGTTGTAGCTCAAGAGTAGAACAGCAGCCGCAATGAGACCAACGCTCGTGAAAGCTAGCTCCAATGCGTGCCCCAGAATATACCTGGGGGAATCCTTCTGTCGATAGAAGTTCGATGCGAAGGCTCCGCCCAAGTTACCCACGCCGATCTGTATTGCCATGCCGGCGCTTCTTTTATAGCCTCCAGCAAGGTTGTTGGAGAGCCATGCGATATTGCCCGCGAATGAAGAGTAGATTCCAGCTGTGGCTATGAAAACACCAGCGTATACGACGCCGGGACCCCCTGTGATACACCTAGCACCATGTCAATTACGGTAGTCAATGGCCGACCGGGTTGTAGACTTACAAAATGAAGCCAAGCAGTATTGCTAACAAGCAGACGATGACAAACGGGCTCCGCTTGCCCACGCGATCAGAGAAGTAGGCCACAAGTACAGCGAGGATTGCTGCCGTTACGTATATAGGCACGGTAAGGAGTTGGGCTGTGGAAGAGACGTAGCCCAAACTTTTGATGATGGTGGGTAGGAATAGACTGATGCCGTATAGTGGGCAGACAATCTAGCAGAGGTGGGTTAGATATTTTATTTGTGAATGGCAAGAGTGTCAGGTTCATCATGACTTACCCCCCAGTAAACGAATATGTTAACCCATATCTGCCAATCTTTGAACGCATCGCGGACGTACTTCCAATCGAATTCGTCAGCCTGGGCGACGCGCACGGCACTCCCGTCCTTGACCTCCATGTGCCCCTGGTACTTCAGTCGGTAGATGACAAAGGCTCGCTCCTCTTCCGTGAGAAAAGTCGCTGTCTCGGGGAAGTCGTAGAGAAGGAAAAAAGCGGAAATTGCGACAACAACCTTGATGATGGTTTAAATTAGCAATGGTGATGTGATACTCGGGGGAAGGGGGGTGCATATTTACTGTAGCAAGGCCTTCGAGGATGAAGATCCAGCGCCAGCCCTCCAAGCCGCCTAGACCATCTAGTTTCGCGATCGCAAAGGCCAGAAGACCGCTAAATGCCCCCGCGATCGATGCTGCCGAGAAGAACATGGCCTGGCGAAGTTGGATCTCTCGTCGACAGTACCTGCGGTCAGTAAGTCAGCAGATTGGGTTCTTATACGTAGTAGGGAGTGCCACTCATACCACATAGTCAGATAATACTGGAGGTCTGATTAGTCTTCAAGGTCCAATAGATACCTGATGTGGAACTTACGGCACACCCAGGGTACAATCCCGCTTCTGTGACGCCGAGAAAGAATCTGGCACTGAGAAGGCCTTGAAAGTTCCGAACAATACCCTGCGTGTATGGAAAAACCGTTAGTCGAGATCTCTAACTCTTGCATAATAGAGAATGCCGATTGAGTAAACTGATGTTCTCATTTTTACCATTAATGTCATGACTGTTCCCCATGCCACCATGATACCGGGTAGCCATCTGCTTGGACGAAGCCGCTTGAGGAGGAGATTACTTGGAACTTCAAAAGCCGCATAGCCTGAACAACATGGCGTTAGTTACCACCCCAGAACGAGTCTCTACTAGACGCCATCTTGGCTTCAATAAGCACAAGTGTTGTCTTAAGCTTCATTAAGCAAGGAGTACAAGTAGGTGATGATCACTCACTGAAGAAGAAAACAGTAAGGCATAAGTTATACTGATCGTCCGTCATCATCAAGTCCTCCTGCAAGCCCTCTAATCATCGCGTCGCATGAACGCATTAGTCGAGCTCTGGGTCTTCAAAACATCAATCTCGCTTGACGAGATCATGCCCCGGGTTCATTGCACACACCTATCTTTGCGTTTCCAATGTTGCCACGATCGAGGAAAGAGAGCAGATAAAGCAAGGCGAGCATCGGAATGAGGCGAATGTCCATCTAGATTTTGCTTTAGAAATATAGAATCGCGAATCGCTGGAAAGATCTCAACCTAACACACCTTTCTCAGAATCTTCTTCTCGTCCAGATGTGCGAATGACTCGAACGTAGTACCAGACGCCAAAGCCATGGCATCCATGTGATTGATCACATCCTTTTCGATTGGATGTTGGGCCTCGTCGACCTCGACCACTTCCGGCTTTTCAGGCATGGCACTCATCGTGGCAAAGTGTCAATTTTTAAAAACTAAGAATGGAAATATGGAAATGCAGGAGAAGCTCTCAATCTCTGATGCGCCATGTCAGCAATAAGTATTCCAAATTCCTTCCCAGCCACAAACACGTCATGCCTCGACCGGGCTCGCCGCCTACCACGGGTCAACCCTCGAATATCTCGGCGTACAAAGATCGCGGTCCATCTCCGCACTTCCCCGCAGTTCATGATAGTACGGCTGGTCTATCTATGCTGGTAGATGCGGGGATAATTCCGAGCTATTACCCCAGATATCTATACCCCGGATGCCTGGAACGATCAACTGGGGCTAGAAGTCCTAGTACTTGGAAAGACAGGCCACATCCATGGCTATCGCTTCGGCATAGAGCTGACAGGCACGACAGGCAAGACAGGGCAGTAATAATAGCCGTGGTTGAGCGAACATTGGATCATCCCAGGCACGTGTCACAGTAGCACGGATCTGCACAGATTGCAGATCGATATGAAGAGGTGAATCTTGTATGAGAGCGACACAGGTGACGGCTCGCGAAGGCACACACACATAATGATTAATCCATTCTCAACTGATTGAGCTATGACGGAAACAAGCTACCAGGATGATAATCAAGCGAAATGAAAGATTGTACTGATGCCTTACTCTTTGGTGCAGGCTGCACTCGGACCTGGAGCCGTTGAAAATCTCACTAAAATATTTAACCAAGCCAAAGACAGAGCTCAACATGTTACAATTGATGATTCTAAATATGGAAGTACGAGCTTTATTTGGCGGCATTGAAGCCCTCTTCAAGGCTGTTCCCTTGCTCGAGCTCGGAGTCTTACTCTTGAACAGCTGCTATTCCAAAATTGACGTACGTACCTAGGTAGGTATTACAGACAGCTCGTGCAGGACAACGACACTAGGGCATAATTATGCCTCTAAGGTTGAGTAACACTACTCTCCCAGGGAATGATGAACCTTGATCATACAGGACTATTATAGGTTGGTGTGGCCTCCGGTTCCAGTCCGGCTGGAACAATCATGAGTTCCCCATCAATCTGCCATATTATAACGCCAAAAAGTAACCAGGGCAAGCCAAGTCGCATCCGACTTTATGCTTTGGTGAGAGGCGTCATAGAACTCTCTCGTGCAAATCCGGGACTGCTGCTCTGAGTATCACTACCAAGACGGATCGTATCGGTCAGACTGATCTCACTATTGGCATCGTCACGGTGGCGGGTGCCTCGTCTCTCGAGTTCGTACATCCGATCCCGCTCGTTACGAACGGCGTCGGCCTATGAACGATATTAGTATCATCGCTTGTCATACGACTTCGTGTGATCTCTGCAGGTTTTGAACCAACACGCAGAGTTGCTGTTGCATGAGAAACTAATTGATAATGGCAAAATCGAAATACTTTGGAATTACGTACTGTGTTCTGGCCCTTCGGGATGCCTCTAAGCTGGTCCATCTTTGCGCGCAGCTCCACTCGTAGTGCTACCCGGCTTGTTGAGAAGAAGATGACGGCATTCCAGAAGCCCTGGAGAGGTAGGACAATGGCACTTGCAAGATTAAGCGGGTAGCTGAATTCCTGTGGGTTGACGAGGTCGTGTACACGGTTGATGCTGCTTGGAGTCCAGGTGACAAAGACACTGACAGCGAACACGAAGGATGTACGCAGGTACGCCAATTTCACGGGGTCCATGTTACTGAACTTGGCGGTCCATCTCCTGTAACTGTTATGAACGCGATGCCATATGTTCTCTTTCACCTCAACTGGTGGCTCGGCAGAAATGCAGGTGGTTGTCGTCGCAACTGGGCCCGGAGTTGAAATAGTTATCGGTCGATCAAAACCGTATTGGTCCTCGACTGGACCCTTAAACCAGTTGAGGGGGGCTGTACCAGAGAGAGGTCGATTGACTCGTTCGCTCTCCGTGTTGATTGTCGTCACTTGCAGAACCTCACGGTTGATGGTTCCCATTACGGCGGCATTAGTACACAGATCCTAGCAGATGTCAGTTGTAGTCCCCACTGCAAGTCATGATGACCGTTACCTTTTCTCCGGAATCTCGAGTTTCCGGCGATTCGCGGGTGGGATTGCTTAACGAGAGGTTTCGAAGTTGGTTCCGCTGTTTGAATACAAAGTAGCCAACTATAATATAGATGCTCGTAGACAACACGATGCATACCCAGATTGGTAGGTAATAGGTGAAGATACGTAGGTTAGACCAGTCTCTACTTATCCAACACCATATCTGATAGAATGTTAGCATGGGCTAACGCAAGGCGGGGAGGAGTAGTCTACCGTAGCATCACCATAAACAGTATTACCCGAAGCATCACGGACCAGCAGTAGCCACAATGCGGGGATGAATGGTATTCCGTAGCAAACGATAAAGTAGGCGTACCAATATCGCAAGAACGTGCTAGGATTAGCCGAAAAGAAGAAGACCATGTAGACGTTGACAGCCATAGCAAAGGACCACCACGGATCTGATTGCATAAATCTAATGGACAAGTCAGTCGGATCCCGAATCAGCATTGCTGTGACGGAATCGAGATTGCCAAGTAAGTAGAATGATAGAATGACTCCGTAGAACGTACAGTTCAAACAGGAAAGCCTGTGCTTGGCATAGGGGACTGGTAGAGCCGACCAAAACGCCTGAATATCCTATGAGGCAGGCAATGCTTGCTCCCAGGTTTGCGACAGACGCGAAAACGATGAACGTGTTTGGAACCGTCCGAAGTCGTTTGAACGTAGCGAAAGCAATCAGAATTGAGACCACTGCTATCAAAGACAAAGCAGCTCCTATACGTTCGAACCTGACGATGGTCTCTATATTGTTCGGAGGACTTGATGTCGCTTCAGCCATTGTAGCCTCCGTCGAAGAGGATAACATGCTGTGCGGTTGAAGGCTTGGGGGTCGCAGGAAAATTACGAAAATAATTGTCGGATGATCGAAGAGGTAGTTCAAGTTTGCCGAGGAATTATGGCTATAAGGAGAACTTATAGAAGAAGCAAGTTGGAAGTGTCACCCAGAGCAGTACTGATTGTCGATCATGTACGCAGGTGCTTGTTTCTTTCGTTGTATGCTCTTGGCGGGTTGAATCCACGCAGTTTGTATTGCAGTGCTGCGGATGATGGTTTTGCCTCTTATCTAGCTGTAATCAAGCTAAGATTCGCTGAAAATTGAAGATCACTTCTTATGTGCTGTGCAGTTTGAATAGCGTCAATGTTGTTGCGTGTTAGTGCACCTGTGTCACAATCAACGTGGGCCGGAATGGGTGACGTTGTGAGTTGATGCCATAAACAGTGCCGAGGCTTGCTCAAGATGAGTTTGCGATCGATTTGACGACCGAGTCTGAGTATGGCACACGCAGCAAGAAACGCGTACGCGTCCGGAAGCTAATACGCGTTAACAGGAGGAGCGAAGAAGTGATTGCTAACACCGTTCTGTATAAGCAAGTAATAGCGAATGCAAGAGCAAGAGCTTCTTTAGAACAAGTTGACGAATAAACAACAGTGCTGCTACTGCGAAGATGGTCAGACTTTGTGGGTTATGAGGTAGCCCAAAACAATCATATATGATCAACTCTGGAAACATTAAACGAAGATGGTAAGGCAGCAGATGCAGCATACCTCAGATGTACTCTGTCAAACCTGTGCAGTGGACTAATGGGGTCAAGCCAGAGTATCGAGGACGCAGGTAGCCGTGTTGTCCCTTGCGCAAGCAAGGTTTGTCCGCCAGACAACACCCATGGAGAATGAGAGGCAGAGATTTGGTGTTGCTGCGAGTACGTGATATAACAACTAGGATGTGAGAAGAGGTACTGATTATGACTGCGAAAAACCACAGTCTTCATAAATTCGACAGCAATCCAAGAATCTCCGGAGTTCGTGTAGTGTGCAGAGTCAATGGTCCGGATAGGGGATATCCAGGAGTTGTTGTTTGCATGTGTGAGGTCCAGTCATGTCTGCTTCACGGCCACTGGGTAGATATGAGATGCTTTCACGATAACTGGTCCCGTTACACAGAGAATGTGCTCAATCACGTAGACGCAAGGCGTTGGTTAATCTAACGATGAAGAGAACCCGATGAGACCCCACCGGCGAGTCCTAAAGTTGTTTGCGTTAGCTGGGTGCGGGATGGGCGCCACCCCATGAGGTGGCCTTGAGGCTTGAGGCTCGAGGCTCGAGAAAGTACATGGAAATCTCGTCCTTACTTGAATGCTGTAGCCAGTCAGGACGTCCGGGTACTGGCGCTGTGTCTTGGCGAAGACACCCCCAAAGACTTTATTTAAACTTGTCAGCGTCGAGAGACTGGAGGAGCCTTACATTCAGAGGTCTCTGGAGATATTTTCTTAGGAAGGTAATAGGTAGCTACATGCATCCATTCCCTTGTGGCCAACCTAGGGGTGAATGCCGCTCGCCAGCTGAGTGAATATACTCCGTACATAAGAGGGCGACTATTAAGCAAGCTACATGCACAGGTGTATGCAAGTCCAACGCACAACGCAGGACGATCCCTGCAGGCCGGCCATGCGGAGAAAACGCCTCTATCGATGTTAAGCCCAAGGCAAGGCAAGCCTACTAGATATGCGAGATGGAAGAAGCATCATGCAGCTGCAATCTGGACTCTAATACCTCCACCAAGGTCAAAGGTAACAGGAGATAGGTAATCGCACCCCAGGCGCGACTACTTACATGTACACAATGAGACACGGGTGCTACTGCGTTTTGCTCATATGAAGTGTCGTTTACGTCTGGGTTTCCGATTGGTTTCCAGGCTTTTTGGTCCCGAGATACCTGACATGATCATAATCAAATCTACCGCACAGTCGGGAAACGCATACAACTCGATTCCACAGGCCGAACGTGCAGTTTACAGTGAACTATCATCAGCCCAGCTTATTCTAATCACGAGTGTGCGGGAACCCACAGAGAATAAATAGTAAGGGATAAGTAATCCTGGAGGTTCGTTCATCACTCATCACCCATCAACTACTGTTTGCTACCTTGCAGCGTGGAACACATGACACCGCCATTGCCGCCCCTCGACAATTGCATTCAATAGACGCAATGCACCCAGGCTACTTGCTGCAGCGCCGAGTCGAGACCACCACCAGCGGCAGCGACAGCCAACGAAGCAGGTTAGTTAGTGCTGGGGATTCGGGAACGAAAGCACTGGCGCGACTTGGTCAAGCACGCACCCACATGGCTACCTGCCTTCTCTTCTCTACCTCTTTGGGCAACTGCAGCGAGAGACTGATTGTATTTCGGGACAGTGCATGGAAAAGACAGGCAACATGGAGGTATAGCGAGCCAATCCATTGACGGGCTCCATCCCATTTGAAAGTTCCTCTCGATTGTCGCGTTTGCCCTCAGCTTCTGTCCCGACCTTGACACCGTGAGGGACGGACGGTAGGACAGGACGGCTCGTACTTACCTACCTATTCTGCAAGTACCAAAGTAGGTAGGGTACTATAGCGGGTAACGAATTGCCGTTTGTGGCAGCCGTCTCGGCCAGACAGGGCCATGATTGGCTAGATCCACCCCGATCGCTCCCGTGGCCGGACAACCCCCACGATACCACTAGCCAACTCTACTAGTTACAGGGCTCTCTCCCAGCAGCGGGCTCGAGCGGGTGCTGCCGCTGCTGCTTTAACCTACTTGTCCCCTGTGGGTGTCGAGGTTCCAACTTGGAGGTCTACGACGTTATCTGGAGTAGGTAGGATATTGAATTACTGTACACCTGAGGGCGCGTCTTATCTACGGAGTAAACCATGACTCAATAAGACTTGGAACACGCATATCCAATGCAAACAGACCGTTTACGCAGCAAGCGTTACATGCTTACCCGAAGCAAGAACCACATGCTACAGTTCCGCACAACAGCTTTCTCCAACAGCGTATCATTCCCAATAGAATGTCAAATGTCTCGGTAAGTCTGCTCACTCGCCCGCAATGATAACATTGCCAACCTTGCAATGAGACTCAGACTAGATGCGCAACATGTTCTCTCACTAAGACAGAACTGCGAATATCTGTAATCGACCCACACGCACTGTACGTGGCAAACGCCAATGTTGGTACATAGAAACGTCTCTCCGCCAAGACAACCAACCCGCATGGTAGGTAACACCTCCATCTCTCACTATTCTGGTCAGCTTCTCGTCGCAGGTTTCACCAAAGGTTTCTCGCGGTAATGAATCGAATCTGCTCCTGTATTCTTGTCTTGACTGGCAACTACTTACTTACATGGATGTATGTACCCCTTGGAGCTCTAGCACCCGTTATCCGATGAGAAGCCATCTGAGGAGGCCGTGGTTGGCGCAGTACCTGGTAGCTCTACTGCCCGGTCTACCGTTCATTACGTATCTTCTCGTATTCGAACGTTGTATATGTCAATATCAACTTGCACGTAAGCAGTTTTCGAAGAGAGGGATCACATAATGTTTGCATGTAGATGTAAGTGTCGATGGAGTTGACATAATGAAGAGCAGAGCGCAGAAACGTTGCTAGCTATGGCATACCAAAACTACTGAATAAGAATCAGGATACAGGTAAGTGGCAATGGCAGTGGCCGTACGTCCCATCGTGTTCCTGTTTGTAATTTGTTGGGAAGGGAGTATATCTGTCCTCTCACGGATGATGTGTTCTTGCTGTGCGACTGGTCCTAAATGTAGTAGCCTGAGAATGTCTATCTTGTGAAGTCTATAAGGACCTCTCCAGCTCCAGCTCCAGCTCATGCATCTTTACGCCAGATTTCCGTGAAAAACTGGGCATGGGGCTACTAATCGTATTGGGCTAATACCAAGCAGCTCGGTGCTCACCTAATGTGTCGCCGTTATCCCTATCACAGTCTGTTTCGTCCACTGTTCCTGATTTCGAACTTTAGTTGTGCTGACATTGCGTGATAAGCTACGATTGAGCGTTATATACATATAGAGTAGGCAGCTAGTGATCCAAGAACCTTGCTCTTTTAGTAGTCATCCGTACTATACGCCAGGTGCCAGATCCCAGACATGACGAATTCAGATAATAAAATCTGAGATTCATCTCAGTAGGAAATAAGAGAGACCTATGATTAGGTACTGTGAACAGCCTCACTCCTCAGAGTAGTTAACGTCCGTCCATCCCTCCACGATGCGCGATACCAGGATAACTGAAATACAGGGGCGACTTGGTAAGCCCCCGATTTACCCATGAGTGTCAGTTCATATATCCTGCCGCTTTCGCATGTCCGGCGAGTTATAGCTCATCCGTTGAGCTACAGGCGATTAAAACACCATATTTGATATCCTACCACAGGTCCAGCCATTCGTCTTCTTTACCAGTCAAGTGGCCACTATGTGGTATAGAAGAAGTCGGGCCGGTGATCGCCTAGTTGATCGAGCTCCCGCTCGGTCTTCCCCTCGGCAAGATAGTCTCGCTTGCCTTCACGTCTCTTCTTGTTCTCTATTCTGAGCAGTGTAGTCATCAATATACTACCTCCGAACAGAAACACTGTCATGTAGCCAAGGATGACAGCATGTCCCTCGATGTAGCGAGGCGAGTGGAAGAAAATATTGGAGCTGACGATGCCGTTGAGGTTGCCCCAGCCAATTACAAATCCCAACACAACGCCCCTCTTGTAGACACCCTCGATGTTGTTGGCCATCCAAGTAATTGTGTTGGAAATACAAGGGTAGATTCCAAGAGCGCCTAGGAACGTGGCTGCGTACTTGACCGCGGGGTCTTCGGAAACAATGAGCAGGATGAAACCGATGATTCCGATGACACTGACGCAGATGTTGCATAAACCACGTTGGCGGGTGCGATCGGCGATGAACCCAATGAGGACAGTGAGCAGAGCAGCTGCGGCATACGGAGGGACACTCAGGAGATTAGTGCGAATCGGATCAGAACTCCAGCCGGATTCTTGAATGATGGAGGGTAGGAAGAGTGAAAACGCGTATAGGGGCATGTCGCATCCCATGTAAATGGCCATGCCTAGCCACATCTTCCAGTCCTTGAGGCCGGCGTATAGATACTTCACGTTCCACTCTTCATGCTCCGCAGATGCTTGTTGGTCCATCCTCAGCCGTCGAATGACTCTGCTACGGTCTTCTTCACTCAGGAATTTGGCGTCATCCGGGAAATCATGTACCATCCAAAAGGACACCACAGACACGATGACTGTGAGGATTCCCTCTAATATGAATATCCAGCGCCAACCGGCTAGATTGCCTTTGCCATCCAGCTTTTCGATGGCTGCTGCTAGCAAACCACCAAAGGAGCCTGCAAGCGCAGCAGCGGAGAAAAATATGGCCTACGACAGCACTGTTAAAATGTTGCACGATCAAGGAGAAGGTAAGTGGTAAGTACATACAGCACGGACACCAAACTCAGACCGCTTGTACCAACATGAGAGGTAGTAATTTACGCCCTTGAGAATTGTTCGAGTTAGTAGATATCTCCCAGATTATCCATTTGAACATGAGAATCAGGTTTTGAAGTAAGGGGCAAAGTGGTTCGCGGGGCAAGGGGAGAAAGCGGAGTGGGTAGAAAACAAGTATGGGTTCATACCGGGAACAGCCCAGCCTCCGTGAGACCCAGGAACCAACGAGCTGCTAACAGACCGGAATAATTCTTGCAGAAACCCATTCCCGTCATCGAAGCACCCCAGAAGAACCTAATCCAGCACAGGGTTAGAAAATCGTTTCCGCAGATGACATGAAACAAACATAGACAGCGACATGACGCACATGATAACCGGGATAAATATCGAAGGCCGTAGGAATTTAAGCAGCACATTGGTAAGCGGCTCGAAAACCGAGTAAGAGATGAAAAAGATTGTAAGAGTCAGATTGTATTGTCCAGTTGACAAGTTCAAATCCTCGGTGAGGCCGGCGACCTTGGCATTGCCGATATTTGTCCGATCCAGGAAGGCGAGAAGATAAAGCAGACAGAGCTGGAATTGTGACACAGCATCAGTTGTGAACCAAAGTGCTGGAACCCGCGTGTGCACGTACCCATGGGATAAGAGTGAGATCGAGTTTCCTAAGCAGGGCCCGATCCTGAAAGACATCGTCAGCTGTGCGACTCCAGTACCTACAGGTCCTATTGAAGAGGGCTCGGGGCCGGAGCGGGCAGGTGGATTGGTGCTTACAACTTTCTCTCTCTCCTCGTGGGTGAGATGCGCATCGGGATCGGAGTCGAAATGGTCGCCATCACGCTCGTCGCGCGACGACGAATGCTTCTCGAGGTCGCTCATTGCGAGTGTATCGATCGAGTCGAGTATAGGCAATCCGTTGAAGGGGAGAAGCCGAACAATGCAGCCGGCTTGTTGAGGGCCGGTGGTTTTATGGAAGTGGTGCGACCTTTCACGGCGTGGGCAAGCTCTTTGATGTTCAGTCACCAGAGCCAGACCAAAATTACCAGGATCGGCTCAAGTGCATATATATAGATACATCAGACATGAAACAGAAGAGGGAGGGAGAAGAACAAAGGAGCAGGCGGGAGCCAGAGATATTTCACCACTGATCTACATGCCCATCAGATGATTAGCTGGTGCAAGCAAGGTACCTTTTGCGCTAGCACTAGGCAATTGTTCATTTCTGTCGTGCTACTGCCACCCGAGCCACCGAGGTGCGAGTCTAGGACCAAGATCCAACCCATTCCCGCATTGAGAAATCCATGCACACATCACAACGCTTTACAGTCCGTCCGGGACGGGGGACGAGGGGAGACGGGCGTGACGGGGCAAGGGATGATAAGCCAGGGAGGTGGGAGGGTCTTGCGCTATCCTCTTGGAGCCTGTCTTGCCTGTCGAGCCTGTGCACCTCCAACACCCCTATGATGATTTGTAGACGCTAAACAGTGGTTACGATGTCTCCAGAGACGCTGTAGCCGTAAGATAAGCAGGCATGTATAACACGCCGAGCCCCAGGACCTTGTCAAATGTCTAGGCTGATTTGGGGCAGAGGCTTGCTGAGCAAATAATCAGTGATAACCTGAAAGAGTTGGAGCTGGAGCTGGAGCTGGGGCCAGGCGTACCAGGGTCTGGTGGTCATGGTCTGGTCAAGCCCTCCAGTTAGGACCAGGGAGTTATATCCCTTGTTCGACGATTTCCCTGACGTAGGCATCGTCGGCCAGATCTTTCTACTTGTTGAACCTCATCTCTTCGTTTACTTTGAAGATATCAATAGGAGACCAGATTCGACTCGATGCCAGTGATGGGAAGATAGCAGGCACTATGTCCAAGATCAAATCTTCCAGGTCGTTCAAGATCGCCCCAGCAAGCGATCTGTACGACTACAGTATAGACAAACACATTTAGTAAGCTGTAGCTGTGTGGCATTGACTTACCCTGTCGATGGTTAGACCAATCAGCGACTAGCGATCAATTTGTTGTCAGGCGGCCAAAACTGAATCTGTTGCACGACAAAAGACTTGGGAATTGCTGTTTGTTTCCCAGCTCCCAACACACCCACCCGCAAGTCATCAATCACCAAAACCTCTGTGATATTTATCAGCAAAGTTATGGCCATGTGCTGTATGCTGTATACATACGGGCAAAGCTTCCATCGTATAAGTGGGTGAAAGCAGATGCTGTTGGGCCAGTATTCTCGTCGGTCTACTAGGTAGTACTTACATGGACGGTACAGAAGCAGGTGCCGCACGCTAGACTAAGTCTGCCGAGTCTAATCCCCGCTCTCGATGAACCTAGTCGGACTTAGTGGTTTTAGCTAAGGGCGGGGTAATAGCGCAGTAATAGTGTCCAACCACATCCCATGTAAAGCTCGTTTCTTTTATGGTCCTAAACCAATCACAGTCTTGTTTTTAGTTCCCTCCCGCAGTCCGAGCGCCTCGTTCATTACCTAGCTACATAAAGCTAAGACTGGCGTTCACCTCATTCTCCACAGACACCCTGACCCGCACTCGCCCGCCTCGCCCGCCGGGCTGCTCTCCCGTAGCTTCTGAAGAGGTTTTCCGAAGCGCGTGATGTCAGCAATCATTTGTCTGCGTCGACATATATGGGTCGAGTTGTCTAGTACAGATATAGCAGTTGTATCCTGTTCCTTATCAGCTTGTTGCATGGCAATCCACAGTATGAGGTTCAGGTTGACGTTAGCAACTCAATCCATTCTATTGTACCTGGCGAGCCTGGCTAACAATACAATCCCCCTGTTCTGCGACATAGTGAGTTGATCGATCCAGGGTCGTTTGGAAACCCCCCGTTCGGTTTTCTTGAACTTAATACCTGGGCTGGGGCAACTTGTAGAGTGTCGACAACCAACAAGTATGATATAATGTAAGCACGCAAGTTTATATTGTGAAGCCCCAGTCTCCGAAACGCTGCCCCGGATCTTGGAAGTCTTGGAAGTCTTGTCAGTTGCGGGGTGCGGAGATGAAGACACTAACGGCTTGGTAACTATACTTATAACGGGTGCTAAAGTGTAGGTAGTCGAGGGTAGCTCGGGTAGTTAACTCAAATCATCGCCAAGTGAAATACCCACAACGACGGGGGGCAGGATTAAGGATATGCCTTGCACCACTATGCAACTCACTACTTTGCATATTGCATTTGCAACAGGTTGCCAAAACCATGTGGATAGTAGTCTGTGAGCAATATGGCATCTGTAGGAATACTTAGTCTAGAGTTCCGGGCGAGGGGATATCATCTAGAAACCTTGCTCGTACAAGCCTCGGTAGTTGCAACTGGGTTATTGTACTTTCTGCCCAGGATAAGAAAGAAGCCTGACTGTGTTCCAAGGTTACTTTTATTATATCATTGTCCAGGTTTTTACGTAGTAGTTACATGTGTCCAATTGCCACGTGCAAATGTCGGAAGGCTCAGCGACATCATCTAAATGGGCTCCAGCATTTGTTGGGTCCGGATTTGACGGGCGCTTGCATTTTCGATATACGATGGCGCTCCCCGAAGTGTTGCTGATATGGTATTTCGGTACGGGGGGCTGCATACGAGAACACATTCGAGAACCAGCTGACGAACTAGAGGTCAGTAACCATTAGTTAAATGAGACGGGTAGCTGCTCAACCTGATGTTCATTGCAAGGCAGCCCGGGAAATAATCGCGAATTACCACCCATGTCACTGGGTTTGGGCACTATGAGCCGCAACCCAATAATATCTCAGCTGCCTACTGAACGACCAATGGGATGACTACCTATCCGATGTCTTCATATAAATAACCTACACCATTGGTTCTGTGAGTTCACTTCGTCAGGTGCGTCATACTTATGAGGAACAGAATTGAAACGGTGACACTGGTTTTTGTTTGATCATATGGTGACGCCGCACCTCCATGACGGCATTCAGTCCTCAATTCCCTAAGTTTTCGCAAATATGAAATTGGGAGTTAGAAGCGTTGAGAGATTTACTAGTTGCACGTAGTATGCAGGGATGAAAGACTTTATGACATGGTTCCTTGTAGTGGTAAGGCTGTCGCTTTCGTTCAGCTTGAGCTGAAATTTCACAAAAACCGCAATCGTAACACATAAGTCATAGTAACAATCTCATAATGTCATACAAATGGTGGAGAGAAGACCGCCCACTACCTCCGAGCCACTATTTTAGCCATTCCTATCTGTGATGGATCGATCATTCAAGCTCGGTATATCATATGGAGCATGGGCACCTTTCCCACCGTTGATGTTCTTGATGTCGTCTCACATCAGCTACTGACATGTAATCAAACCAGACAAAGGTACTCATATTTTCATGATGCACAGCTCTGAATGATGCCCTAGTGATACATGGTCATCTGTCAGTTACGTGTAAGGTAAGTACCCTCTGCTTGTATAGCTCTTGTCCTCGACGAAACTTCTGAGACATATTAAAATCAAAATCTTGTATCTGTTAGAAAAGCATAATACTCATTCCATATGCCGCTTGTGTAGTCGCCACCGCGGTGGTTATGGTAATAGAGTCTTCACCGCCGGTGTTGAACTGAACAATCACCTCTGGCACTATCCTCATCTAAGAACTAACGATAGCCGACACGTGTTGCAGGTATTATAGCGACAAACGTTTCAACTTTTGATTATCATCGCTTCCCATATTCTCAGCTAACATGGTATTAAAAATGGACACTTCAGACCTGTACTTGGCTGTTAAATCTTCAAGTCTTGGTATTAAAGATACATAATAGCCTCGATACTCGAAGGTTGTTTATTGTATGCCCATGTTATAGCCGTAAGGTCCGAAAACAGCGAAATACATAAGTATGTACCGACGCCAGAGGGACTAATAGGGATTCTGTCTGGGGAACGCCCCAATATATAGCTGTAGGCAAAGCAACACCAGAGGCAGCTGCTCTCGATGACTCTTAATAAATATTCGTAGTATCTGATATATGCCTAGCTCCAGCGTCATATGGAAATCAGATGCTATGGAGAGAAAGGATGATTCTCAGCCACCTTAGATAACATTTCTGATGGTCTAATGTACATGTGTTTTTTATGTGTGACCATTGCTCTAGGTAGTTAGATCGAAATAAATGAGGAGCACACACTTAATACGATAATATGTGTACATCGCGAGATGTCAGGATTTCTTATGTAATAACGCCTTGTGGCTAAGAACACAATGTGAGTATCATTAATTCCCCCAAAAGTAAGCATGCATTGAAAAAATCGACCCTATGGCAACCTGACCAGAGCTCGATTTTATGGGCGATGCTTATCCCGATGCTGCAACACGTATGAAAACCGCTAGACACTGCATTCCATTATGCATCTCATATTGTTACCTTGAGAAGTTTTTGGTATTGCAGCTGAGTTACAATGATTGAGTTCGCACACTGCAGCTCAGGAGAAAAATATGTCACGGTATCGGTGATTTGCTGTCGTCGCTTTAGTACTATACCATGCGTCTGTTACATATTTCATTGCTGAAGCATGAATTGGAAGATGAGAATGTCAAGTCCTGCACAGTAGGCCGGCACGTACTATGGCACTGTCAATAACTGAATTACGTACATGTGGCGGGGTAGCTCAGCTGGAGGTACGAGGGGCACTCTCGGGCACTGGAATTCGCCAGACTCCCGACTCTCTAGGCAGCACCTGGCACCATCAGGCAGTCGCGACGCGTTGCCGGGTGTCATACGAAACCAGAGCTTCTTTGAACCGACCACTCTTTTATTCGCGTTTGCCAGGTCGCGCTACCTACCTAGATATTTGTATCCGTGCTATGTATGAGTTGCGAATGTGTTCCAGCCAACACTAAATGGGCCTACCGTTGAGAATGGAAAACTTGCACGCACCGACGGTCCCCTCGGGGCCGTCATCCCGCCCCCTTGCCAATGGAAATGCGAAGCAACTCTCGTTTGCCGAGCTTCAGCAGAAGAAGGTTAATATGGAAGCTGAGCTGAAGGCCCTTGGCGGCGTCCTGGATTCGGTTTGTCCATGAGCTACTAAGACTTGCCAGCAGTCCCCGTGCTAACGAAGCCACCAGCATGGAGTCAACATGGAGACGCCATTGATCACAAGAGACGGGTTTCCAAGAGCCGATATTGATGTTGCGCAGAGTAAGTTTTCTCGAGATCTCAGCACCAGTCCCGTTGGTAGGGTCTAAGACCACTCAATAGTTCGGACAACGCGATCGCGCATCATCCATCTGAAGAACGACTACAAGGATCTCATGAATGCGATCGAGAAGTATTTACATGAACATTTCGCAAGTCTGCAGGACAGTGGCGATGTGGCTTCCATCTCCGGCGCCACGAACCAAGCCACGATGATGGGAGACTCTATACCCGAGACTTTAGAGGTACCTTTCGCGAGGGTGAATAGCGTCGTGGCTGATAGTCCAGCTGCAGCCGCAGGTCTGAAAGCTGGCGATCAAATCAGGAACTTCGGATACGTAAATAAAAGCAACAATGACGACCTCAAGAAAGTGGAAGAGTGTGTCCAGGGGAATGAAGGGGTAAGACCCCAGCGCCCGTTTATCTGTGGTTCGCTCTGACAGCTACTGATTTGCTTTAGCAACGAATTCTAGTCAAACTCTCTCGGGAGAGCGATTTAGGCGCACGGCAGGAGCTCCAGGTGTACCTAACACCACAACGTAACTGGGGTGGTCGGGGTCTTCTTGGATGCCACATTCTTCCAATGTAACGGCCTGAACTCCTAGAATAGGCCGTTACCAATGAAAGACCAGTCGCCTATGTAAGCATGTATTGGTAGCTCGCGCTGTGGATGTGGAGGCCATCCTTATAGGCTGTGGGAACATGGAAACAGCGTTGTTCCATTTATCAGCAGCATCGAGAGGAAGATGGTCAATGGTTCGGCAAAACACCAAATGTTGCAGAAGACACATGCACAATCGAGCTAGAGTTGGTACGCGAGACAGTGGATATGTCTTCACAGGACCCAGCCCCAAGACAGCCATTGCCTGATGCAACCAAGTCTCGCCCTACTTATCTCATGGCACCAAGAAAGAAAACGGAAGCCAGTAAGGCGGGTGTTTATTGTTCGTATTCCACATTCGATGCCCAAAAAAATCAAAGAAAGTTTGGCATGCCTCACGACTGCGACACATCCGTGGCCGTGGACCAGTACGCAGACACTCAGGCACCAAAGGCACCAAAGGCAGCATTACCAAAGTATGAAGTAGAAAGTCGAGGCAGGTAGGTAAGGCAGGAAGCAAATGCATGTGTTTCTGGCAAATGCTTGGTAATCTGCACATGATAGGGAATCAAAATGGGTAGGTGTAGAGGGGGGAGGATAACCTCAGACCTATCAGGAACGCCTGTCTTCTATTAGGCACCTATGCGAGCTAGGTAGGTATGGTTCCCTTGTTCGCAGCTGGACTGCCTATCAATGAGAGTGGTAGCCTGTTGACGAAAGCATATGGGCATACTTGCCTAGGTACCTTACGTACATACATAAAAGCGTAGCAGATCGAAACCTACCACGCTCGCCCTGCATGCTACCTGCCACCTACCTACATGTACTGAGCCGCCTCCAAGTTGCCCCTAGGTAGGTTTCCACTGGCAGTTGAACACGAACCTTGAAGGTTGCAAACTGAGCCAGAGCCAGAGACACAGCGACAGAAACACACAGCAATAGAGATAGGTACCTAGAGACATCACGTGCCGCTGCGTGCCCCGCAACCACCAACTGGGGCAACCACCAACCACCAACCACCGCCGCCCAAATTTTCGGCGGCCCAAGCAGGGTTCGCACCCAAAAAGGCCCGCCCGCCGCCAAACTCTTTCTCGCAAGTACAATCAATCATCCGTCGGTGAACTGCCACCAAAAAGTCAACCTCTTCTCTGCGACTTTCCTCCCATCTCAACCCCCCTCTTGCTACCCACCAACCAAGGTACGCTCTCCCCCCGATCAAAACCTGCCCTGCGCGGCAAAGAAGTCCTGACGCCCACGCCCACTGTTTCTCTCCCGCCGTAACCAATCTCGCGCGCGCCGATATCCACCCCCACACTGACGTCGGGTCTAGTCTTCGATCTCTGTTTACATCCCAACCACATTGCCGAGAGAAAACAACGCACACGATGGCGCAGCCTACTCCCACGTTCAAGCTCGTCCTAGTCGGCGATGGTGGTACTGGAAAGGTACGTGATGCCTCGAGCCCCTTGTCGCCTTCGCCCATATCTTGCGACATGCCTGTTTGCTCCGATGCCCCGCCTGCCATCTGCCCCTCGTCTACCAGACTTCAGCTCGAGAGCATGCTGCATCATCAACTAACCTGTGGTTAGACCACCTTCGTCAAGCGTCATTTGACCGGAGAGTTCGAGAAAAAGTACATGGCCACGCTAGGTGTTGAGGTCCACCCCCTCGGCTTCACAACCGTGAGTAGTCACCGCCTGCCATCTACGCGTCGCTTCTAACATATCGATCCAGAACTTTGGTCCTATCACATTCGATGTCTGGGACACAGCTGGCCAGGAGAAGTTTGGTGGGCTCCGCGATGGTTACTACATCAACGGACAGTGCGGTATCATCATGTTTGATGTGACGTCCCGCATCACCTACAAGAATGTCCCCAACTGGCATCGTAAGTCCCAGTGCGTATACACCGATCACTTTTCACAAATTGACCGTCGTACTTCTAGGCGATCTTGTTCGTGTCTGCGAGAACATTCCCATCGTTCTCTGTGGTAACAAGGTCGATGTCAAGGAGCGTAAGGTCAAGGCCAAGACCATCACGTTCCATCGCAAGAAGAACCTCCAGTATTACGATATTTCCGCTAAGTCGAACTACAACTTCGAGAAGCCGTTCCTTTGGCTTGCTCGCAAGTTAGTCGGTAACCCCAACCTGGTCAGTACCGTTGATCCCAAACAAGCCGTGTCGCTTCAATAATGACTAATTTCAACAGGAATTCGTTGCCGCCCCCGCTCTGGCCCCTCCCACGGCACAAGTCGACGAGCAGCTCCTCAAACAGTACCAGCAGGAGATGGACGAGGCCGCCGCCATGCCGCTGCCCGGTGAGGACGAGGATGATGACTTGTAAACGGTCTACGACTACTAAGAGGGCGCGGGTAGCCTGTGTCATTGGTTGATCTTGTCCAGCACGACAAACTCGACACTCGCAGGGCATTAGGGTGGAAGGAATACGAGCACCCCCAACAATGCAGTGCTTGGCGAATTAATAACGAGCACGCATTTTGACGACTAGGGATGAAAACTTGCGGGAAGATAGTCGGTGATGGTCCTCATCGACATTGAGAGCATAACAAGTTCCGAAGCATTAGGTAGCTGCAATCGCAGCTTTAGATAGCACCCTGATAGACAGTCTTAGGGAGGGGGAAGTGACCACTTATTTCTCCCCGGCATATGCGCTTCTTAACAACTAGCATAAAAACCGACCACATTGAGTTTAGTTTTGCCTACGGGTGTATGGTCTCTCGTCTGTTGGTCTATGCCAGGTTGTCCCCCACAGGATGCCGTGGCGTTGTGACATTGAGCTCAAATGTAACAGGAGGCCTGCCCGCCTTGATGCGGAACTATCCATTGTATCCATAGGGTTTCTGCTGCTAAGGGTACCTAACCTTCCAACTCTTGACTTGAACCCGCTATTCTAAGCTCATGTATGAAAATATAAGTATAAGTCACCTGAGAAGAGGTACACATACTGACTTTGAAATCAAACCCCTGGAAGATGAGACAAGATCTAGGTACCTCAGGGCTCCAGCAGGGGAAGAAGTATTTTATACCGTACGAGCTTGTTGTGCTTTTATGCTTCCATTTTTGCTCTGTTCACGTACAAAACATGATGAACATGGATTGGAAGAAACCAAATATCCGGGCCATCTCTGTCTAAAGTATATATAGCCTTGTGGTTCGTGATGCCTGACGTTAGGTATATGAATATGCGAGGAGTGAACCTTGGCGAATCAGTGTACTAGTAGCCACAGGGCTCTGAATCTTGCAGCTACAAGGATGTGGAAGAGGCGGCAGTGGGTCACCTATCAGAGGGCAGACTATGGGAACACTGCAGGTCAGGCAGAAGGTACCTACCTAGGCAGACAGGGGGCAGGGGACAGGGTCCGTAGGGCTCTCAGAGAACACGTTGCCGCAATTCCCAGCTCCCAGCCTCTGGGCTGAACCTGACACGCTGATTTAAAGAGTACTTCCTCTGTAACTCATTCTTGAAGACAATCTTCAAAGTGAATAATAAATTGTTGGACACCTTAGAAATTGTACACATTTATATTCAATGGTGCGGAGAATCCTCCAGACGGGTAGCACGGTCTATGGAATTCACACTTGAAATAAGGCTGTAAGACGGAATCGGTCGGCACATACCGAAACGCCTGGGAGTATCGGCAATCTCTCAATATTTTCACATAAAACCAGCACAGTTGCTTGCCTAGTGCCCCTACCCGACCCAAGCACCCAAGTCAGTCAAGGTAGCTCTGCCACTCAAAGTGTCAGATCAGTCGAGCCTGCCCACTTCGATTTCTCACGAGGCACCTAGCCAAGAGATCCACCGCCTAGGCGCTCCTCCTCGGCCTCCACTCAGAAGGCATCGTTGTCCTGTTCTGTTCCTTTCTTTCGCCCCGTTGCATTCCCACTTGCTCAGCATTCTCTCGCCCACGTCCGACCCTAGTGTGGTACATGACTACGTACACTACAGTACTTACCAACCGGCCTGACATAAGCAACTGAGGCGCTCCTGGGCAGACTTGCCGACCTAACCTAGTGTGCTGCAGTCTCTGGGGCCCAGGTTCGGATCTGTTCTGTTCGATTGGCAAGGCACGCTTCGAGTTGAAAAGACATGTGGCATATTTGACGAAATCCAACTTCTCTGCCACTTTGTCTTCCACGATCCCATTGTCGCGTCGTGGTCTCTCCCTCTCGCTAGACACCTAGACCAGTAGACCCTGCTAACCTCGTCCCGCCCATTGCACCGCCAATACCCAGTATTCGTTTCTGCACGCAATTGAACCGTCCAGCGGCTCGAGGTATTGCGTGCTGGTGCTAAGCCCACACCCCACCACGCCCGCGACATTGTGAGCGACCCTGTTGTCGTCAGCAACCAGCCCGCCGCCTGTGATGGATGATGCCTTCGCCCAGCCTGTCAAGGCTGTCTTGGATCACTTCCAAGCCGACCCTACCACTGGACTTACCGACAACCAGATTGTCGAGCTGAGAGTCAAGCATGGCAGAAATGGTGTGTTCTCCTATCCTGCCAATGTTCGTGATCATCTTGCGCATGCGCGTAGATGTATCGACCTCGTGCGCCCTGCCCCGCGCAATGCTATGCTGTGCTGACCAGTCTCTACTACAGCTATACCTGAAGAACCACCCACGCCTCTCTGGGAGCTGATTCTCGAGCAGTTCAAAGACCAGCTTGTCATCATACTACTCGGATCCGCAGTCGTCTCCTTCGTCCTAGCACTCTTCGAGGACGAGGGCGGCTGGAGCGCATTCGTTGATCCTGCAGTTGTAAGTCTTCCTCAACGCCATGCTATGATGCCGCATAACTGACCCAAGTGTGTCCAGATCTTAACAATTCTCATTCTCAATGCCGTCGTGGGCGTGTCTCAAGAAAGCAGCGCCGAGAAAGCCATCGCCGCCCTCCAAGAATACTCCGCCAATATCGCCAGTGTTTTCCGAAATGGCTTCGTCTCTCGTGTCAAGGCGGAGGAGCTGGTACCTGGTGATATTATTTCTGTTTCCGTCGGCGACCGCATCCCGGCTGACTGCCGAGTCATCTCCATCGAAAGCAACAGCTTCGCTGTTGATCAGGCAATCTTGACAGGCGAGAGTGAAAGTGTGGGAAAGGACCATGCGAATGTTGTTGCGGATAAAAAGGCCGTGCTTCAGGACCAAACCAACATGCTCTTCTCCGGTACTACCGTCGTGACCGGACGCGCCAAGGCTGTCGTTGTCTTGACCGGATCCAACACTGCTATCGGTGATATTCATGAGAGCATTACCGCGCAGATCTCAGAACCTACGCCATTGAAACAGAAGCTCAACGACTTCGGTGACAATCTCGCCAAGGTCATTACGGTCATTTGTGTTCTTGTGTGGCTGATCAACATACCTAACTTTGCTGATCCCAGCCATGGTAACTGGACCAAGGGTGCTATTTACTATCTGAAGATTGCTGTGTCTCTTGGTGTTGCTGCTATTCCTGAGGGTCTAGCTGTCGTCATTACTACTTGCTTAGCACTGGGTACGCGCAAGATGGCGGCGAAGAACGCTGTTGTTCGGAGCTTGCCATCCGTGGAGACCTTGGGAAGCTGCAGTGTCATCTGTTCCGACAAGACTGGCACGCTGACTACCAACCAAATGAGCGTCAACAAAATTGTCCATATCAATGAGAACGGCGACGACCTTGAGGAACTCGATGTGGAGGGTACTACCTTCGCCCCCAAAGGCGATATCAAGCGCGATGGTAAAGTGGTTCAGGAGCTATACCAGACATCCAGCACCATCAACCAGATGACTGAGGTTGCTGCGCTTTGCAACGATGCCCGGCTCATGTATGATGCCCGATCTGCCGCCTTCTCCAACGTCGGAGAGCCAACTGAAGGCGCGCTCCGAGTCCTTGCTGAAAAGATTGGACCTGTTGCGCCCGTCGGAACCGACCCCGAATCCTGCGTCCATCACGCCAGTGCTTGGTATGAGCAAAAGTTCCCCCGTCTAGCTACATTTGAGTTCTCTCGAGACAGGAAGAGCATGTCAGTGCTCATCCAAGCTGGCAAGCAGAAGAAGCTTCTTGTCAAAGGTGCCCCTGAATCTATCATTGAACGATGCACACATACCCTAGTTGGAGCCAACGGAAAACGAGTTGCTCTGAACAAGAAGCTTCAGGATCTGCTCGCAAAGGAAGTTGTTGAATATGGCAACCGTGGACTGCGTGTCATTGCTCTGGCCAGCGTCGATGACGTCGGATCGAACCCTCTGATCAACACTGCTAAAACGCCTGCTCAATACACCCAGTTGGAGCAAAATCTCACGCTGCTCGGCCTCATTGGCATGCTCGACCCTCCTCGCCCCGAGGTAGCCGGCGCGATCAAGAAATGCAAGGCTGCTGGTATTAGGGTGATTGTGATAACTGGCGATAACCGCAACACTGCCGAGAGTATCTGTCGGCAGATTGGCGTGTTTGGACAATCGGAAGATCTGACTAACAAGAGCTTCACTGGAAGGGAGTTTGAGAACCTCTCTCCTAGCCAACAGCTCGAAGCCGCAAAGCATGCCTCTCTCTTTTCCCGTGTTGAGCCCAGCCACAAGTCGAAGCTAGTCGATCTACTTCAGTCCTTGAACGAAGTCGTCGCCATGACCGGAGATGGTGTAAACGATGCCCCGGCGCTCAAGAAGGCCGATATTGGTGTTGCTATGGGCTCGGGTACCGATGTGTCTAAGCTGGCGGCAGACATGGTCCTTGCGGATGACAACTTCGCCTCGATTGAGGTTGCCATTGAGGAAGGCCGGTCGATCTATAATAACACCCAACAGTTCATTCGTTACCTCATTTCCTCAAATATCGGAGAGGTTGTCTCTATTTTCGTCACGGCAGCGCTAGGCATGCCTGAAGCCCTCATCCCCGTTCAACTGTTATGGGTTAACCTCGTCACGGACGGTCTCCCAGCTACGGCCTTATCGTTTAACCCACCGGACCACGATATCATGAAACGACGACCACGCAAGCGCGATGAACCTCTCATCGGTGGCTGGCTTTTCTTCCGCTACTTGGTTATCGGTACCTACGTCGGCCTCGCCACCGTAGGTGGGTACGCCTGGTGGTTCATGTACAACCCCGAAGGTCCCCAGATCAGTTTCTACGAGCTCTCGCACTTCCACCGATGCTCCACCGAGTTCGCGCACATTGGCTGCCAGATATTTGAGGACAACAATGCCAAAGCGGCCTCCACTGTTTCCCTGTCCATTCTCGTCGTGATCGAGATGTTGAATGCCATGAACGCGCTGTCATCAAGTGAATCTCTGTTGACGCTGCCTCTGTGGAAGAACATGATGCTCGTATATGCCATTGCCTTGTCAATGGCCTTGCACTTCGCACTGCTCTACACTCCATTCCTGCAGGTCCTCTTCTCTATCCTACCTCTGAATTGGACCGAGTGGAAAGCAGTGCTGCTCATCAGTGCGCCAGTGATGTAAGTCTTGCCTCCACATTCATTTCGTATCCCTTGCAACAAAGTAGCTAACGCAAAACAGCTTGATCGACGAGGTTCTCAAAGCGGTTGAACGAGTTTTATTCATTCAAAGTAGCAGTGTGGTTGAGGTTACCAAGACCAAGAAGAACGTGTAAGCTAGCTAGAGAATAGAAAGGGGTCAAGGTGACAAATAGAGTAGACTATTGATGAGCCTGAGCTCCATTCCCACATAGCAAGATATATCCAGAGAATAAAAACATTGCGCAGTTGCGTAATATTTTCGAGTACATCGAGACAATCGACTAAGCCTAGCATGTGCGGCATGTAGTACATTCATTCTTCATTACCCAGTCTAGGAATCGTGAGGACATTACAAGCACTATCACGTGTGTGCTGATCTCGCGAAACATCCATATCTGTAGTGTTGAGCTCTTGCTTCTTGCATCGCCTACTGACCTCCGACATACTGCAAACTCGGGGGCAAAACTCGTTGGTTTAGGTGTGTCCTTCAACCTCTTCCAAAGATGAAGAAGAAGAATGGTCATAATTTGATTTCTATGCTCTAATCCTGTCGTCCTTTGAGTAATCTCTTGGTCACCTTGTTCTTCTCGATGACGTAGATATGCGCACCCCAGCCAGATAAGGCGTCCCTATCAACGGCGCTCAGCAAAGCCTGTGAGATGGTCTCGAAGAGATCCTCGGGCTCCTGTATTATGCACGAAGAGACGGAGTTAGCAATTTCGGTAGTTCGTGCCGGATCCACAGGGAGGGAGGGAGAGAACGCACCAGGTCAGGTTCCCACAAGCTCTCACACATGCCGAAGAGCTGCTCGGAGGCGGTGCCGCTGACGATGAAGTCCTTGGCGAAGTCGATGCAGCCGATGGAGTCAAAGCCGCAGATGAAGGGGGCGCCGGTCTTGGGGTCGAGGCCGGCGACGACGGGGCTGACGAAGTAGGGGCCGAAGCGGCGCTCGTAGAGGGACGAGGAGACGAGGTTGGCGAAGGTGGTCGGGGCGATGGAGCGCTCTTCGCGTAGGCGGTACATGTTCACCTTGTACCGGAACAGGTCCGACACGGTCGACACGTCCGTCGCCAGCCCCGTCAGACCCAGGAACACGCTGTCGCCGTACTGGAACACCTTGGGGAAGTTGTTGGACACTGTCAGGGCCTGCAGCCCGAGGCGCAGGTCGCAGGCGATGGCCACGCAGTCCTTGCCGACCATGGCCACGCAGGCGCCACCGTCTGTTCGTCGGGGATGGGGTGGTTAGCCGGGTCTGCCTTTCTCTCTTGCTCTCTGTTCTGCGGTTTGCCTTTGCGAGGGAGGGGGGTGGCTTTTGATTGCGGTTGAGCTAGATTGGTGCGGGTTCGGGTACGAGGAGGGCGGACATACTTATCGCGAAGGGGGAGGACTGCGGAAGTGTCAGCTACCTCTATGTGACCGTCTCGACTTGGGATGAAGCCGGGGGATAGCAGGTACACTTACCATGATGAGACGGAGACGACGGTGAGCGGGGGAGCGCGGGGAGGTAGGTGACGGTGGCTCAGTCAGTCCTCTCTAAAGAACGTAGATTCGTCTGTGTCGTCGGGGCCGTTCGGCGGCAGTGTACTCGTCTCGTCGGGTCTGCTGCGGGATTGGAGAGCGGATGGGGGTGGTTGTTGGCTTGGTCGGTATGATGATGTCCAAAGTGGCCCGCCAGGCTGGCTGTCGTCGTTGGGATACACTGGAGCTGCTGTAGGTACTGAGGTCGTAGCTCCAGGCAAACACGCACTGGCGCGGCAAGCTCCAGGCTCTGGCTGTACCACTATTACACGTAAGTACTGGGGTGCCACACAAAATAGATAAGACACTGCTAGGTTCTTATTAAAAACCGAACATAACATTTAATAATGTTTATTATCCTATTACTACCTGATTATATAATAAATCTTCCTTGATCATGTTTTAATTATTTAAATATTGTTTATTATTATATAGTAGTTATTTCACGATTAAGGGAATAATTATTAATACTATATGCTGACTTAGGTACTTAAGACCATCTCATCTATTTTGTATAGCGCCTCGAGAGGTAGGTTCAGCTTACAGGGATGATGGCATGGGCCACTGTCAGCTAATGGTGGAAGGTACGCTAGCCCCTCGAGCCCGTAGCACATGTACATACTCTGTTCCATGCTACCATGCCCTGGTGTCATTGCCCCTCCATCCATCCATCATCAGCAGCCCTAAGGCTTCCATCTTTATTGATTTCGTCAGTCGGAAGCTGCCTACCTCAAAACCGTGGTTTCTAAGAGCCTTTCTGTCGTCAGCTCCCCACGTCTTCAAAGCAATAGCTCTTCGTCTACGTCTTCTACAATTATTCAGTCAAAAAGACATTACACGCGAACAATTCTCTCTTTGACGCCGTATAGAAAGGTTGTATATACCCAGTCGCTTGTCGAACCTGAGCACCCCAGAACTTATACAACAACGAGATCTGTGGCGCGTGCAACAGCAAGTCTCTGCCCCGGATTGCGACTCGTCCAAACAGCGACAGTCACTGCGCCGCGGCACTTACACCGGTGCATACAACATAAACCAGAGATTCAACACATACATAGCACATGATGGCCACCAATGTCAAGGTCGTCGGCACCGACCTCAGACAGGTCACCATTAAAGTCAACCCTGGCACGTATCTTACCGATATCCTGGAACAAGCATGCACCAAGCTCAAGGTTTCCAACGACAAGTACCTGTTGAAGCACAAGCAGCGGCAGCTAGACTTATCCCAGACCTTCCGGACCTCAGGGCTCATCCCGGGTGCCCGCCTCGAACTCGTCCGCCGAGCCAACACGCCGACCGTCGTGAATGTCGCCCTACAACTCCCCTCGCCCGAATCTGGCGCCTTCCCCCCGCACGGTCGCGTAAGCGAGAAACTACCCAGCGATTTCACCATATGGCAGATACTGCGTCAGTTCGAGAGTGGCAAGGCGAGCGCCGGGAAGAATCTGAACCTTACCGCGAGGGGGATTCCGCAGATTAGCAACGGGACGCAAGCGGGCAGCGGGCAGCTATACTACGAGATACCGAATGTCATCATAGAAAAGCGGACGCTGTCGACCTTTGTCGACTTCCAGAAGACCCTGTCGCAGCTGGGGTACAACTCAGGCGGTGTGCTGATGCGCCTGTCTTTTCAGAAGACGGAGAAGCTCTTGTCTGATGCTATGAGCGAGATCCAAGAGTATTTCAAGACAGATGAAAAGGACGACGAGCCGCAGAAGACTGGGGACGCCGGCGCTGATGAGATGTCGGCAAGCACCTCTGAGCCTTCGGCTCTGCCAAGCGAAGCCGATTCTGCGGCACCTGACGTATCGGTTGCTGATCCGTCAGTCGCGGTGGCTCAAGATCCCCAAAGTACAACAAACGATAATGACAGTCTCGATGCGGATATTGATATGGACTCGCTATCCGGACCTGGGCCTCGGCCTATGACCATCTTCTCAGCCCCTACCACAACTACTCCAGTTGCAGCCTTGCGGCCAGACACAGACGAGGACTACGCACCCGACATCAGTCACGCAAAAGCTCACCAGAAGCTCCTTAATTCCTTAGGACAGAACAAGCGTCTCTTATCGGACCCCGAGCTCGAGGAAAAGGCAGCAGCGGAAGAGGCCAGGGTAGCAGCCGTCAAAGCCATCAAGATCAAGGTGCGGTTCCCCGACAACTTCTCCGCCGAGTGGACGTTTGGCCCCGATGACACGGGTGCAGGTCTGTACCGTGAAGTCAGGGGGATCATGGCGAACGGTTCTGCGTCATTCAGGCTGGTGCTGCCCGGCGCACGAACAGTCATCAAGGACGATGCGAGTAGCACGCTGATCAAGGGATATCGACTGAACTCTAATACGCTTGTTAATTTCATTTGGGACGATGATGTGACAGTGGATGTCAGGCGGCAGCCTTTCCTGAAGAGTAGTGCGGTCGAGCAGGCGAAGCAAGTGGTGGTACCGGAGGTTCGTGAAGTGGAAGCTAAGCAAGAGGGACCCAGCATATCGACACAAGCACCCACACCGAGAAACGACGGCGGTGAAGGTTCTGGGTTTAAGAAACCCAAATGGCTCAAGGGATTCGGAAAGAAGTAAGCCTGTGGTATTCGAGAATGATGGGTTACAACTATCATCAGATAAGGGAACATCACATTAAGCAGCTTTGTTTCATAACACACTTAGTCAGCATCGGTTCGGAGTTTGGTGGTTAGCATCATGCTTGGTTTCATATCACAAGCCTGCACAATAATGCGTTTGGGGGGCGTAGTGAGTTCTTATTGTAGACATAGAGGCAAACAGCGGCGTTGATGAGAGAAATTTGGTATCTTGCGTGAATTTTTCGTGTTGCAGTAGCTTCGTAAGCTTTGACTTTGACTGCCCACCTAGACCGATCCCATGCTGTAGGGACTCAAAGACCTATCCCGAAAATGATGTTTACGCCAGATCCTGCCAGTTGTTTTTCTTCCCTGCCTACCGTCCCCTGCGCGTGGTTTGTCTCAAGAGTGACGAGTTGACGATTTAGTGGCCGGCACGACGAGACTCAGCGATGACACGCTGGAGCTCATCAACCTAATTTTATATGTTAGTCCATGCTTCCATAAGTACTTCAATGAGGTTGTGCACGAACCTTTCTCTTGCCACGCTGGAAAGAACCGAGTCTCTTCTTGGCCAGCTTGCGAGCACGCTGTGATACAATTAGTGAAATAGCCCTTGTTAGGTCTCGCAAAAGGCGGATCTTACCTTGTCTTTTGAGTTGCGCAGGAGTTCAATAACTCTGCGCTCGTAGGGAGCAAGGCCCATAACCTCACGGACTCTATGTAACGGTCAGCTCTAGGGATCCCCTTTTGCGTGATGAACCTCGAGGATCCGGAAGATGGTATGAACGTACACATCGCGAACGTGGGCGGTGCGGCGGCTGAGGTGTCCCTTGGTGCGGGAGACACGCTTCTTGTTGACGCGAGCCGTCGTTTTCTGTTTCGAGGAAATCCATGCGTCAGTCTAAGATGTCCATCTCTGCCATGACTTTGCAATGGGATAGAAGCAAAGAGAGCAGGATCCTCCACGAGGTGAGACGTGTAGAACTGAATCGCCCGGGCTAGCACGGAAGAGCGCTCCCCATGATGGACGTCGACGAGGTATGTCGGCTGAGTTGGGTTGGGTTGGGATGGAGGGGTCGAGCGAGGGAGGAAGTTTTAAAGCCTTACGTATCCTTTCTGTATCGCGCATTTGATTAGTTCTCACAGTTCAATCCAGGAAGAGCATTGGAGGAGTATCACTCACGTCGAGACCACGTGCGAGCGCCATCTTGCCGGTGTTGCTGTGGTTAGTAACGGTTGGTTTGGTGGAAGATGTTGTTGACGGTTCACGGCTGGCTAGAAATTCTTCGGTAGAGGTGGGTGGATTTGTGGTGCGCAGATTTAGCCGAATTGCCCGGAGTGGCCTGGTGTGGCTGTGGCGGTGGGCTTTTCCGATAAGCCTTATCGGTTTTCCTATGAGCCTCAAAAAGATGTGGCTCAGCTGTTCAATAAGCCAAGCCAAGCGTTCCACCAACATCAAGGTCCACCTGAGGCGTGCCAGGCCCCCGGTACTTCCCCACAGCAGGTAACGGCTATCTTAAGTGGGTGGGGTCAATCTTACAGTAGTCAATTTCAAGGTAGGCGAGGGTAGGTAGCTCCAACTGCTTGACCGCTGCCTCCAATCCGCGTCTCTGTTTACTTACATATGTTGTGGTTCGTCAATTAATTTAAAGGGCCTCGACCATGTGTTACACGCAAATGCACTCACCATATTGCGTTTGACATCCATGGCCAACGACATATGCACTAGTTCTCTATCTCGACAACCCCACGCGATAGCTGTGTCCATTGCACCGGCGTCACTCCATCCAAGATTTCACCTGAAGGGTTATCTATCTATCTATCGATCTTAATATCGACCTAACGTGCCTACCTAGTACTAGTCCTTGGGACTACCAATGCGGATCACCATTTAAGCTACCTAGTTGCCTAGCTATCGGAATGTCCCTAATTATCGTGCTTGATCTTTGCATCCATGACGCATTCTCCCCAGGTGTTCCCGCGAGCTCCGCGACTCTGGTGTCTGTGTCACCTCGTAGGCTCGGAGCCATTGAGCGACTGGGCACGTTCGCAAATGAGACAATGTTTACTAAGGTTATGTCTGGAAATGAAATCTCCCCAGCCGGGCAACCGGGGTGGGAGAGGATTGGTGTGAGCGGTTGCTTCAAGGTTTCATTCGTTCCTCCACACCTGTGCTTCCTCAACTTGCATAGACGTTCGTTCTTGTTTACGTGCAGTAAAAGATACAGGCGTAGGGGAAGTGCACATGTTTGCAGGTGCGCTCTTCGTTTTCCGTTCCCAAGGTTGTCCCTGCCAACTCTGTCGACCCCGTCGGTGTCTTCAAACACCAAGTCGCCGCCCGATGAGTTCCTTCCTCCGCTCGCTCGCTCGTTCTACCCGCATATCAGGTATGTGAGAGAGAAGGTGCCACCTAGACAGAGCCGTACATGCATGCGTACCTGCCCACCCGGGTGGTTGACCGATAATGCACCCAACAGAAGCGAGTCTTGCATCTTCCGACTCGACCTCTGCCTCGCCACCATCCCCCTTCGTGTCGATAATTATGTTTTGAATTCGGTCCGCCCATGGGCACATTTTTGTTTTGTTTTTTGTTTCATTTGGTTTGGTTTTGCACAGTCAACGACCTTGGAGTCTTGGAACCCAACACCGCATCGTCATTATTTCTTGGTCCTCATCTTAGCACGCTCCGGTTTCTGACCCTCGGAATTGCGGGATGCCTTTCACCGCTGCGGGAAGCCATACGCCGCGGCCATTCATGCAGAGCAGCTCGTTGCGTGTTGCGAGAGGCAAGAGCTGGGTCAAGTCTTTGGCCGCGCCGGCGACACTCAGGTTCAATCGGACTGACCCCGACCTCGGAGCTGATTGTTTCGATATCCCACACGACGACAGTGCCGACTGTTGGAAGGCTCTGGACGACATAGCTGCTTTCCGCCTCAGTCTGGAGAACGACGACGAAGCCTCAGGGTGTTCCATAGATCTGTCACAGTTCTCTGTAGGCCATCGTGAAAGCATCGGTTCAGATGAACTCGAAAACACGCCGTCGTCAACGCCCGCGCCATTTCAGAAGTGGATGAAGAACTTGCATAGACGAGCCCCTGGCCGCAGCATGGGAACTAGTACCACTCAGCAATTTCCCGAATGCATCTTTGCAGAATACCCGACGACTTCCATCAGCCATAGAAGGTCCTCGTCCGGGTCTTCTTTTGGGTTTGTCTCTGCCGTGAGGAGCGCTACCGTAAGTCTAGCAAGTGCGAGTGTGCGAACTCGTCAGCGACGTCACGCGGCTCGATCTTCTATCCATACGAGGACCGATCAGAGCAGCCGAGGATCCTTCTCTGCCCAGAGGTTGTCTGAGGACAGCACTTGTTTTGATACAGGTGTGCACTCGGACCCAGCAGTAATGGAACGTCTACTGCACCGCCGACGAATACTCGAGGAACTCATCACCACGGAGGAGAGTTATATTAGTGACATCAGGTTCCTCATGAACGTGGGTTAACACGCATCACCTAGTTGTTAATTATTGTTGCTGACATACCCAAGGTCTATGTCACGATTCTGGCTTCTCTACCTACACAACACCCTGGTCTTCGGTCTGCGATTAACCGGAATTTAACGGACATAATCGAACTGCACGAGGAAATCCTTGGCGAACTTCACCGTATCGTTCCCGATTCTGAGTACTCTCAGCCCCATCATATTGCGGTGGAGTCAACTTCAGTCGTAAATCAGCAGCACCACCGCTGGCATAGCTTGGACTCTGTCCCCGAAGACAGGGGAGGACGGCCGTGGTTGCATAGCGTCCCTAGTGTGGTTGCTGAGCCGAGCATTGCAGCTGGGGTTGCTCAAATCTTTGCCAACAAGGTAATGCCGGAGATCTCCGAAAAGTCGTCTGGACTAAGCTGTGTAACTGGATATATGTACTGATGAACCCTAGATACACCGCTTCCTCATCTACGAAGAATACGGAGCGAGATATGAGACGTTGATCCAGGATATCGCGACTACACATCGCACGCTTCCACACTGGGAAGAATACCAAAAGGGCATTGAAGCATTGGCCGCTTCACTCAGCGCCGCTAACAACCATTCGGGTCATTCTCGCAAATCGCTAACCATCGGCGACCTTCTAGTCAAGGTACCTAGCAATGGGATTGAAATTTAAGAGGACCTTACTAACTTCTGGATAGCCAATACAACGAATCTGCAGATATCCCCTTCTTTTCTCTGAGCTTCTAAAATACACCCCAGTCTGCGACTGCCCTACTTCTCATATGGAGATTGATTCCGTACTCACAAGACTTCGTGAAACTACGGCTGAGATCAACCAGGCCACAGACGACCCCGGAGTTAAGGCCTCGTTGGAACAAACCTGGCTGCTCCAAGATCGATTAGTGTTTCCTCATCAAGTAAGGATCATAGTAGTAGTTTGTTGTATCCGCATCTGCTAATCTCGTCAGACTCTATCTACTACTACCAGGAGTACCATCCGTTCGCTTGGACGGATACGTCTTTGTGGTATTCTCCATGCCTGCTGGCAAACGAGAGATGGTGTGACGGGCCAATACATGGTTGCGCTTCTTTACAGAAACTCCTTCTGCCTGGCTACGGCGGACAGCTCCGAGCAGGTATACACCATCCAGGCATGTCTGGGTTTGGACAACATCAAAGTTGAAGAAACTGATAACGGACGAGGTGGGTACCGTGCAATCATCGTTGTATATTTTGGCATCACATATGCTGACCGGGCTAGGTCTGCAATGTCATACCGCACCATTTTCTTGGAAAGTTGTATTCGAGTGCGATCACCAGCTTTATGAGATAATCTTGACGGCTTGCTCTCAAACCGAAGAGACGGAATGGCGCACACCCTTGTCCAGCGTAGATCACTGTGGATATCGTGAGCAATCGCCAGGTTTCTACAGCTCGATTTCTCTCAACATCAAAAGCCTCGGGACTGTGTTTAGAAAGCCAGGTGAGTAATCGAAATTCCTCCTCTTGACATTTACTCACCCAAGTTCAGGGTCTATGGCTCGTCGCCTTTCTATCCATCGGGCTACGACTATTGGCCCCAAGTCTTCTTTATATCAAGTCGTTCTCAAGAACACAACTACCGCCCAAGAAACCACACCGACAGATCCGACGTCTTCGATCAACCGTTCACAATCACTCCTTACAACAAATTCTCGAATACCAGTCCTTGCACCACCCCGAGCCGAACGAGTACGCTTGGAAGCATTGCTAGCAGATGTATGGAGTCGTAAGGTTTTGCCGTATCCTGGTATCGTAACGCGGTCAAAGAGTGAACATCGTGTACGGAATTCGGCATCGACTATGATGCGGAAGCTCAGTACTGCCAGCCTCACCAATCGATTCGCAAAGCGCTCTACTAGTACCAGTATCATGCTCTCCGCGGAAGACAACGAGCAGATGCCTCATGTGAACGATTTTCTTGATTCGCTCGTGAGCGTAAATTGCGATGGCCTGACACCCTTTAGAACGGAGGTCATGGAAGGAAGCTCGATGCGACGACTGCCGATAATTCGCGATGAGGTAGAGAGATCAAGCAGTGGCGGTAGCATGTCTGAATTCACCGAAGCTATTACACCAGATGGCACCGTACGACGAGTAGACATGACGAAGGTGGAGGCAATCTGGGGCGATGAGAAAGGGCTATGCACGCCGGTTCAAAAACCATCTACCAACGCCGCTTGTCGCTCCAGAACCTCGTCGTCGTTTCATCCTACTCCAGAAACTCGTCCAAAGGAAGTTGGGACACCGCGGTACGCACTCCCCAGCGTTCCCCGTACAGGGGATTGCAGGAGTGCTTCGAGATCTCGCGGAAGATGGCCCAGGGTGGGTGCCATCAACAGGGGGCTCCAAGCTTTAGGGAGCCGTAGTTTTTTCCGTTAGGGATAAAAATGGTTTGTATACCCCCACACAAAGGTAGCCGCGTGTCACCTGTCTCTCATTGAAGGTTGGTTGTAGGAGTTTGGCTGTCTTGGCTACGGAATGATACCACCCGCTCTTTTCTTGCGCTTTTCCCTCTCCGCCTCTTTTCTCATGTAACGAAATAACATATATAGCCTGGGCTTTGAATTGCAGGATCAATGCTGTTGTCAAGGGAGGAAGACTGAGACAATACAATTATGCCAGGCATGCTGGAAAACACATATCACTTCATCTCGAGCGACACGCGAAGTCCACCCAACTGGGGTGTTGCCATACGAAATGGAAATCAAAAGCTTAAGCCACATGGATGACTTTCCTTGTGCTCCTGGACAATGGCTGGGGTATTTGAAGATGACAATAAAATTCTCGCTTAAAGAACCTGAGGTCACTACTACCTAGTACCTACCTCACCTACCTACCTCACTAACCCCATAAAGACTCTAACATACCGTGGTAGGTATTGCTGGCTGGCAGCTTGCAGAGCTAACCTACCTCGCCTACCTAGTAGCGAAGCTCGGAAGCTCCCGCCAAGGAGGTGTCATAGATGCTAAGCGGTTTTGAGACATACAACACACGAGCACACACCATCGTCCCTTACTGTAGATCTGCACTGTCTGTCGCGGCCCGTATACTAGTATCACAATTTATGCCTTGCTGGTCTAATTCGGATGAGCAATATCTCGTGTGACGTAAAGGGGACGGGGAAGAAGGCAGTAGAAACTTGCACCTAGCCATCAAGCAGGCCGAGACCAGGCATGTACCTAGTATTACACAACTTGAAGCTGCCTAAGTTGCATTAGGTAATTTGGAGGGGTAGCTGCCAGATTGCAGAGTTAATCTTACCTAGGATGCTGGTCAACTTCTACCTATTATGGTAGCTAAGAGGCACTTCCTACGTGAGCCTAAGAAGCAGTGGAGAATTGCCCAGCTGACGCAGGAACAGTGGCTGATGGTCAGTGATAAAACGTGCCGCCAGGCCCGCGTACCGCGGGGTACTGCCTGCTACTGGGTGGCCAAGTGGGGGCTCAATGCTTTGTTTGCAGTGCTGGCCGCAGGTAGCGCAGCTGCGATGACGTAGATGCCTGCCACATGATGATGGAATGCAAACAGGAGCAGGAAACGCGGGCTTGGGGCCAGCTACCTAGGTAGGTCTCGGCCTAAGAGCTTTCATATTTGAAGCTCTCCTGTCAGCTGTCCACCTACCTACCCCTCCTCTTCATTCTCATCATTCAATCCAATCCATCCATCCATCCAGCAATCTCCGATCACGCTTGTATAACGAACCTCACTCAACCTGTAAACCACACGCGACCAAACCACAAACACTCACCATCTACTTCACAACACCCTACTACCTTCAAAATGACGAAAGGCGAGGCCACCCAGATCAAGATCCACTACAAGGGCAAGGAGGATGACTACATCGTCTTCGTCGATGACAACGAGACCTACCAGAAGTGGCTGAACGACAAGTCTATCCCCATGGCTCACTTCGTCTCGACATTCAAGGTCTTCGTGACCGGCAAGTAAGTGGCCATGAAGCCATGCCCCAGTTCTCTTCCAGCCCAACCATCTCGCCACATCCCACAACGTGCGGGGGTTGTCTCGCATTCCACGGTACCGAGGGCACCCGATGCGTCATACCCTCCCAGCCAGACGATATAACGTGTCTACAATGAACCGAGCGGCTAATTGCGATACTACAATAGGCAAGGAACCCAAGGCCAGCTGCACGATGCTGCCAACTTAACACTGGCAGCCGAGTTCGGCACAGAGAGCGTAGATGATTCCATCAAGTTCATTCTTGAGAAGGGCAACGTTCAGGAGTCGTCGGTATGTAAACAATGTTCCCATATGCGCCCTTTTAGCGGGGTGTGCGTTGACGCTGTGAGACTAACATGTCCACTCTTACCAGTTCCCTGGCCGAAATGGACCCAAGAACGACTCGCAAACAATCAACATCGTGAACGGTCAGCCCAACACGCGATAGAAAACTAAATGTGCTACAAACCCCACGGCTGAATAATGAAATGAGGCTGTGCGGGTTGGACTTTGGAAGCAAGTCTACCAACGCCACCCTGTCTCCGCCAATCTTGCAACATCCGTCCTTGTCATGGGGGTTTTGCCGGGGGAGCTTGGTGCCAGTGACAGCGCCGTGAGCTGTGCAACATCGGTGTACTGATCATTTAATGAGAATCCGAGACATGAATATGGGCTGTGCTCTGTACTCTAGCAAGTTACATTGTTTTCGTAGCCTCTTTCCTCTTCAGCGACAGTTTCGAAGATAGGTCACTGGCGGAATGATGAACATGTCGATAATGACTCAAAGATGATTATTGTGCGGGTGCCATCAAGTGAATAAACACTAGAGAACTACGATTTTGGAAACTTGGACCTTGTGCCCAGATGGCCGTGTGAAATTTAATATCACGTACAGCTAGCTGCTCGTATACCCAGATTATTCCAATGTAATGAGTGTGCACCTTGTAGTTTCGTCTGAATATTCATTGAACTAGGTTCAATCCCTTGGATAGGGCAGTGCAATGAGCGCACTCATTGAGTTCCCGACGTCTAGTGCTAGCAACCTACTTACTTGACCTCCATGCTACCCTAGGTACATGCAATTAGGTAAGTCCCCTTGCATGTAAAGTCTGAGACCATGCAGTCCGCTAGCTCAATCCAATCCAGGGAGTTGTCTGCCCCAGCTCTGGCTATGGTCCAATTGGTGTAGGCAGTTTCACGATGAAGACGCGCGCAACGTTGGTATCAATCCAGAAGAATGTTAAATTACTAACTATGCTCGCTTGTTTAAAAAAGATCGCAGGGGGTGAAAAGTTGCCCTCTGACTAGATACATAAAACTTTGCCGGATATATGATTGATTTGCTTGGTTGGTTGGTGATGCTAATTCATAGAAGCATGGAAAACATGGAGCATGGAATGGATATATAGAGGTTTATATAAGCATAACGACGCGGGGTTTTGATAATTGTACAAACCGCCTAGATATCCGACTCTCCTTGTCTGCGGGATATGATCATCGAAGAGATACCCCTGCGAGCGAGCGAGCGAGCGAGTAATGATGGCGGCCGTGGGAAATCATGTACAGTCGTGATATCTTATTGTTTGTTGGTGACGAGGATGACGATGACAAATGCGAGTGGCCCGTTGCGAATCCTCCTCCAATGTTACTGTGTTGTGTTGATGGTATTGTTGTTATTTGTTTGAATTTGTCCGTACATTTAGTTTGAGTTCGTCGTTCTTTACGCCCGAGCACCGGCGCGGCCGCCGCCTCTCTGCGGAAGTGACCAGGGCTTGGGGCAGACAATCTAGGTTTTCCAATGTTAGTTGTCTCTCTCTCTCTCACTTTTTGGATTGACTTTCGTCGCTGGACCACATACCTCGCCTTCACTGTACGCCCAGAAATACACAACAATGCCCGTGAGGTAGTAGATGGCCGGGTTCGTGCCTTGGTAGATGAGAACCGAGACGAGAGCACCCAGGGGCATGAGCGCCAGGCGGGCCTCTATGCTGCGGTGGAGGGTCGAGCCGGCAAGCAGAGGCAGAGGCCACTCGAGAGCGAACATGCCGAGGCCCATTATGAGGTTGATTATCTGGAGGACGGGCACCGGCTTCACGGCCGGGTCCAATGTCTTGGTCAAGAAGTCCCAGAAAATCTTGGGCCAGAAGAAGGCCTCTAGAGCAGCAGCGACTTGGTCTAATTCACATATCGGTTAGCATGATGCTTACTCACTGGCTCGAACAGATGCTTCTCTGGCGGCTCGAAATCTCAACGCCGAAGAGCTTTGATGGGCCCAACTTACAAGTTGCTGCTGTCAGGACGATGAGCCTGGCCCAGTGGTTCTTAATGAGTTTGCCCATTTTGTATCGTTGGTTTGTGACGAATCGGGTTGGTTGTTAAAAGTCGACTCGGCGAGGTTTCACGCTCTTTCGATAACTTTTCGAGATTCCGGTTTCGTTCTTTTGTCTTTCCACAAATCCCAAATTGTGTCGAATGCCTTATTCAAACTCGGGTATCTCTCTTCCCAAAATCCTCGGAATTACGTATCGTTATAGACCGGCAAAAAGCAATCGAATATGGCGAAAAATGCGAGGTAGCCGGACCTGCGATAACGTCGAAAGGAAGGGAATACAAACGGTCTGGCCGGTGTGGGAAAGAGAAAAAAGCGATCGACAAGGCGAGTGCACAGCGCTGATAGCCAAGCTGGGAGAAGAGAAAGGCCAGAAGAACCGGGACCCAGTCAGGCTATATTGCAGAGCTAATCGACTTGGCTCGCGACCCCGGTATGGCCCAGAGCTCCCAATCAGGGAGAGATGTTTGTATTGAAACCGACAGAGGGTGGCCGGGGTATGAGATGTGATACTGGGGGATTGCCTGCGACGAGCAGTTTTCGTCTGAATTCCACGTTCTAGAGATCCGATCTACTATGACAGCTAACATTCGCACGGCATGGGATTCACCCGGAGCAGGATAGTGTATCGACTCTTTCGATACTGGGGGGCGCGGGAGGGTAGGCCTCAGCCCAGATCGCCCGGGATACCTCCTGGATAGATGGCGGATGGCGATACGAGACCGGATTCTGGCTGGCGAAACAGCGTAGCTCAAGGCACCTGACACTATGAGTCGTCCTATTGAGTACGGGTAGCGAGGCAGTCTGGAGTGGTGGGCCGCAAAGTTGGCTAGCAGGCTAGCTGATTCGGCTGATGACTTGTTTTGTTCGGGGGGGCGAGGGTGTTGAAGATCAAACACGCTGATGAGACTCGGATGAGATGCGGATATGAGAAGGGGGTGTTCTCTGATGTACCAAAGGGGATATCATCCAAACTTAAGCAGCATGCAAGCGTTTTAAGAGAATGGGTCCCGCAGGAAACATGCAAAGTCTCAACAGCCCAGCCGAGACCGCCATTATGGTAATCTATCTATCTACCCATGCCCGCCATCTGTAATTCCAGAATGCCCGCGTGGTATCACAGCGGTTGAATGTTGCCGCATGATGTGCAGAAGCTGTGCCGAACGGGGATAAGTCGACACTAGTCTGAAGGGTACGAAGGACCCGAGCCTGTCTGGGCTGCGAGCTGGAGCAGGAACAGCGTGGGAAATGCGGTCAATTGGACGGCCGGGAGACTCTGCAGGAAGCCAAAAAAAAAAAAGCCAAAAAGCGGAGAGATGGTGGTGGTGGCGGTAACGCAACGCTGGCGAGGACATGTCGATGTAGCATTATCGTGAGAGGTCCGTGATTGGGGCTGGGGTTGGCGGTTAGAGATGGGCGCAGGACCAATCAAGGGCCGCCCCGAGCGTGCCAAGCTGCAGGGTAGTGACGAGAAACAGGGGTATATGTGCCTCCGTGACAGGGGTGTATGCGAGATGTGGGTCTCGACGCTGGCTGTCGACTGGCGGGATTGGCGGGACTGGCTGCAGCTGGGTGCGAAGCGCTGAGATCTGAATGGCTTCGTCCCAACGCCATATTTTCTACTTACATACATAGTACTCGTGTGCACTACATCAGGAAGGCATCTAGTACGCAGCTCGGCCACATAGAACCAAAGACCAGCTCTGCGTCCGAAAATGGCAATATTCATGTCCCGCATCTCCCGGTGATAGCACGATGCCGACTGATCCAGACATGCCAGTTGCCAGGGCATCCATCCTGAGAAAAACGTGGCGACTTACACACACCACCACACACAGCTCTGCGACTCATCGTGCGCGGAATCGCACGTCGCACCGAGACATCAGCCCTGCTTCCCTCGCTACACGGCTACACACACAATTGTCTTATGAATTGATGTACCATTGACTCCGATGATGGCTACGACGGCGGTAGCAGTAGTGACATTCTTCAAGTGGGACTGGGTTGAGTCCAGGACTTGTTTTGGCGCTGGGGTTCGAGTGTGGTCTCAAACACCGCCAAGTTTCGAATGCGATGATAATGAGGCACTTACACTTAGGTACCTCGCGAGGCCTAGGTACGGTACCGGTATCATCAACATGTCGCATGGGGCGCACTACCCGACCCAGTCCCAGTACTGTATGCCAGGCATTGTTTTCTGGGTCGTGCGTTGCAGGATTGCGGGCCGGGAAGCTCTACCGACCACCACCTCACATAACTCACCTCGCACCACCATGCCACACCTGGTAAATCGTTCGATTGGAGAAAAGTTGGGGACGCTGGCCTATAGTAGTATAAAAGAACGTCAAGTCGTCTCGTCCGTCTCGTCTAGGCAATGAGCTCAGCCCAATCGTCAACAATGCGACCACTCTCGCTTCCAATAGATCAGGCAGCGGGTTCATCGCAACTCGGACTAAAAATAGGTAGGCATGGTGAGTGCCCAGGTGAGTCGGTGTCTACAGCGTTGCACATTTCGTATCTGGTGACTCGATGTGGAAAGCGTGACGATTGTCCAACTTCCACACTTGCTTACACACTTGGCACCTAACTACCTGACTACCCCGTACTGGTGAGAAAAGCAGCATTGTTTTACCTTCAGCCCTCTGAGAAGCAGCGATGCAGAACTCTGACAACGCCAAAGGTAACAAGTTGGCCGCGTACGAAGTGTCATTTTGCGTTTCGATTCTCATGGTTGCTTATGATTACCTTCTTACCCGTAGATACTTATGTAGTAGTGGCGCTTTCTCAGGCGAAGAAAGTATCAGATCTTGAATTTGCGCACCCTTGTTTCGGCCATCCAAACGCCAACAACCTCAAGTGCGTATTCAATGATCAGCAACGGATAACGATGCGACAAATCGTGGATTTGGGTCTCGTGAAGCTGCTGAGATTGCCGAAGCTGCTCAGCACCTAGTTCACTTTCGCAAATCAAGTGATCTACTCAAGTCCCAAGAGGAAGAGAGGCTGGTTGCACCGTCGAAGGAAGCGCTTAGGAACTGCCGGCATCGCACTTGCGTCACAGGAAGACAAGCCACAGCGACTAAAGGGCGTCAGTGCTTCACCTGCCCCGCGACCTGCTTGCGAGACGTCGTCTCATTGATTGCGGCTACTCGTCAATCGAGGTTTCGTTGCGGTCACCTTGAGAGTTTTAGCTGTACTACCAGCGCAAAAACGTTACAAGCCCAAGAAGCTGGGATGGCTGAGTACTTTCTCAGGGGGTAGGGTGCCGTACTGAATGTTCAGGCTTACACGTCAGCCAATCGCAGCGACTATGCAGGCACTGCCTATGTCGGCTGGCTGGCGCATCGTGATCAAAATGTCGCAGCCTAGGATTTCGACAGAGAATTGAACTGTCGATCTACTTACAGTACTCTCAATAGTCACCCCAAACTGGGGTTACTCTTCACTTGGGGCACAAGGTAGATGGCTCAGGGGGCCGGAGGGCCGGTCGTGAATATCTTCGAAAATAGACACCAATGCAACTTTGATAACATACTCTCGCTGCCATTGGCAAGGTCGCAAAGACATCCGAATTGTTACACGAAAGTGTGTACCTAGGTAGGCAGTTAACTCAGATAGTCTGGGGGATGAGCTGGGGCCCGAATCACGGTCTGTGATAGCTTCACGACAAGGACACAGACCATTGCTTACTCTTGGTAGGAACCGATTGGGGATAAATCACCGTACATACCGTGTAGCATCAAGTGGGGATTGTGTTGTCACAAACCTATTGTATGTCTGCGGCGTCAAGTAGGTGCCTTTGCCGGCGGTAGCTCCGAGACCCCCATTGGTCTCCCTTCACAAGCCACATTGTGACTTGGGTACAGATGGCCTATCAACTTAAATAACTTCCGAATGAACTTATTGCCATGCCGTATATCGTCAGTCGTCGTGCTAATACGACTGCCGAGCTATAAAGCTTGAAGGGAAAAGTAGTGTCTATAGACTGCATTTGCGTTGAGACAATTTGAGGTAGACAGAACTCAGTTGCAACATGGATTCTGATCTGGGAGTCAGAATCATCATCTTCAATAGCACCTGGTAGATAGCTAATTCGTGCAAATCTCGTAAGACCGGAACCCTCCCATACATGAAGTAGATGTATCACTACTCATCCTCATCACAGTCTCCGCAGCTTGCGCCTACAATGTAGGTGACTGATGCAAAGACGTCACAACATCTCTAGTGATTAGCAATCAGATTTACTCCAGCACACAATATCTTCCTACCCTGTTGATGATTCAATCAATGTTGCATACGGGAAGGAGATTATCCCGATGACCAGCGATTGCCCAGCCTAGTCTATCAGATATTCATCTGTCCAGAAACTCCCAAGCTTGTCTGCATCTGAGCCTAGAAGCAAAGCAATTTTTGATTCAAACTCGGGGTCCGACGAGAGACTGTGAATAAGGTCCCTGAAGTCCGCAGTCAAGTCGGTTAAGACATTGACTGAATATCTTGCTAGCGGCTCCCGACTCGAGCAGAAGGGAAGAAGTCTGCTTGCGGGACCAGGTGGTCTTCGGATCGCTGCATTCAATTGGCCTTTGAGAGTAGCCAGAGCTGCTTCTACGGCGGCTACCGATTCGACGGGAATGATAGGCAAATCCCATTTACCGACCATCCTATATCTAGGTCAGCCTAGATTCGAGTTTGAGAAAGCCGAAGACCACTGGCTTTTGCAAGGAGAAGCTCACTGTAGTTGGAGCATCATAAGGGCGTGTGTTGCATTGGGATGTACATCATCCGCTTCCAGGAGAAAGAAGACACCCGAGTCTTGACCACCATGGAGACTACATAGTCGTTCGACGCGGTGGAGTATTTCGGGTGAAGCGCCGTCTCGGGGCGATAGGAATATACCACGGAATACTCGCTGCGCAGAGATCGGTATCGCCACATCATGCGTATCTAATTGAGTTTCTGCGCGGCCTCAGCATCGCACTCACCGTCTCCCCTTTCGAACATGGGGTTGCGACATCCAAGTAAGTATGGGGGATGGCGACGTACCTTTCCACTTGTCACACGAGCCGTTGCTCTTCAGGAGTGAGGAAGCAAGGCCGGTCCAGTCAAGGCGCTTACGAAGAGAGGTGCAAATAAGTGGTTGTTTCATTGTGTCTTCGGGACAAATGCAACTTCACCTGGAGACTGACTGATGACCCGAGCTTGGACTCTGCTCGAAAGCGTATCGTTGCGGTATGGCGGTTTATAATGCGAGCCTAGTCGGACTTGGAATGGCACGGTAAGGGCTTTTGAGCGTATCAGACCTCAAGATAAACTTCGAAACAGTCGAAAGGTGAGCACTCTGTTCTCGTAGTGTTTCCATAGGTGTCAGCCAATTGTACCAGTGACGTAGATCTCAATAGGTAGTGTAGAAACGTGCCCTCCAGGGAAAGAACGACAAATATTTCGAGGGGTATGAGCAGCTGCCTACCCACCTACCTTAGGTAGGTAATTGTGTCTTTCGAATCGAGGCAAGTGCAGCTCTTGTTTACTGTATGTGCCTACCTGGGTACCTCTTAAGCCAGGCTGCGTCTTATGATATCCCTCATGTGTAAGTGCTGTCTGGCAAATGTTGGATTTTGCTAGGTACCTGTTCTCGTCCTGCCTCTTATTGCACGTACGTAGTTTGTTGCCAGATGGAAATGGTTTCCTATTGTTGTTACGATATAAAAGGCGGATATTCTAATGTCTGTAAATTTACACTGAGCTGGGTATCGACTAATATGTGTTTAGGGGCCAGGGGGCAGAATTGTGTCGCCGAAGAGGCCCCTGATCTATCTATATACTATATCTTTTCACACTAACAAGTATGTATAACCGAAATACTTACAAAAAGGCTCTACCCAAGTGTGCTGTTTGCCCAAAATCGTTGCTCTGTGCAGCTGTGAGGGGGGGTGGCATTCGTCCCACGCCCCATAGCCGACTCTGCTGTTGTTGTACATGGCGGCGCTTTGGAGTCTTTCACGATGGTCCTTCATCTATGCCAGTCAATATGGTTTCGCACTACTCATGAGGCTGCAGGTCAAATTTGCGTGGGCGGTGATATCGTCGGTGTCGCAGTCGGCGGGGGTGGCAGCAATGGCTGTTTGGTTTTGGGGTCGTTTAACCGTCTCAACACATCTTCCAACAATGCTGTCCTGTCCCGGTGCTGTTTTTCAGCATCCTCGAGCTCCTTCTCTCTCCTCTCAAGATCTTCGAAGCGCTCCGTGAGCTTTGCGATCTTCTCTACATTGGCGTCGGGCTTCTGCGATGACCGGTGATATTCGTAGAGGATTAGAAGCGTTGCTACCATCAGGATGAACGCATCGCCCACAACTTCGGCAAACAGGTCGACTGCCTTGGCCTCTGGTAATGGTCGGAACTTCCGCCTCCAGATACTGCTGATAGGCAATGTCTTCTTGGCCCTGGCCTCGTTGTTCGTGGTGCCGTGCCTGGCGCGTATCTCATTCTCCTTCTCGACCTCTTCCTTCGTCTTGACCGTCGGAGCCTCGGCCTTTTCCTTGGCTTTCATTTCGGCATCGGTGTTGCGCAGGAGGGCGACCGACGTGCGCATGTTGATCTGGTGCATCACCTGGCCATACTTGGCAGCGAATTTCCGGAATCCCGGATGGTCGTGCGCTTGTCGCTTTATCCGAGTCTGGGCGCGGGAGTCAACGGCGATGCACCTATATCATTCCCACGAGACAACCTACTGCGCCATACTTCGAGATGTGCCGGAGGAAGAGGGATCCAAGTTTGAATAGTGGCAGGGCCACCATCTTGGGTGGATCGTCCGCTGGTAGATCGTGTCACTGGAGAAGCTCGGGTAGCACGTAAATGTTGAACAGGAGGTTGTCGGGTTCCAATTCGAACGTCCAATGCCCCTAGAAAGTAACCACCATATTTAGCCACTTGGTGATGCCGCCACTGTCAAAGATCAAGCAGATTAGGTACCTGTCGAGCGTTGTTGCAACGGCCGAAGTGACGACAACGTGAATCACAATCCCACCAGTCCGGACAGGGGGTCCAGCCCAGGCGGGCCAGGCACCCAGGGGCCCAGAAAGCTTAGCCTAGCACCCTACTGTAGGTACCTACATATGTACCTATCTAAGTACCTACCTAGTCTTATCGCTATCATACCTATCACCTTAGGTTGGCCTTGCAGGGGAACAATCTCGACAGCTGCCCCCAGCACGACTCCACCGGATTGCGGTTGCCTCCCCAACGCTCGCCGTATGCGTGCAGCTCTGGAGGTAAACTTGACTAAGTAAGTACCACCGTGCACTGATTTCTTCTTGCACTTGACGATTAGTTCCTAATCATCTTGTCGACAACGTCCACTCCTCGGTCCTTGTGCTTGAGCTTGGTCTAATGAGTAGAGGGAAATCAGTATAATCACCAGCCTGGCTTTTTTACTCTCTCATGGTTTCACAGACTTAAATGTAAGTCAACAACACCCCGTGTTTGTTTTTCCTCCTGGCGCTCCCCGTCGATGTTGTCAAGTCCGACGAACTCCCCCGAAGCTTGCATAGCAACCTGTATATATATGGCTTCGATCTTTGGCTCTTCCGACTGACTCGATTCCTCTCAGAGTTTGCCACCCCAACTATAACGTTTGCTACCTAGCCTAGCTTGTTGTCTTGTCAACAAGCCAACCCCAGGACCCAACAGATGGCGGATCGACTCGTCGCCGCCAAGCAAGGAGCCTACACCGACGCCTTGTCTCCTCGTGACGCCAACGTCCGAGTGCCTCATCGAGTCACCGAGCCCACAAAACCGAGAGCAACCGTGGCTTCCAAAGCCCCCCCGAAGGAGAAGGAGCCCCCTCTTCAGCCGCCGACACAGGTCTGCGAGCCTCCCAGCATCGATCGCCGGGATGGAGCCGTTTACCAGGTCGGCAAGATGCTGGGGAAAGGGGGGTTCGCTGTGTGCTATGAGGGCCAGCTCCCGGGTCATAGGAAGAAGTATGCTCTCAAGATCGTGAGGAGCAAGATGCCATCCAAGATGGAGCAGAAGGTGTGTCTGTCCTCGCTCACTATCTATCTCATCCTTCGGCATCGTACTCACAGTCACAACAGTTTCAAACCGAACTGCAGATTCATTCCAAGATGCGGCATCAGAACGTTGTCCAGTTCTTGAGGGCCTTCTCATTCGACAGTTGCACTTACCTTGTGTTAGAACTGTGTCCGAACGGCTCTCTGATGGACATGGTCAAGCGTAGGAAGGGTCTCACCGAGCCCGAGGTGCGATTCTACTCCATCCAGATCGCTGGCGCCATCAAATACATGCATGCCAAAGGCATCATTCACCGAGACTTGAAGATGGGCAATATCTTTCTTGATAGGTACATGAATGCGAAGATTGGCGACTTCGGTCTGGCGGCATTGTTGGTTACCGGCAAAGACATGCAGACCATCCGCCGAACAACCTTGTGCGGCACACCGAACTACATTGCACCCGAGATTCTCGAAAAGGGCAGAAAGGGACACGACCATATGGTTGATATTTGGAGTCTTGGTATCATCATGTAAGATGCCCCCGGCGTGCGTATTCCACCGCTGAGTTGATATCTAATTCGATATGCCTTAGGTTCGCAATGTTGACATCGAAGCCCCCCTTCCAATCCTCCACGACCGATGAGATCTACCGTCGAGCAAGAGACCGTGATTACGAATGGCCAATAACGGGTAACAAGTTCATCTCTGAGGAGGCGAAGGATGTTGTAGCTACGATGTTGCAAGATGCAGATCAACGACCAGACCCTGATACGATCGTCCAACATTGCTTTTTCTCCTCTGGTTACGTCCCAACCCCGTCGGAAATCACTACGAAACTTCGAGACTGTTCCCCCGATGATGAGCGCTTCTATGCAGCAGACGTGACTACCAAAATGAAGCCGGTGATCCTACAGAATCTGGGAGAACTGTGTGGTGTTTGCGAGGTTGGGCCGTGGGATAAGGCTCAGTCAGTCTACAAGAGTACATGGAGAGAAATGGCGTTAGAAGAGCAGGCCGGGTTAACACCCATCATACCCCTTGCAGAAGGCATTGTTTACAGGCCTTACGACGAGATCAGCAAGGAGCTCAATTTGACTCAACTTCCTATCCGAACGGTGCAACCCGTCGCTAGGCCAGGAGATGACGGACAGTCGACGCAATCGTCTCAAACGGGGCTCCTACGGGCTCCCCCACAAAGTTTTGCGGCTCAGCAGAGAGCTCAGAACAAACCATCACAGCCAGTTGCACTACCACGAGCCCAAACCATGAATGACATGCCACCCCCGAGCAATAGCAACACGCTGCGACAGCGAGCAAGACGGGACCTTTCCCAGAGCTCTACAGTGAGCAATATTTCCAGGAAGGCAGTGACTGTGCCCCCAAAAGTGTCAGAAGGTTCCGGTTCTAGGCACGCTTCCACGTCCCAAACAAAATCGTCAACATCAGTAAACACAGCTCTAGCGAAGGAAGCCCCGGCTTCAGCCCCTCGCCCCGAGGTATCCGACACAAAACTGAGCTCTCTGTTCGGTTCTAAGGAGCGGATACTCGCAATACCCAACACGAAACCTGACGTGGTGCTGAGCCGCCTCCAAAGTCTCCAGGCAGAGCTTGAACGTGCTTTGAACTCGAGGTCAATGGCACTTCTGGGAAAGACGCCCACCCCATCGCCTCCTCATATTGTGGTCAAGTGGGTCGACTATTCGAACAAATTCGGTTTGGGTTACATCCTGAATGAGGGGAGTGTAGGCTGCGTTCTGAAGAGCATCCCTGGTAGTGCCAGAGGAGGGAAGACGGTCAAGCTCCCACCGAGTTGCATCCTTGTTCGTGGAGCTGAACAACATTGCTCGCGGCGGCATGACCCCAGTTATGCCGACCGCGATCAAATTGTGCCTATGGCGAACGAGATTCAATTCTACGAAAACAACGGCGAATCTGGCCTTTCTACCGTATTCGTTCACCCTTCGCAATTCAAGGTTGTCCCGAACGAAGATGGCTCACCAGGCAAGATGCCAACGGGCAACGATATATATGACTATAGAAAGCGAGAGCATATCGTTTTGTGGAAAAAATTTGCTAACTACATGGTGGCATACGGACGTGATCAGGATGGTTCAGACAGTACGGGGCAAGCAGAAAGCCGGGGATCCGCTAAGCAAACGATGCCGCCAGGTGATGTGGTCACTTTCTATCAACGCACAGGAGACGTTGGGTGCTGGGTTTTCGGAGATGGACACTTGCAGTTTAACTTCCCCGACCATACTAAGCTCGTCCTCGACGCCACCGGAACGTGGTGTCATTTCTGGCATCTTCCGCAGCACTCAGCTGAAAAGCTGGCAGCGACAGGGGAACTTGACGAAGCTGCGCTTGACGAGAGGGGCATCTTATCATACCCTGTCCAGACTTTACTGAACTTCACAACTAAGTCGGCTCGTAACCCCACCCGAAAACGCCCGGAAATCGACCCTGAGATCCAGGGAATCCCAGGGGCTAACGATTTCCGCCGCAAAATTGAGTTCATTGTGCGCATCATCAAGGAGTGGACAACCAACAACGGCTTGGGCAACTGCAGAATGGACCGCGAGCACCGTCTCATGTGGATGGGCAGCCGTGAGTCGGTGCATAGTGGCCCAAGCAAGCATGTCTGGGTGACGATCGGCGCAAGATGGGGCGACTCTAGGTACTCGGCCGTGGTCGATCCAAAGAACCCAGGCGTGTTGTGCGAGGAGATCCAGTCGAAGCCGTCGTCCTCAGGTGCTTGAGCAGGGAGATGGATGGTTCATGGTGCAGAGCAAATTTCTAATGGCAAGTGCTACTTAATGGACTGGTTGGTAGTGCAAGGGACATGAGCTAAGAAAGAAAAGAGTTGCTTCTACATGTTTTATGAGAGATGACTGGGAGGCGTTATTTTGTTAACTACGGATGTCGGTTTTTTGTTCTCTCCCCGCGTTATTGGAACTTTCCAGCATGGCGTAGTGTGTATATGAAGTAATAATCTCGTCAAGAGGCTATATGATATACCCCGTTCTCGTCGAGATATGCAGGCTTTCTATTTATCGGATTCGTGATGTGATGTGTGAGAGCTTCTCTTGAGGCCTATGCACCTAAACTTACGACATTCAGGGGCAAGGAAGGTATCAATAACTAATATCTACCCACTTGGGCAATCATCATCTTGATCTTTCGACATAGAGGATGTTTTACCAGGGCAAGTCTGCTCACTATTATAGCCCGCAGGACTTCCTTTGTCCGGTTGGGGTCAGAAGGAACCCTGGGAAAATACTCAGCATCGCTTCACCTTCTAAACGCATAATGTTTATGTAAATCCAGGGCATAGAATAACTTGCAAACTTAACTCTCGAGGCGCACCCCTTCCTTAGCTATTGTACCCGGCTACGCATACATCTGAGATCTAAGTTGAACTGCATGCTCTCTCACCAGAATGTGTCACCATGATCCTGATCTCAATAGAGGTTCGATATGGGACATGTTTTGTTTCCGTTGTATTCCGGTATTTTCACAGCCCCTTTGATCCCTCACCTCATCAGGGAGGAGAGCCTGTAAGGCGCCAAGCCGATCCTGTACGATCAGACAACTTTGAGCCTCTGCCAAGCTCTGTTGTCCTTTCCCTGGCTTGAAAGGGTATCAGGAAGAGAAATGTCGTGCTCAACCGTCACAGCTGCTTCAAGAACCCCCCCCGGGCCAACTCCATAAACGACGGCCTTTGCTTACAAGGCAGTCGACGTAGACAGTAATGCATGCAACTACCTCTTCTTGATATGCATCTATGTATACATGTCCAAATAGCCTTCCCCCTCTCCCCTTTCCTGCTTCTAGATCAGTTTTCGTTGTTCAAGATGAATGCGGAGAACATGTTCACATAGTCATAGCCAAGGGCGGAAACCGCGGGGCTACAAAACGAGAACATCATGCTCGCGCCAATGCGTCAGCGAAAGAATGCCCTTGACACACAGACAGCACAATCACAGCACCCCACGCAGATGGGTTCGTCAATGCGGTAGATAACCCCGCGACCCTCCTCGAGGGCCACTTATGTTGGTTATTACTTACATATAGCCGATCTCATTTATGCCTGCCGGGGAGATACAGAGAAGAAAAAAACCATATACCAACACATACTTATGTATGGTAGGAGGACGCGCTGTACGTGCGTGGGGTCACGTAGCGGTGAATGCCACGGCGCCCACCCACTCTTCGCTCGAGCACGGACTTGCTGCAAATGTAAGTAAGTAAGTGTAAGTACATACATCATACAGACATCCACACGTACATACGAATCAAATCCCGACGCCCCCGACATGTAGCCGAGACACGTAAAATGACATGAAATGAAAAAAAGCGTGGGGGAAAGGGGAAAATCACGGCATGGAGACATGCTTTCGATCACGATCAAATATCAGTATCTTGGGTACGGGTCGAGGATCTAATGTCCTGGCATGACTTCGGTTCCATGTTGTTGTTGACGAGTTTCTACATAACATCAGCCAAAGCAAGACCCCTAATAACAAAGTGCCCTCCTGTGAAAATCACTTACGACGCCGTGCTTGCGGCGTCATTCGAAACCGATTTATCAAGGTGTGTAGTGCGCCAAGAAAAACTCCCATCTAGATAGTACGTATGTAGATGTGTACGAAGGATCGATCTGACACAAGCAAGCAGATTTATCCGGCTAAGCATGTCATCATCTGGAACGGAAGAAACCGAGCGCATATATGCTAAGTACATACCTACCTCAGATACAAATTCCATGTACCCGGACGCAAAAAACCTGCAGGTTCGTTGCGCACATACATATTACTCACTACGTGTTTCCAGAAGGCAAGGGGACACACGGCAAGCGCACGGCCTCGGGGCGATGTGACGCAGGGATTACCCGCCACCCATGTCGATGAAAAGGGTCACGCAGATAAAGCTTGATCCGGCCACAGGAGGCAACTATAAGCAGGGAAAAAACATTGCAGGTGATTTTGTAATGAGATCTACTTCATTCTATTCATAGTGTCTAGATCTGGATCTAGTTTCAGGACCCGACGAGATAGGAGCCTAGGCGAATCCACGTCGACATAGCGTCCGACAGCCTCACGAAGCGTCACGAGAACGATATCTGCTGGCTTTGGACGCACGTAGGTGAGGTAGGTCCTGTATGAGCGGCGAGGAGTCATGCGATGCGCCTCCAACCCTCTCTATGCATAGTGACTCAATATGTACCATGCCACATCTATGAGCGTGGACAACAAAACATGGATGCTATTTTGGATAGGATATTATGAGTGTCGTAGGCTCGATTCTGCTATACAGCTATACGTGAGTCTAATGCCTATGTATTCCGAGCTTCTGTCCACTTTGTACATTACATGCTTTTCTGAGTGCGTAAACCGTGTCAGAATAGCCAATCTTGACACATGGCGGCTTGCCGTTGTCTTTGTGTAAGCGACATTTGCGATCCAGCAATGTCAAATAGCTTGTGAGGCGTTGGTAACCAGTCGTAACCGGCGTCCCATGTGTAATCCATATTGTCTTCCCAGTCATGACATCGCGAAAGGCGGAGTACGCCTCCACGGACGGGATCGCTAGACAGAGCTACAACCTCTTGGCCACCACTGGTAAAGGATACACCAGCGAGTTCGCCGAAGATATCGATGGTCTGTTTGCCATTAAATGTCTGCGCGTCAATGATGTTGACGACATCGGCTTCCTCAGCTGCAAGGAGCAGCCGTTTCCCAGAGCCGAGTGGGGAAAATTGCAAGCTCCGAACACCCGCCATCTCAGTTCGTATTACGCTCACGACATTACTTTCGCCTCGAGAATTCTTCCACATCCGAGCATCCCAAATCCGAATGCTCTTGTCTTGATTGCCCGTGGCTACGGTCCAGCCGTCCGGTGCCCAATCACAAGCAAAACCAAAGTCCCTATGCCCCTCAAGCTTCTCAAGAATCCCACCTCTTTCAGCGTCTGTGATTAAAACTTCTTGCAGATCACCGATCATAGCGCGGAGTCTCTTGTCCGGGCTAAGGGCAGTGCAGTTGAGTGCGAAGTCATACATATTGTCTAGTATCATTTCGTTTCTGGCCAGGTCCACCATTCGAAAGCCGTAATCGTTCGAGGCAAAAGCGGCGACGGGTGTGGACGAGTATCGAGATGAGTGAACTTGAACGTGGTTGGTGATCCCGCTAGCATGATCGGTTAGTTTCCCATCGTAGCACCGGGACTCGTCTTCTGCCTCCAAGGGACGGTAGCGATATGTTCCGTAAAAACTGCCCGCAACTAGCATGTTCTCTGCTGCTGCTATTGTGGAGACCTGGGCGTCCTCGCTAGTTTTGAATTTCATAGCAGTTTCGACAACTCCAGTCGTAGGGTCTAGCTTTCGAACAGTGCCGGTTATGCTAGGATAGTATACAGCCGTACGAGAGGCACATCCCATGATGTTGCGTAACTGAAAGTGCAGTAGGCGTACGTCGTTCCGGAGATCCATGCTTTGAAACCGGAAATAATTCTCATGGCGTGTCAGTAATTTGTCAGGTACATGGGGATACCAGGCGTCTGAGTTCGGCTTGTTGGTATAGTTTCGAAATGTTTTGACGCGACATTTTCGTGCTGCGCTTCTGGTTACGCCCATATGCCGCCAGTTTATGCCCTGTAGATCGTAGTCGTCTCCTTGCAAATCACTGTAGGCTACCCTCGGCTGTTTGACCTCCCTGATACTATGCTCATTGTGAGGGGTACACGTTATATCCTTCAACTGGTTCTGTCGCTTGTACCATCGCCACAGTCGTAGAAAGTCAAGACAATTGTGATTATCGGGCATGAGAATGCCAGGATTGGCATTTGGCAAGAAGAACGGGTGGGGTTCAAATTCATCAGCACCGAACTCAGGGCCGAAAACGAAGACCTCTTGATCATCCACATCTTGCTCTAACGGCAGCTGAGTAGATTCGACGATGCCGGGACTAGTGAACGGATCGGCTGCGGCTGACACGAATGGAGGAGAAGCTATGTTATCTATAGAGTCATCGGCAGGGTCGAATATGGGCAACGTCTCCGGTGACGGTGACCCAGGTGGCTGGTCGTACATTTCTTCCATGTCGATAGTGTACAGAGGAGCACCACCTTCCTCAACATCTACCATATCATCGTCATCGTCTTCTTCCTTATCGGTTGCCTCAGTTTCGTGAACTACTTCAGTAGTGGAATGATGGTGATGTTGCGCAAGGGTAGGTAAATGAGAAAGAGAGGTGGGTTCCAAGCTTTGGAGATCCGCGTGTGGTGCGACACCAGGATGGTGAGGAGAGGTATTTGTAGTAGATTCGGCAGAAGCGGTTTGGAGTGGTACGTCTTCTTCGGCGGCGGCGGAATTTAAATCAGGCTCCAAAGGAGAAGAGCCTGGCGGCACATTCTGAGTGCGCATGGTTTCACTATGTGGGATGATATACTGTCGACAAGACGGAATTTTCGAGGCGCGACCAGATGTAGAAAAAGATGAGCCCGGTGACCGGTATTGACTTAGGCTGACCGTTCCGGGCAGCCTCAGAGCAGTAATATTGACGAATATCTGGCCAAGCCTGGGATGTGTGAATAAAAAGTTGCTTTTTCGAAGGATTGGCGATACAGGTTGCGCGTCGCCACCTAGTGCGTGCTCGCACACCCCGGTCAAGCCGCAGCTGGAATGATATAGATGTCGCTCGCAGGTAATGGGATGCCTTACAGGTTATACGGATGGAGGAAATTAGGAGATGACCTAGATGACCTAGATGTCCTAGATACGGCAGACAGTGTTGGGTCAGATGACCTGCCGTGATCTAGTTATTATCAGATTGCGGCGAGGCAATAGACGTTTGACAGGGAAGCGGGCTTGGTTGGGTGGCTAGGGCTGATGGGGACACTGCGGGAGCGACGACGATCTCCTGCTGGTGACTCGTTTGGGATAGTTCAGCCGTGTTAGCCCTTAGATATATTAACACGTAGGCTCCTCGAACGCGCGAATGCCCCAACTGGACCAACCGGGGCTGTTAGGGGCTGGAGGTGTTGGCGCACGTCGTCGACGGCCAGCAGGCAGGATGGCCAGCGTCGATCAAACCACGTCCACCAGTGAAGCAGAGGCAGAAGCAGAAGCAGAAGCAGAAGCAGAAGCGGGCGTGCAGTCGAGGGTTTGGACTCACGACCAACGACGTCTGGAGTGTCAAGTGTGTATGTACAGTGCCACAGCGGCAGTGCACGTGTGCAGCAGATGGACCGGATGGTAGGTGGGATTTGGTGACTCGGCAGCGGGTGGCACGGCCAGCTGAGAGAGATAAAACAACGCAGAATCGGGGGTCGTGTTCGGGATTCTGCTCGGGATCCTGTTCGGGGGGTGCAGTGTGCGGTTTAGGCTTACTAGTCCGATGGTGGTGTCGGGGGACTAGTGGCTGTTGATGAGAGCAAGGCGGGAACTGCATGAGAGTCGGAGCTCGTCATGAAGAACTGCATTGCATGGTTCATGGTTGGCATTCCCAGGCAGATGAAGTAGAAGAAGTTCAGTTCAGCAGTTGCAGGTCCACGTCCAGCTTGGTCTCGCTGGTCACGGCAATCCTGACGGCAACAATCGGTATTCCTGGCTTGCCGGGGTACATAAATTGAATTCTACATGTAGGTATGTAGTTCCATTACCCCGTCGTCGTCGATGAAGGCGAGGATGGTCAATGTCGCCCTGGTCACGGGGTGGACGGGGTGGACGGGGTGCAGGAGAGAGAGAGAAAGCATGCCTCCTACCGGTTCCTGATAGGTACAGTGCATGTGCAGTTGCCATGTACCTAGGTACAGTCCTCTCCAGCAGTCAGCAGCGGCGGCGGCGGGAATGCAGATGGCGCTAGAGATGGCATAGTGCGGGTGAAACAAGACTCGCTGATTGGCTCGGCCCAGGCAGAGACACAGAGTGGGGGGCTCGGGGGGGCACGCTGCTGCTGTGTCACTCAGGACTCGCCGGTACGCAAGACCCCAGATAGGCTAGGTGCTGCTAGTGCAGGAATCAGTGGGTACTGTAAGTGGACACTGCTGCCTCGACTGCTGGAGGTGCCGAGTCCCTGCTGTGTCATCGCGCGCAGCCCAGAGTCGATGAACCACCCAAATGACAGGCCTGGACAGGTCTGAGCAGGTTGGGACGACGATGAGACCTGCATCTTGCATAAAGGACTGCATCCTGACTGCATACGGGCAAACCAAGGCAGAGCGATCCAAGGGACCTACTGCACTGACCGACCTGCCCGACCACCTACCTGCCAATCGACTTGTACGGTTTGGGAGCCAGATCCTGGACGCCTGGCTGTCTATCTGGCTATAACAACTCACGTTACCAGCAGAATGGAGACCTGGCATGCCTAGGTAGTTCTGGAAGTACGGAGTAGTAGTAGCTACCCTGCCAGTCTACACAATCCCGACTTCAAACGACCTCGGGAGTGTCAACCTGTGACAGGTTCGAATTCTACCTACCTTTCCAAGCCATCGCGAAGCCCGTGAGCCAAGCCGAGCCGAGGAGAAGAGCAATCGATGCCATGTTATCACCAACCAACTAATACTCACCTATCAACATGCGCCGTTGTCGACACGAGACCTTTTTTTTTTCTCTCTCAATCATGCGCGTACGCCATCATTCATCCATCATTTGTTGGGTTTTCCTATTTTTGAGACTGCCGCGATATGCTGCCCAAGTTCGATCGAGAACCCAGGCATTCGGGAAAGCCTGGTAATGTGCCAGCGCCTCGCTAGACCAAGAGGCGGGCACGCTTACATCAGAATACCCTTGACCGTTCCAGACTAATCTCACGCACTTTCTATATTTCCGCGCCGTCTTTACGAGACGAGCGAGATAGGTATACACACACATGTCGTTTGGAGCAACAAAGTTCTCTTGACTCAGATGGCAAGTGTTGACTCAGCCCGATGTCTTTGACTTCAAGCCACTATATGCTCTGGTTGTCGCTATTGGTAGCTGGAATGCCGAGTTGGTTGGCTATTAGAAGCTGCCGATGGAGAGATCGAGATGTTCACATACCATGCGATGGAGATGGACAATCAGCGTTGACCATTTGCCCCAGCCGGTGAGCAGCCAAGCACATGGTCCCGACTCGAGATATGATAAGTGATATATCACATAACATTGTTTGCCCCCCAATAACAACTCGCTACGGGATACCCGTCACTCGACCGAGACTGCAGACAAGCCATTGTTGGACACTGTCTTGCCGCTATGGAAAGAGGGACGGCCCGCCCAGGCAACTCAGTTCGATTGGCAGTCTGAGACACTGACTTTCTCTAGCGTACTACGCAACATCGGTGGAAAGCACATGAGTTGGTGCCTCGCTGGGATGAGACACACTCGCTGCTTGCATGTCGAGCATTATATATGTGCAGAAAATCATGTTTTATCGCGCCTTATGACGCCAGTATTTTTTCACTCGGTTCCGATCCCACCCAGCTAAGCTCAAGACCATGCAGTGCTACCGCCTCTTCATCCCGTATCTATCTATCTTGTGCTCCGGATATAGTTGGAACGAACAGACACTCATTTACCTTCCTGTCACTAACAAGCAGAATCTCTATGGTCATCTACATTAAGGGGTTGTGCCTTATGACCGGGTATGCTCACATCTTTATTGATAGTAACCAGAGAAGTTACACCAACAGCCAACTTTATGTCATAGCCTTGAGGCGGGGTGCGCGGTGACACAGCGTCGCAATCAACCTTACCGCGAGGCTTAAGATACTGTAGACACTGGTTGGGGTGGCGTGGATCGTAGCACACCCCACATCCTTGTTGATAGACAAAAGGAGAATGTATTTGCTGACATGGTTTATCTACCATAATTTGGTACTTGAGCGAATTCTATCATTGTAGTCATGGGTTCGACCTCAGCGCCGTGAAAGTGGCGAGTCTCATTCAATGGCAGATTAGTCCGTGCAACTTACATAGTACCTTTCTATCTATCCGCATTATTTGTCATCGTCCTGACCGAGATAAATGACGTGGTAGTTTTGTTGTCCCTTTCTTTCCCCGCCTCCAGGTTCAGTCAGTTTCGACTGTTTCATGCTAAACAAACTACCTGGATTAACACATAGGTATGTACGCATATTACGCATATTACGCAGTAGCAGTGGTAGTGGGACCAACAGAAAACGCCACGAATGTGACCAAAGTCGCATGCCTCCCCATATGGCAATGTGATATCGACTCTCGGGCTCCCACCGAGGGAAAAGAAAGAGACTGTCGGCGCTAAACAAACGAAAAGCAGAAACACCCACCAACCAACCAACCAATCCATTCCCCGTCATTGGGTCCGGCAGGCTGGTTCGTCCTTCGTCAAAAGCATGTCAAGGAGCTAGCCGAATTTCTGCACAATACAATTTCCTCTTATATCTGGGGGGGGCACCATTATGCATAGTTTCCCCAGGTAGGTATACTTGCCGAAGGTCGTCACCTGGCGAGCCTCGCACACCCGTACCCAGATCGCAACCAGGGCTCGGGGGTAAGGGGTAGGTATACATAAGACAAAGTAAGTGGCTGGGAACGTGCAGCTGGTTTGCGGCTCAGAAAGACAGCAGCTGAGGAGGGTCTTTTCCTTTCTTACCTTCCCTTCTTCCTTCCTCTGCTTCATTATCCGACAGTGGCTCTGATTGGGAGACACCTCCATCCACATGATCCGCAGAAATTTACTTACCCTTCTGCTCTCCTCGCTCGTCACTTCTGCTTAACAGGGTTGATGTATTATACATCTAGGAATATGCAGTATCCAGAAATGTTGTGGGAATGAATGACCCTGTCTGTCTGCCCGAGCTATAACGGTAAACCTTGGAAAGAAAGAAATTGAAGTCATTACTTGCAATTGAGCAACGTGAAGACCAACAAACCAAGCGATACGACAGGGTCTCGCAATTTCGGGGATATCAAATGTCAAGCTTACATACGCACAATGTCCGATCATACGCTTCGCACACGCCCACATTGTGCAGCAAGGTATCAATCGGATGCCTACCTACATGTAGGTATTCTCTACATGTATAGCTACAAAGCGTAATTACCTAGGTAGTATCTAAGCTCAGCTGTGTGTACATCGTTGTAGATACTAAGACGTACACTGGGAAGCATACAGTCAACCGACAACGGATACATATTCATATCATGTATGTAGAAGGCCGCGTATATAGTTTCAGGTCATTTCCCTAGCACAAGCGGTTTGTAGCTAGCCCACACACCATCCTCGTTGGCCACGGTCATTCGTTCTGTAGTGAACGTTGCACGACTCGAGCAGTGTCAAGCGAGCCTCATCGCGCTGCTACTTTCAATAGCTCAGTATATAGAAGAGCCACATGAGCATGAGTCAAGTGAGTTGTGGATGAGATTAACGTTTAAGTTTATTATATTATCGACAGATATAGAAGCTTAAAAACTGCGAAGAGCCCCATTGCGCCTCATTCCATGCCGTTCAATCCTTTATATATATATAAGTTCCTCTTCAGTGAGAAAGTGAGTTCATCACCTAACGCACCATAGTGGACAAAGCACCGACAAACACCCTTTCGTCACGAAATAACCTTGAAGTCATGAAGCTCGCTAAACCGATCCCCGTGGCCCGAAATTATTGCCTCCTCGTTCTCACATGTCTGCATAGGGTTGGTCATTGTATGGGTGCTGCTGAGCCCCCCTAGACCAGTTACCCCCACCTACAACACTCTCTCTCGAGCCCCAAAAGTTGTTGTCTCGTGTGCGACGCTCACGTTCGAACTCGGCCCATCGCCTCATCTTGATCTTGCTGCTGTCGAATTCTCCCTCGTACTCAATGCCGGCCTTCTTCGTCTTCTCACCTGCCGTCTTTCGAGTATCACCCCAGGAGAAGTCGTCAAACTTCCAGAAGGCGTAGACAGGGAGAACGAAGTTCCAGATGGGAAGGGAGATGAGGTAGATAAACATCCACACGACATATGTCCATGAGTGAGCAGTAATTACGATGAGAACCGCGGGTAAACCAAGAATCAATGCCAAAAGAACCAGAGGAATAATCTGTACTGTTGGCCCAACGATGGAAATAATAACTACAGCCGTGTTAGATAGGGAGACAAACTCTGGGCATCGATATATACTTACCAACATAGAGGGTGAACGCAATAGCCGCTGGCAGCACCAGAGTACCGATCAAGTCGATGAAGACGATGAATTGCATACTAAAGCAGAAAGTACCACAGAGATCCTTGACGAGAACCAACTCCATGAGGTTGTGGACGGTAGAGTTGATCCATCTTCGACGCTGCGAAAGCAGCACACTGAATTCATCGGGAACCGTCGTCTTGCAAACAGCCTGCGGAACGAAGACCTGTTTTCGTTTGGGGAAAGTTCGTAACATAAGCGTAGTAAGGTATCGATCTTCTCCGAGCAACAACAGGTTCTTCTCGTGTAGGGTTTCGACCACGTTCTCCGAATAATGTTCGACAATATCAGGATTAGCCAAGATGGGAACCCAGAAGTTCTGGGCCTTGGGGGCTTTGATGCGATACATGCAGAAGCAACCAGGCAGACAAGTAACACCACCGAAGCATGACTCGAAGGACTTAGCCTGATGATGAGAAATGAAGTACTCAAACACCTGAATAGCCGTAACCCAGCTGTCCTTCTTGTTGGCAATCTTGGTCTCGCCACACAATCCCATGATATCTGGATCCCGTACCAAAGCGCACAGCATGTGAGTTAAGCTGTCGGGGAAGATCTTGGTATCGGCATCAACCATTAAAACTGCTTCGTAGAAATCGGGTGAAATGCCGGTGACTTTCCAGAGACCATTGAACATTTCGAACTCTAACTCTGACATTCGCTCATCAAACATGACCTTCTGGAGGAAAGACATCAAGATGATTTGACTGTCACGCTTTCCTCTGTTGCCGGGCTTAGCCTTAGTAGACTCATCAGGGGTTCCGCACTTCACGACAAGCATCATAGGCACCCTTTGTTGTTTTTCGACCGGGATAGCAGATGTGGCTCCATAATCGTAGAAACCAGCATAAACCTTGGCCATATTGTGTCTCTTGGAGCCACTTGCCACAGCAACGTAGGAGAATGCTTCGACCTCATTGGGAGCGACTGTATGGTCTCTCATCATCCCCAGACACACGTCCGGAGTCGACATTGCTTCGCCCTTTCCTTTGATGAGACCATCGCAGATGACGAGAATAACCTTGTGGCTGTTAGGGTAATCAGTCATGGCGATTGAGTCCAGCGTGGTACGGAGACCAAGCTCGCCCTCGGAGTAGGCAGTCACCAAACAGATAGAATGGATCAGGGGGAAGCCAAATGGTTGGTAGTCAGAAGGGGGCTGGGGAACCACAGCTTCATGAATGAACCCAGCAGGGCCGTATCCATCCATGGGAGCGGGGGCAGCATCATAAGTGTTAGATCTGAGCATGCTGGCCCTGCTGTCATTGCCTTGTCTGTAGATCGAGGTCGGGTGAAGCAAAGGCCCTGTAGATGCCTGGCTCGCCATCGTTGTGGGCATAGGTGGCCGAGCGCTTCTTTCACTCCCGGGGCCGTACATAGTAGAGAAACGCGAGGTTGTAGGTAAGAAAGTGCTGGTACGCTTGCTGATCCTATCAGAGCCAGATCCATTGTAGCTACTGCTGATATCCCCAGGCATCCGTGGTGGCGCACGATAGATGTCCTCGGTCCAGTCCTCGATTTGCCGTTGGCGCTTCTTCTTGTCTGCACTCTGCGAGGTCTTGGCTGCTGCATACTTGCGGCTGAGGAACCATTGGAACAGGAGTGCTAGGCCAAATCTAGCGGCGACCACAGCTAGAATAAGAGCAAGAGACACGTAAAGAACAACTTTGGACGCAATGCATCCAACCGTCTCTGTGTCCACAGTCCCGACCTTGATAATCTCCTCCAGACACTCAGCAATTCGCTTGTCGTCAGGATTGGAGAACGCCCTAGTTATATCACGTCCCCGGATTGCTGCGTTCGCGGCGCTGTTCTTATTCATCAGCTCCTTAAAACGGTCGGGAAATTTTACGTCGTCCTCGTTGAGCCATCTTAGCAAGTCCAAGTCCAGAACCTGACCGGAGTATACAACCAAGTTGCGTGAGTTGTTCTTCAGGTCATCCCATGTGAAGAAAACATCGCCAGTGCTCTTCAGCTGGAGATAAAAGGTGTCTCGGGCCTTCTGGGTCGTGTGGCACGACCATCCCTCGTAGAAGGGGGAGGTGAAGTTTGGCTTGGTTGTTCCATCTTGAGCGAATGTCGTACAAGGGAAGTACCACGCCAAATCGCCTTTGCTATTGGTGGGGATGGCAGAGTTGTCGGCGGCGGAGATGAGTCCTTTGCACTTCCCGTTGACATTCTGGAACATGAAACTTCCATCACGGCTGCCATATCTCATGTTGGGAATGTCGTAGAGTACATTAGGGAAACGGCCGTCTGTCCGCAACGGAATACCATCTGCGGGAGGATGAGCCGATCCATCCAAGTTGTAGGCGGTTCCATGGAATATCATGAATTCTGGGCCAACCTCATTGATATGGAGGCGGACGCCGGGTGTCGAACAGACCACTTGGGTAAAGCCGAAAGTGAGGAAGCCGATGAACGTCATGAGATAGAGAATGATACTGATCAACCCCATCTTCTCTCGCCAAGCTCTGCGTTGTGCCTTTGACCGAAAGCCACAGCAACTGAGAATGAAATCCGGACACCAAAATGTGATGACGGCACAGTAGCCATTCCAGAGAGTTGGGGGCCGGATTGTCTCCTTTGGCTTGTTCCGTTTCGATTCCTTGGCCAACTTGGAACCGCCATGGCTGGAACGTCGGCGGCGCGAACGATGGGCTCTGGCCTTCGTCTTCTCCGCGTCACCGTCGCGCTTTCGTGGTGGCGAGCTATCCGAGGTCGCGCCCAAGCTTTGTTCCCCAGATAGCTTGGCACTGCTGTCCGCGTCCTCGTAGATGGGATCGTTGCCCGTCGACGAGGGAAGAGTGTCCATCTGCGCAGCATGCTTTCGGTAGTGGTAGTTTGGATGATCTTTGTCTATGCGGTTGCGTTCAGGGCGTATCAGACTCCTCTTGCGCGTCGGCACTCCATGCTCGGGGGCTTGTTCATCGGTCGGCGACAGAGGCTGTCTGTCGGCCATGGAATCGGGTGTTTGAATCGTCTCAGCGAAGGAGTTTCCAGACGCAACACGGCGGTGTTGGCTTGGGCGACGAGCGGACACGGGGAAGTAGGTTCCCGTCTCGACATCGGCAGGGCGGCTGCGTCGTGCGGGCGATACTCGATACGAATTGCGCGAGTCGTATGATGGGCCGTGGGACCCAGGCCTCTCAGGAAGAGACATTATGCTGCGCGGACGGTCAAGTTAGCAGATGATAGCGCACGCTGATCATTGACGAGTATGGGCTCCATGGGCTTCGGGGTAGTGATGCAAAGAACCGTGACCAGGTACGAACGAAGGACGAAGGACGAAGGGATCACGAACGAGAAGTTGGCCCCTGAGGACCTTGCTTGGCGTCTTTGTCACCTGCGGAATTGCTCAAGAAATGATCAAAAATAGATACAGCCTATGCACGCATGACAAGGACCTGAATGAGCGATATTGAAGGCCAGTTGACTGACGATGGGAAATAACAAGACAACGAGCGTGATGGTGACGGTGGGGATGGTGGTGATGGTGATGGAGGTGGAAAGATGCGCGATGGGGGCGACAGACCAATGGGCAGAACGCTTTCAGTCCGGGAACCGTCCTGAAAGGTCTTGTTGTGACGGGCAACAGACAGGGCCCACCGGCGTGTTGGGATGCGGGCTTTTTCCCACTAGCCACTTAACGCCTGATGCAGTGGCGCTTATGGGGGCCTCTCAGCGAGGCGTCCAGGGCATTCAGTGAGGCGAGTGCCCTGTCGTTGTAAGTAACCTTGTCACCGGGCGGTCTTGGCTGTCGGTCGTTGTCGGTTGTTATCGCGCAAAGATCGTGGCATACAAGATCGTGGCCCGTAAAGAGCAAAGAGCAACGTGCAAAGAGCAAAGACCGGCTATTGCGACGAGCCGCGATGCTGTGGTGTCTAAGTTGTGTCTCGCCCAAAACCTGCCTGCCCTATCAAGCATGGGCGTTCAGGTACTACCAGTGAATTCTGAACCGTGTTGTATTACGAGTACAAGTGCGTGGCCTGTGAGCTGTATCAGTACCTTGAGTTGATGTAGCATCACGATGCTTATATGCGAGTAAGTACTTAACTGCGCGTACCTGATATACATGTGTGTTGCTAGCAAGCCCAGCCAGTACAGGTAAGTTCCTTGTGCAAGGGCCAGCCGTACCCCTGCAATTGTTTCTGTTCTGCGATCTGGTTCGAGTCCGCTGGAATGTTAAAACAAAAAAAACACTTTGAACTGGAATCGTAACACGACGGTTTTCAATGAACCATGTGACAGATGAAACGCCACCCTAATAGATCGTATGCCACTTGGGTTAGGTGAGATGTGGGTTGTCTGGCTGGAGCGTTCGAGAAACTGCACGGGTGGCGGCATGAGAACTGCGACGACTAGACCTTTATGTTTATGGCCCGCGGGGTTTCAATTTTGTATATTCGAGTTAGCACGTCTGTGATCAGGATCTCGAACATGGATAACATCTGCGACGGGACAAGACGAAAACGCTTGAGAAATATCAATATGTCATACATACACCAATTAATCTATCTACAATACAACAAGTACTCTCTCTCACTGAAACAGCAGCTGGCGCGTCTTACTAAGATAAGAATGACTGCTGCAGAGGTTATGATCACAAAATGGGAAAGCAATGGCGGTTTGGCTTAGTCGTTTAGAGCGCGGTCGAGAAATGCTCCCGCCACATAGAACAACGTGTTTCTGAATTATGTCTTGGTCAGTAAATTGAAGGCTGGGTTCGAAAACAACACAGTAAAGGCGTTTTAGGAACTCATTCTCGGTGTTCACTGTATTCGATGGGTCTCGCAGGTCTTTCGCCATTCAATGAACACCTCGCATACAGCAAAAGTTACCGTAGAGCATAGATACGAACCCTACCGAGCCTACCTACCGAGGTAGTTCAGGTTACGATATCTCAATATCGCGTATTATTCTCTCACGGCATTAAACATTTACTACAGATATTCGGGGCGAGAGCTGGGTAGCTGAGATATTGAGTTTAGGGCTGCAGAACCTCCCGAGACTAAGTATGCTGCATTAGAACTCTTCGCGCTGCCTCCTTTCTCTTCTGCGTCGTGGCAAGGGACATATGCATCAAGACGTAAAGTAGAGGCTTTCGAGGGAAGTACCTGGCTGTAAAATTGCTTTCAGATGTAGAGGGATGCTGTTGTTGGCTAGCACTGCGATAGTCTGTCTGATCTAAGGTAGGACAGCTATTGAATCGAGTTCATTGGCCTGCCTTTGCAGTCTCCTGGTCACTTTACTAGTACATAGTATGCCGCATCGCTTCCATGTCATGAGATGCTTATTTTGTCCAAACTGGCCACATCTGGATGTGTTATTGAGTGCCGGCAACCCATGTAGAGCTAAGCAGGTAGGTACCTATGTCGAATAGTCTCAACGGCGAACTTGCAGCATATGACGTCGTTGTCTATCTCTTGGTGATGCATACTCACAGACCTCTCAATCTCTTGAAAGACTATGCGATCGAACATGATGTAGGTAGATACAAGCAATTTGTATCAAGTAGAGCTAGTGGGACCGTCGACGATCATCATGCGATCTGGCATGCCAACTTGCTTTGCCAAATCTCTCTTAATTGTCCCCATTTGTTTGTGACGAGTGCCAGCACATACTTAGCCAGATATTACCACTTACACCAAAGATCGCGCGACTTCTTAATTTCTGGTCAATCACCCGATGCAACATCCTCAACTGCTCCTGCGTCGGTCCTGAAAGGCTGTTCGGGACGCAGCCTCGGCCGCACGGGTTTGGCAAGTCTCGAAATCTTGGTGACAAGATGGCAATGCCCGGTCCTGACCGCCGTCTGCGCCAAGGGAGAGAGTCTGGGGGGACTCGGGACGATCTTTGAACTTGGTAATTTTCTCCTAATGCACGGCAGCTTAGCGGATGCAACTCTATGTACGTAACGTGCATGCACTGCCAGGTGGTGTTGCACGTAGAGTACGCGCGGGAGTTACCTATCCAGCTCTTTCTTCATACTCCGTACTATTCGTACGGGTGCAATTGGTCCGATTGATGGGATTGTCAGCGCTTGTTTCCCACCACGTTGAACGCAACTGCGCCAGTGCTTGTTTGGGTAGGAGGTAGGTACAGATACACGTGCTTGAAACTACCTACCTCGTACTACCTATCCAGAGGTGAGAAGTTAGGACGTACTCGTAATTATTGCAGGCGAATTTTCAATCTTCCTAGATCCCAAATAATCTGACAAACGTGGAGATGGTAATACCCGTACAATATCAACGTATAAAACTCACGGAAGATTAGACAAAACCTGCACACTATGCAATGGATGCTTAAGCTCTCAAGGCTCCTCAAGCTGATATAATGTGATATAAAAATGTTACTATGTACCCATACGTAAGTAGATCTCTTTCCGATTGATCCGATCAACTTGAAATGGCCCACTGAATGGTCACGCTCTCGTGGTGGACGAGGGGGGCCCGCGGTGGAAGCATTAAGTGTCCGGGTCCCCAGCTACACACACCTACTTTGCTACCTAGTAAACAACTCGACAATGGATATAACTATGTCAATTCTACGATTGAAACGTTAAAAGTTAAAACATAGTATTCTATACTATTAATCTATATTCCATTCTATTTTAATAATAATTCACTCGTTATGTGTTGAATTATTAAACATTAACAAAGGTAGCTTGTGAGGTATGGGCGGGGACCCGGACATTTAGTCCTTCCACCGCATGGGGGGATACGAGAAATGTCTTTGGTAGGATTGTCGGGTTGGCAAGCTCTCTTTCCACCTACTTACTTGGGCAAGTACTACCTCGCTACCTAGGCACTTTGAGTGTCCGACTGTGGCATTTCGTGTCGAGGTCCGCCAAGTTCACACTTAAGTAGAATCGATGGCGATACGCTATCGTGAAGAGTTAAACTGTTTTTGACCTACAGCTGTGTTTAGAGGGCTGTTTGGTTGGCTACGCCAAAGGCACGCTAAACTGGGCAGCTGAGGCTGATGCGGTGACTCAAAATTGTGATATCAACACGATGGCAACCTGAGTATAGTTTGCGTTCTAGTGGGATATAAAGCCTGCCTAAGTACCTAGGTAGGTAGCGACCAAAGTGGATAAATATATACATTTTTCTTGTGATCACACGGCAGAGTCGTAAATACAATATGTGTACGCTGCTTGGACACCACATGCTAGTAGTACCTCTACGCCTCATGGATTGGAGAAATTTAAAAGGATGTGAAGCAGTGTTCTAAGCTACGCATAAGCATTGGATGAGATGCCCGCCGTATCTGGTCATTGATACAGCTTTCTGCCTCATTTGCACCTGGTGCATCAGTCTCAATGAAGAAAGATTTGAGCAGGTGAGCAACCTGATAACTACCTTGCAATGAAAATCTTGAGAATTTATGGTTTAGCGTAAGCTGACGAGAATTCGTTCCTAATGAGCTGATCTTACAAATGCTCGCAAATGTAGCTGCATTGGACTTCAATATCGTCTGCAGCTACGAGTACGCAGAACGGCGGTGTCGATTTCTCTCTCTCTGGCTCTCTCACATACATACCTACACACTTTTCTCTTTTTTTGACGTCTCAAGGGACTAACTACCGACACTCCAACACTAATTGAGGGGTTGTGCGAACGCGACCAGTGAGGAGGGGATAAGAGCAAGTAGTACCATTGCTTTCGGTTCCTTGGCAGCCAAATCCATACTGGAATACGAAGAAAGAACAGAGCCGTCTTGTGCAGAGGCGAGCCAGAAGGTATTGTTTTACTCTCCATTCCCCACTTCGATGACCGTAGCGCGCTACCAATACGAATGACGCCCCGCTGTAGTCTCACTTTGGCTCTTTTCATGTAGCTGACATCAAATTGCGATTCCTCGTCCCCGGGTGATCTGCAACAAGTCGACCCCCGGGTTGGCTGCTTCGTGGTGGCTGGGGGCCCTACTCTGTCAGAAAAACTGGCACGGTATGTTGAGAAAAACGAAACAGTTGCACTCCGGCTTTTAATATATCCATGATGTGAGACTCAGTTGAATCTTGGTATAAGTAAAACCGTTACTACTCGTATTGATGTTCAATACTGTATTGCTAGTAATGTGTGGTGAGTTTGAATGTTCCTAGCTAAGGAAGGTCCTGATAAGGTATCAACAGAGTCAGTCGCACGGTGCAGGAGGTCGCAAAGTTGCCGATTGATGGACATGGAATTCTGCCGAGATGGATGCGACAGGCACGAGGCACTTGCCTACTTGCACCTGCCCCTCGGTTCCTCCACAAAGGTGGTTAGTGAGCACTGGCGGGCTAAATTGTGCTGGGTGGATCAATCGCATCTTTCAGCAGGAGCTCTAGAAGGATTCTGAAACATATTCAAGTCTGAGTCGCCCTAAGAAACAATTGACGTATGTGCACTTTCCGTTCTAAAAGTAGACACGGGCCTGCACCCAGGCACCTGTGAGCATGTCTCAGATGTCTTGCTTGGGAGAGTTTCCCTACGAAGCTTAGCTTGGCTCAGCCTCTCGCAAAAGTCCACACCACCCATTATCCTCAAAGAAGGGAGACTGAAGTCGAAAATCAGGGTCGTGAGGCATGACCAAGTGACGGTCAATAGACGTGGAGGCTATACTCCATAGTACAGTACTAGTCCCATGTCATGCAGTCGTTAGTGCCCTCTAGCAGGTGTCTGCAGGTACCTGCTCGCGTCTAAGTCCCTCCAGCACTCGGTCCAGAGCTGAAGAAGCTGCTAAGCGCCGCCATGCATACCTCGGAATTATTATCTCGAAGCTGGAGGTTACCTGAAAAGTACTCGTACGCTTCTTTGTGGAGAGGCCCTGACTGTACTTACGGTATGAGGGTGCTGGGCGCGCGACCCTAGAGGACCCTGAGAGCTGACGAGTTGCTTGCGCCAGCGACGCTAGGTAGCGACCCTGTATTCAGGATGCACGGAGTACCACGGAACACAAAACGGAGGTAGAAAGTCACCGCAGACAAGGCAGGCGGCTGCAGACAGCGAGGCCCAATGGGCTCTGCGCTCTGAGACACGCTGCGCCATTGCTCGCTTGCCCTGTCTGTTTTCTGCAGGTATACTATAGGGAGAGATACCGACCGTTACTGTGGATGCTGCACCACGCCGAAGGTACCGGCTAACACCAGTCGACCTTACAGTACCTTAGGTAAAGTAAGGTACCACATTTATATTGTTAGTACTGTATACCCAAGGTACATACCGACTTTAAAGTTTCCATGTTGTAGGAAGCCAGGAAGGTTCAAGCTGCTGCTGCTTGAGGTGGTTACCTGTGCAGGTACCTTATAGCACTACCTACTGCTACTACTACTCAGTAAGTATAGGTGGTAGGTTCACGGTATTACCCAGCAGCCCTGCTTTCAAGGTTGCTTGCTTGCTCCTTGTCACAAAGTTGCACCACATCTATTAACACCACCACCAACACCAACCACCAAAAGTACCACACTGCTGCTGCTGCTGCTGCTCGTCGTCTGTCTGCCGCTGCTGCTTCTTGCTGTCGTGTCGCATTGATCTTTTGATTGACGGACGCCGCTGTCCAAACTTGTTTCTCCCGACAGCCTGGCCCCAGCCCGCAGACAACCTGCCAACCTGCCAACCTGAGTCAAGTTTCATCATCGCCATCGCCATCCCGGACCACCCATAGCCATATCCATCACCTTCCTTCCAATCCGCCACCGTACCTCGCCATCGTCGCCGGCTCTGCGATATCCTGTCGCTTCCATTGTCTTCCGACCTTCTCCCTCCGTCGTCGCGCCAGAAATATTGCATAGACAGCAATCACATAGACACACACACGTTGTCGGTGGTATTACTTGAAGCCCGAGAGCACCATTGCGGCATTGCGGCATCCCGTTCGTCGGCTCGGTTTCACGCATCTTTTAGTACGACCTCCAGTGCGACCTCCTCCACACACCGCCGTACACCCATTGCTGTGCCCGCAGACCCTCCCCAGTCTCCTACGTCGCACACGTACGTCCTGCCTCGTGCCGGATCGGGATCTCATTGTGCTGGCCCAACAGTCTCGATATATCTCCGAACCGATGTATGTCACGGCGATACATTGAATCACAGGGAATTTGTAGCTCGCGTGCCACCGGCGTAACGCTCACCACCCCGATAGTGACCCCGACGAGGTAGCCTTCGGCCCCATCCAAGTCGAGGCCCAGCCCAAGACCGTCGGGCAATTTTCCAGGCACGGCCGATAGTACTGCTTCCGCAATGGCGACCACAACTGCGGCATCGCCACCGCGATCAGTGCAACGGAAGCCTGTGGCAGCGACTGGGTTGTCACCAGAGCAGCCGGGATCACCAGGGCCGAACAGGTCGGGAGCATCTCACAGTGAGAATCGGAACGCAATGGCTACAACGCCTAGCACCGGGTCACCTGTTGCGCGGAAGCCCGTGAACCGGAGTTGGTCAGGGGGCGGAGCTATTGACAACGGTCACGCCAGAAACATAAGCCACACGTCAATCCAAGATCGAGAGCTACCTAAATCTCCGGGCGCACCTACACCACCGCCTCACAGCCCCATGCACATCCCGCCTCAGCAACGTGGAGCCCCGACTAAGAAAATGAGCCTTGACAAGCCCCTGCCTTCAACATTTGCTGTAGAGATACCGCAAAGCACAGGCCAAGAAAGGGCGATGAGTCCTAGCATCTTGCAAATGAGCATCAACAACGGGTACAGCAACGTTGGAAACATAGAAGATATCAGACTAAGTCACGACACAAACCGGCAGAGCCGAGAATCCGACACGACGGTCAGCACTCGCCAGCAGGCATCGACCGATTCATCTGTGGAGACCAGTGCCAGCTCGCTATCAGGGGGTCTCAACGAGATGCTGGAAAGCCTTGCTACGTCGGAAAATACATCTATGAAGGAATCCCTCGCGGGGAAAACCATTCCAGAGGAGTCATCTATTCCGCCGCTGCAATACCATCACCAGCCTGCGCGCCCTCGGGTCTCAAGTGTCCCCCTAGAGGCCGCTTCGCGCAGTGCGTCTACGCCCGACGTCTCGGAAGGGGCCTCGGGAATTAATCGTCACCTAACGCCTAATTCGTTTTATGTGAGGAGGGGCTCGCTACCACGACCACCCTCGTCATATTCCCTATATTCAGATTTTGGCCCGCGAGGCCTCTCACCTGCCCTAGGTGTTCCCCATTCTCGTGCGCCTTCTGCTCACAACCGCAGATCACCCGACAATAGAGCCTCGACTTATGGAGAGCTGCTGAATATTCCCTACCCACAGCCTGCCCCAGCTCCCCTCACAATCGACAATTCGTATCTACGCAACAATGTGGGAAATAACGCCTCCCTGTTGAGCACACAGAAAACACTAGATATGTACAGGCAAAATGTGAAAAAGACCAACGACTTTTCCATCCAATATTCTTTCGCGGTATTCCTAATATCTACAGCCCAGGAGCAGGGCCTCGACTTCGATGAACCTGTTCGGAAAAAGTCAAATTCGAAACATGACATGCAGAAGGGTGGCGACGAATCATCTTCCACGGAGTTGGTTCGGGAGGCTAAAAGTATTCTATCGAGGTTGGCGAACGGTGGCTATCCGTTCGCCCAATACTACCTTGCCGACGGATATGCGTCGGGTCTTTTTAATAAAGGCAAGGAAGACTACCATGCAGCTTTTCCCCTCTTCGTCCTTGCCGCGAAGCATGGTCACGCCGAGTCGGCCTACCGGGCTGGATTGTGCTACGAATTTGGATGGGGCTGTAGAAAAGATCCAGCCAAAGCAGTTCAGTTCTTGAGATCAGCTGCATCAAAGAATCACCCCGGCGCAATGACAAGACTTGGAAAGGCGTGCCTGTCCGGGGACTTGGGTGAGAACCGATACCGGGAGGGCGTCAAGTGGCTCAAGCGGGCAACCGAAACAGCTGATGGCATGTATAACTCGGCTCCCTATCAGCTCGGTGTCATGTATGAGACGGGCTATGGAGACGATATCTTCAAAGACGAGAGTTATGCTGCTGAGTTGTTCACCCAAGCTGCCGAGCTCAATCACCCAGAGGCCTCATACCGAATGGGTGATGCATATGAGCACGGGAAGCTGGATTGCCCTCGCGACCCGGCTCTTAGTGTTCACTTTTATACCGGCGCAGCGGAAACTGGCCATCCCGCCGCCATGATGGGTCTCTGCGCTTGGTATCTGGTTGGAGCAGAGCCCATCCTCGAGAAAGACGAGGAGGAAGCTTACGAATGGGCACGCCGGTCCGCAGAGCTTGGTAAGTTATCTTTTGTCTCACGTACCCCCGGCATCAAGGCTAATCAAGACTTCAGGATATGTCAAAGCCCAGTACGCCGTGGGATACTTCACTGAGATGGGCATTGGATGCCGTCGGGACATCCTAGAGGCCAATGTGTGGTATGTCAAGGCAGCGGACGCTGGCGACGAACGCGCACAACAAAGACTACAAGCTATTCGTCTAGCTGTCAGTGGCGGAACACCCATGGATGTTGCGCCACCCAAGAACGGGAAAATGCGGAAGCACTCGGGCAAAGAGGATGAAAAGTGTGTTGTTATGTAACTTGAGCGTCTTGTCAGAAATGACGGAGGACATGGTCCCCCATTGGCGAATTTCTGAATATTGTCTGAAAAAGGCGGCATCATGATTGCTAGAAGCTCCGTCTCCTCTCCAGATACCCACACTGTGAGCGGGATTGAAGACGAATGGGACTGGAGCAGGACGTTCACAATACCCTCGGGACCCTCGGGGCGACTTTCATTTGATCTTTTTACTACTAGAAAGGGCTGTGGGCGGGTCTGACTCTCCGTTTTCTTCTGTTTCCCTGGTTCATGCTCGAAAAGAATGTCTTTGCATTTTCATGCATGCATGTTGTCACGCAGCAAGCAAAGAAGTTGCTGTTGTCTGTCTTGTCAAAGAGAAAAGAAAGCATGTGCGGCGTTCGTCTCGAATATTTTGTTTCTCCTTTCCACCATTGTCTCATCATTTCCCTGATACATATATGGTCCGCCGTTATACTCCCTGGGTTTTGCTTGCTGTGGATAATCACGAAGAAAGATGTGGATAATCATGAGAAGGAAGGAAGAAAGAAGAAAGCCCAATATACTGATGGTTGTTGTTTTTCTGTTACTTGCTTCATAGCCCGCGGGACGAGCAGAGATGGATGAATGGGGGAGTTAACGAGGGACTGCTGCGAAGATATCACCACCGTTGCTATTTGTTGTTTTTGTTGTCCAGTACCCTGACGCCTTGCACTCATACCTACCTACCACCTACACAAATCTTTGCTTGTACATACCCGTTGCATATTGCTTCTGCCTCTAAGTACCTACCCACCTACCTACCTACTTACATAGCTGTAGCTATACCTACTCCTTAATACTTAAATCCGAAACCCGCAAGCCAGAGGAAGGGATTGGCTTCGAAACCCAAAACCCCATAAAATTCATATTTTATTATATACCATGTGATGATACTTGACGATGTAGATAGTGTAGAAGAAGAAAATACAGAGATGAGCTTCATATGCTATATTAATAGTGTAGCTAGTAACTTATTCGAAGTGGCCACTCGTGTCTTAATTTAGTCATAGAGGCATATAGTGTAGATAAATAAAAGATTTAACATCCCTTTAATGATTGATATTCTCTTTAATCCTGTAATAATTGTTATAGAATCAAAAGCTGCTATAAAATAATATTAATATTAATCAGCAGAGAAGTGACATATGCTTTAGAGCTTTATTTCGAAAGGCGTTCTTATTTAAGTTTTATAATATAGGGCAAGGGGCAAGGCTATTAAGGCTGCCATTTGGTTATAGGCTTTTCGTACTTACCTTTCACACTCATCTCAAGGTAAGTTGATGATGATCTATACATTGCTATGGCCAAGCACAAGAGAGTAATGACAGATATACCTATAGTTTCCAACATGGACTAATAGTGAGATGGAATGATTACTAGTAGCCAGCAAACACTACTGCACCACACCGTGGCCAGTAGACACAGTTGATAAAATTCACTGTAAATCGTATACTCAGGACACATTTGCAACGCATGGAAAGGCACTGAAAACTCAGTATATTATATTCCTGCGTAAGTTGGGTTTATTACCTTGGCAACAAATAGTTGGTGATCGCTACTAGTCGGTCACAGAGGAGAAGACAGATTACAAAACTGTCCCAGAACGAAAGTCAACAGTGTTTAGATTCCCAAGTGACATTAATTTTCCACCCCGACAGAGGTACGGGCTGCTTTTGGCTTTCCTATCAAAGTTGTGATACTGGTCACCGTGAGTGATTCGGCGCTATCCCCACTCGGAACTGTAGGATCGGGAATGGACGGGTCGTGCCCTGCTCGATAGAACGACTGTCTGAATGTTTCGCTCGTCTTCGTTGACGCAGAGTTCGAACTAGAGGCCTCCGCTGCATGTGGAGATTGCAAGTCATATTGCGTGTCGGGCCTCTTACCTTTGTCTTTGGACTTGTTGGGCCTTGCTGGTATCGACGACATATCTGAATCTGAGCAACTGCTGTCAAAGATCAAGTCGATATCGAGTCTTTCTTCGGTGTTGCCTGGGGTGGCATGTCAGTGACTTTTGATGGGTTATGGTTCAATTCCATCAGTGTGAACTCACGCTCATTGGCTGCATCCACAACTATATCATTGTTCAACCATCAGTGAGCGTACACCTAACGGATCACGGAATGACTTACTTCGAAAAGCAAATCTCCGAAAGACAACCTCCTCAGAGTCGATGTTATGTGGCTGACCGTCAAAGTGATCCAAGGCAAGCCCGTTCCGGAAAGGGTGTGAGGTGAATATCACAGGCCCATCTTGCTTAAGGGTTCTCTTACACTTGGCATTATTGCAACGGAGAATGTAAAGGCCGGTGAAGTTCTCGTATCGAAAAATGCATTCGTCCTCTTTGACGTCCGCGAAATGTTTGCTGCTCTTTGGGCGCAGCTCGGAACTAGAGGTTTTGCTGCCAGTCTAGGAATATTAACAGGATGGTAAAGCAATGTAAATCAAAGCTAGAACAAACTCACCTGAGCTGTCTTCGTCTTTTTTGAGACGGGTGCCGTTACTGATTGTTCTGGGTCTAAAGCCCTCTTCTGAAGCGCTTCGCTGTTGACTGCCTTGAAAGCCGTGCTTGTTTGTCCAGACTCTCCCATCATGGCAGTATTCTTTGTCGAGATGACAGAGCGCACGCCATCAGCTGTAGGCGTAGTAGTCAGAGGCTTGCTTGATGCAGGGGCAGGCTTTGGGTCGGAGCTGTTCGCCGCAGTTGGTGGCATCGTCATTTCTGACTGTGCAGTTGAGACGAGGATGCTGGGACTGATGGATTGGTCTGCTGCCTCATCGAGATCTGCCTCGAGTTTATTGAAGAGCTGGTCTAACGTAATGCGTAATTCACTTCGTAGAGATCGAAGTGTAGCATTCCGCTTCTTTTTTAAGTCCTGGAGGTATGTCTGTCGTAGTAGACGTATGGTGTTGGAGTCACTTGGAAGATCCAGCAGCGATATCGCGTTTTTCAAGCGGTCGAGGTCGGGAGCTTGGCCATTCCGAAGCCTTGTCGAGATGATGGCCTCAATGTCTGTTACTATTGAGAGCCCTACTCCTTCACTAGGTTGATTGTCGCTGACCATTGTGGTCAATTGAAACTTGTACAGGAGTGAACGGCGTGCCCCGGTTCAGACTGCCTAACTAGGTAGGTAGCAATAGAAAAGGGCTGGAAGTGGTTGTGCTGTGTGGTTGTGCTGTGCATTGTGCAATATGGCTGATGGCAACACTGGTATTTATACTCGAGCGGGGATTTATTGATCTCTACTGAGTACCTAGCGAATACGATTATGGGATCAATTGGAGTCCAACCCATCGGGCTGAGTAGCCAGACGTCAGAATCTGCAGGGAAGCTTTCGATGAACGCCTCTTTAGCCATCATGAACTTACAGATGGTTGAGTCAACAGGTCTGATCAGGGTACCCAAACACGGCCAAGGCGAGGCTATAGCGAATTGTCATTGGAACTAGGCTGCTTGGGTGGCCTCAAAGCAGGCCTGTTGGTTTCAGCAGTACTACGCTGCATTGCATATGTCTCGAGATGAGCTGGAAATAGGTAGGCTGGCATGTAGGCTGCATACTCGCAAAGCCTCAGCGCTTAAATTCCTAGATGCGAACACGCGGTAGCACTTTCTGTCTAAAACCAATGACCGAAAGAGGTGCGGTTGTGCTTCTGGTACTCATACCGGCACCATGCACCATGTTCGAAGACATTACACATATTTGGTGCTACGAACGCGTATGGTAGACTATCAGCTTGGGCTCATGAGTGCCTGAAGCATCTACGGAGAGCACATGTCATAGGTACGACTCTTAGCCCGGGGTCGTCACCCGGCATGTGCTAGAATATCACAAGGTGTCGACCGCCACCTTGTCACCGACCGATATTGTAGGGCATTGCGCATCTCTCGTATCTGGAGCCACCACAGGCATATGGCACATATGGACCCCAAAGAATACTTTGCCTTCCATACGTCGTGTCTTTGCCAGAGTAATGAATGGCTCTGCGCTTTTGAGGCCGGTCTTCTGATCAATACAAACCATATGACACCTCTGACACCCACCTAACGTCTTGAAGTCGTGCACCCCAATGCTTACCCTTTTCCAACGGTCTTCGGAATACGCCAATCTCTCGAGACTAGCAGGCGGTGTTGATGACGATGTTTCAATTACGATATTGGCGCGAAATGCTTCCGCGCTAGTTGGACTTCCACCCTTCTCTACTATAGCCTGGTTCAGAACGGCGAGACTCGATAGATTAATCGCGAGAATAGGACTCTCATTAGATAACAATATTCGCTGACCGTGGGCCTCTGAATCCGAGTCCGGGGGTGTATCAAGGCCGTTGGGTAGACTCTGGGAATCGTCGTACGAGGTATGAATCTGTCGACGTTGAGCGTGTAGTTTGGTGCGGCGCATAGTCTGTCCCAATCCGCCAGGGGGGAAGCGAGCTAGCGTGCAAGAAACACCAGTTATGGAGGTGAAAAACTGGGCGATCTCCTTCGATTTGTATAACAGGGTTGATATCCTATCACCACAAACGCGGGACTCCCTTACGTTGGACGCTTCTGTCGGGTAAAACCAAGTCGGATTTACAGATAAAGGGACTGAGATTTCGGTCGGAATGTCCTGAAGTAGGGGACCAGTGTATGTGATTGCAAGTTGACCTTTGGAAAAATCGATCGAGGGTCGGATAAGAGCCATGCGAGGATACTGCTTCTGACTCAAAGCAAGTCCGGTCCCGTGATGCACCAGACACCATTCTCGGTCCCAAGCTAGCCCTTCCGGCCGCACCTTCCAGGGAGTACTAGCAGGAATGCGGAAGCCGCCACAGCTTTTAATGGGATACACCGTGATGGCGTTCACATACATGTTTGGCACATCATCGTCGTATTTAAACCCTGTGCGAAGAATCGGCTCTGGGTCATACTGCTCGCGGTAAAACTCTTCAATGAATGCAATAAACTTGTCCACATCCGAGAGAGTACTCATTGCCCCGAGACTGACCCGGATGACACCGGTCGGTTTGCCATTCATGATATCATTTTCGTTTCCGCAGCGAAAGCCGGCCGAGAAGTTCTGTTTCATTTCCCAAGGCTCAAGCCCCAAGGCAGCAGCAACGCCCCCGGGGTTGCATACGCCTCCAGTACGCAGGTGAAACAACTGAAGGACCGCGAGCTTCTCGAACTCGACTAAGCTGATCCAAGCGCCCAGGCGACTTCGTATGTTGAATGCCACTACAGGACCGCTTCTTAGATATGTTGTTGTGTCATCCGCAGGAGCTGAATACAATACGCAGACGGGCTCGCCATTGCCATGTCGAAGTTTTTCCAAGCTTTTGTATAGCTTGCTAGCCAAAAAGGAGGTATGGGAAGCAACATCCAACATAGAGCCATACAGCCTATGATGCACTTCAATTGCCGACCCGAGCGCAATGATATTGTGTATAGGTAGAGTGCCGTCTTCGAGGGATTCATGTAAGCTCTCGGTCTTGGCAGAATGCCACTGCTCTTTCGAGCACACAACCATGTCGACGGTGCCACCGCCAAAATAGCGACGCTCCCGAAAGATGGGTGCCGCGTCACGTTTCACGATGAGCGCACCCAAATCGGGAAACCCAAATATCTTGTAAAAGCTCAGCACAGTAAAATCTGGCGCGGCTGCAGCGTTGCTAAGGTCCAGCGGCGACGTCGCTACATAGGCGGCTGCGTCAAGCAGTGTGTAGATACGGCGCCCCGTGGGTGAACTGACTTGGCTTAGGTGTTGGCACCATGTAAGCGGGTATCTCCGCCCGTCCATGTTGGACTGGGCTGCGTATGCGAATAGGGTTGCTCCAGAGACAGCGGGATTGTCCGCGGTCAAACTACCTGCTATCAGCTTGACAACGTCCTCGCTATCTAGACAAAGGCTATTTCTAGCCTCCTGTCGGACACCAACGAGACTGGTATGACTTGCTTGATGGTAGTAATAATCAAACCCTTCGCTGCATCCCCGAAATGCATCGCTTACTAACTTGATACCGGCCGTGGCGTTGGCGACGAAGACGACATCAAATTCAGTCGGCTCAGCGTTGAAGAACTGCAAGACCTTATGCCGAACAGTTTCAATTTTTGACATGGTGCATCGAGAAGAAGCCGAGGTCGAGTGAGGGTTCCCAAACAAGTTCCCCGTCATCTCCGCAGCAAAGCTGTCCATCAAGGATTTTGGGTAGAGTGTTGTTCCCGCATGGTCGAGGTAGATACTGTCTAATTTTATGGGTTAACGCAACATGTCTCACGAGGGGCATCTTTTTTTCTTTATTTACCACGAAGCATGGGGAACTCTTCGTTACGAATCGCATCAATACGACCATTATATGTTCCACCCGTATCCTCCTCCATCTCAAGGGTGGTGTTGACGGAATGTTAAGGGTTACTCATTGAAGTAGAAGCTCTGGACGTGCGCGTTCCTCCCGGGGTATAAGTGACAACAAGCTGTAACAAATATGATGATTTGAGCAGCATGATGCAGTCGGAGTGTTTTCGCGGAAATGCTGCTACATTACAGATACATCGGTGAGGTGCGGCAATGTGGCGAGTGTCATGACAATGCCTCTATTAGACTGTCACGGGGCTGTTCTATGCAAGTTCATGGTTGTCGGCGTTAAGAGCCGTTCGATGTGTGGTTACGAGTACCTAGGTACGTACTCGTACTCTAAACCTGCCGGGTGCAGGAGAGGCAAGTGACCGGCGGTCTCCGCCATCTTGTTGTGAGGTACTTGGGTACATGAGCAGATGTGGTTAGCAACTTGCATTAGGCCGTATCGTGGTCAGAGAAGACGCGCTTTAGCGCTGCTGAGTGCTGGAGCGACAGGCAGCTGCCCCGCGGCAAGACCTCGCCTAGGTCGCGGGTACATCCACTCAAGTGTAGCTGGAAGTACACGCCAAGCACATTCAGATACCCATTTGGAAACACATGCCGCAGGCTTCTTACGGGCGCTGCCCCACCAAGGGCGCGCGACCCCTGTACCTAGGTCTAGGTAGTACCTAGTTACTTGAACGAGCCTAGCAACAAGATATAGTGGGGCCACTTTACGCGCTCTCGTCGCGTCGTCGCGTGGTTGCGTCCTTCCGCGCTAAATTGCCCTTGAATTGTGCGTGAGCTTTGCTTCCCTATCCAGTTCCACCTTGGTTGCACTTGACCATATACAACCACGCCTCCTACTCTATGCTTGTTCTTGTAGAGATTGTAACTTCCACATTCCAGATCAAGGTACATCAGCAGAGAAGGATCATTGAAAAGAAGATAAGATGCCGGCAAGTGTACTAGGAAAGCGAGCCCAGTGCGTGGCAGACAACAGTATGTGCAACCGTGCCGTCGCTTTCGTTGTGAAGCCGCGACTGACCATCTTACCCAGAGCTCGCCGACTCGCCAGCCAAGCGAACCAGGCGCCAAACTCGCAGCTCCCTCCTTAACGAAATGAACGATGAAAATGCCGATCCTGCAGCAGTCACGATCCGCGACGACACAGAGAGCATCGACACAGCTACCCCCTTCCCCGACACGCCCTCGAAGCATGCAAGCCGGGTGAAAGATGGCAAGCAAGGCTTCAAGCCAGTTACTCCTAGTACGCCACGGTTCCGGGATGCTCTGTCCCGAGTTCCCGTCACTCCACGCCATCGCGTCATGTCGGCTGGGCGAGTCTCCAAGAGACAGACACCGCAGACACCATTGACACCTTCCGCCATACAGACTGTATACCACCATGCGAGACAGCTGTTTTCCCGGAGCGTCGACCCGGGCCAATTGGTTGGGCGTGACGACGAACGGCAACATCTCACACAGTTCCTCCAACGATGCAGGACCTCCACTCCTAGCGGTTGCATTTATGTCAGCGGCCCACCCGGTACTGGTAAAAGTGCCATGGTCAACGAGGTCACTCAGGCCGTAGTCGCCTCAAAATCTATCAAGAAGGCGTATATCAACTGCATGAGCATCAAATCGTCGAAGGATCTGTACGAAAGCCTACTGGAGCAGATCTCCGACCCAGATGAATTCCCTGACGGCGATGCGGCCACCGTCGTTGAGAAACTCTTGATGCCACGGAAAAAGTCAACAGACGTATATCTTGTCGTCCTGGACGAAATCGATCACATCCTCACTCTTGATCTTGAAAGCTTGTACAAAGTATTCGAGTGGGCTCTGCAGAAGACATCGCGCCTCCTGCTCGTTGGCATTGCGAACGCCTTGGATCTTACAGACCGCTTCCTACCACGCCTCAAGTCTCGAAATCTCAAGCCCGAGTTGCTTCCCTTTCTACCGTACTCGGCAGCACAAATCAAGACTATCATTACTGGTCGATTGAGAAGCCTAGTGCCTGAGGGAAAGAATCTTCCTTTCTTCCACCCTGCTGCTATCGAACTATGTTCCCGCAAAGTGGCCAGCCAGACTGGGGACCTGCGAAAAGCCTTCGAAATCTGCCGACGGGCCATTGACCTGGTCGAGATGGAGACCAAGCAGAAGCACGAGGCAGAGGTCAGAGAGAAGATTCTTCTCGCCACACCATCCCGGAAACCTTTGGGGGAGAAGGCCAACCTCTCTTCGCCATCCAAAGACGCGCCTGAGAAGGATATACCATCACTACTGGCAAGCTCGTTGCGAACCTTGACGGTGGAGAACGCACCTCGCGTTAGCATTGCGCATCTCAGCAAAATCACGGCGGCGGCTTTCAGCAATGGAACCAGTCAGCGACTTAAGACACTCAACTTGCAACAAAAGGCAGCTCTTTGTTCCCTCATGGCCCTCGAGAAGCGGAACAGGGCAACGCGGATTCTGTTTGCTGCTCCATCGCCTGCTAAGTCACAAACTGCGGCGCCAACGATTAAGTTTCTCTACGAGACATATAACCTACTATGCACACGAGAGTCATTGCTGCATCCCCTCTCGGGGTCTGAATTTCGAGAAGTCGTCGACAGCCTCGAGACGTTGTCACTAGTGTCCGAGGTGGATGGGAAAACCGGCTCTCTAGCCATGTTGCAAACACCCAGCAAAAGGGGCAAGCGAAGTGGCTTCGCTTCTGGTGTTGGACTGGCAGATGAAAGAAAGGTGGCAAGCTGCGTGGGTGAGAAGGAGCTAGAGCAGGGAATAGAGGGTCTCGGGGCAGACATCTTGAGGAGCATTCTCAGTGGTGAGGCATTGGATTAGGCGCAATGGTCTGTTCGCATGGCATTGGAGGCGTTTTTGGCATTGTCATGTTTTGCATTTTCATGGCGTCGCTGGCCATTGTTGGCGATAACGCTATAGATATTAGATAGCTACGGTGTCACTGGTTTGGAGGTATGTTCTCCTGGGAATGAGGGTAGACACCACGATCAGTCTGGCTGTTTGACATAGGCAAGTGCTGGATGCTTCCTTGCAGACCATGCCATACAGCTGAACTATACCTAATGAGAGCGATAATGTAATATGACAGAAATGACACTGCCTTCGCAGACCATGTTACGGCTGCACCATCATAAGCGATCATGTAACATGACAAAAACGATACTGCTTGCAGCCCGTTTGCATCAGAAGACACCGTGCGTTGCCTCGCATGTACATCAATGCTCTATCCAATCCTATGTGCTGACCAGGTCTCCATGTAACACGGATGAAGCAGGTCTGGCAACTTGGGTCAGCAATGTTGGGAAATAGGAAGCTTTTTGAATCGAAGTTGTCCAAACTCTCCGATTCCATAAGTATGCATCATAGAATTTGATTACCTTGAGATCTGCAACGGTATAACGGTCTTGTTCTCAAGGTGACACTCGGACCAAAAGCTACCAAGCTTCACGATTTCACGGTTTGACGCAACATTCGTGCCGCGGTTGGGAAGTAAACGCACAATCACATGTACTACATATATACCCAGTCTCAGTAGCATTCCGGTTGGATCCGCCTCTCTTGGAGGATTTCAGTCTGTGCGTGTTTTCCCTCAACCCGTTGAATAGCTCATGGGACGGGACTTTTGATGCATGTTAGCTACTATATACTGACCTCGCTGACAGCAGTGCAACGCGAGCAACGTGCTGAAACTTAGCGCGCATATACATGATACCACGCATACGCACTTATCTAGGTAGTCTACGTACGTAGATGGCTTGGTTGTCAAATTGATTGGCGTTAGGTAATGCCGCAACTTAAGCTTTCAGGACAAGACCGCCGATCTTTGCCAATGCTTTTAGCTTCGCCTAGGCTTCGTCTAGGTTCTGCCCACCTGGGAATCCCGACCCAGCTCGCCAGGCCAAGGAAGCTTATGACAAATTGAGAAGACGTGCCTCATCTGATGAGACCCTACCATAGTATATATCTGCCGAGATCGAGGGGATGCTTCTGAATAGACTCTAGGTAGGCATGCAGTCAAGACGACCGCGTCCTGATCTGCAGTACGCGTACGCCGAAAACTTACTCGATGGCATTTATGCCGCACGTAGAGAGAACCCTTACTACAATGCCCAGAATGATCTACCATGCGCGATCTACCATGCTCGCGAGGCGTCATCTGTCGATGTGTCTGACCAAGGGAGGCGAGGGAGGCAGTGCTGCTGTATGTAAGTCGCTATGTAGGTACTCAGGTAATTAGTCCAATTACTCACCCCAAAGTTGTGTTGATCTCTTCCGTGTAAGTGCAAAAGCGCTATTTGGTAATTCAATCAATTCGGCTTGTCTATGGCTCATCTACGGGCAGGCTCGCGGGTAGATATCTGCACCACTATGCCTGCTGCAGCAATGTACCTACATGCACTTGCTTAGGGACCGTTCCTTGCAAGTGCGCTGCACTCCGCCGGACCACACCCACCTCCAAACCAGCTCGCCAGCCTGCGTGGAGCCGAGATGTAGGTACAGCTAGGAGGTGGGCATGATGGTACCTAAGATGTTAAGATGTGTGGTTGCTGTGCAGCAGTACACAAACTGCAGATGTAGGTTAAGGTACCTAAGGTTAGGTACACACCTAGGTACCTTCCTTAGGTAAGCTAATTTCAGGAGGTACATGTAGTGAGGGTTGGAAAGTGCCCGGCTTGCAAGATTCACCTCCCCAGGTCGAATAGTATAGTACTACCTAAGGTAAGTAGGTAGGTAACGGAACGAGATTCGATGTGTTGTTAAAAAGGACCTAGCAAGATTGCATTTCATCCCTACCAGCAATGGCATGACATCACGCAGAGGAACAAGAAATCTACCTCCTACTTACTTGGTCATCTCTACTAGATACCTAGGTACCTACCTTAGTCTACTATTGATACCACCTACTAACATTAAAACTACCTCTCCTACATCCATGTACCTCTTATTAATCGAGTACCATAGCTACCTACGAATCGTCCGTACGTGTCTCGCGTGTGTCCTTCCGGGGTACCTGCGGACGCAGCCTCGGCGAATCTGGCGACGAGAGTTGGGGAATCGAATTAAAACCAGCCCAATGGGCTAGTTGCTTATTTTTGTTGCGCGGGTGGCCGCCTACTATCGCATTCGCATCTCCAACTCCCCGGGTGTCGGCAACCGCAGTTCGAAGCCTGCATGTGTGCGATACGCTGCTGCTGACACGCTACATACAGCATACAGCATACAGCATACAGCGTGGCCCGCTACATGGCATTGCGGGCGGGACGGACCAGCGCGGTAGAAACCGAGGGAAGTACTGTTGGATGTGGGTGGTCCGGCTTTCTTTTCAATGTACGAAGGCGGGGTTTCTCGTCGTCGTCTGCGTTAACGTACGTACGGTACCTTGTCGAGTGCCGTCAGAAGCCCTGTAGCAACCAACCATAGACGGAAATCCCCGAGCGCGACCCGTCGCGTATGTGTGTGCAGCTGTCTTTTCACCGCTCTCTTCTGCGATAGGCGTCGACTCGCCTCTCCTCCCCGACGAGCATCCGGCGGGACATGGCGTGGTTCCTGTCTGGCTGTACATATGTTCAACCTTAGCACCGACCGTGGTAAGCAAGGCAAGACGGTGCTACCCTGGACTAATCTCGACTGCGAAGAGTTAGTTGACAAGGGACCACGGCACAGATGCATGCCAATCCTAGTTTGACGCCAGATGCGGCGTATGGAGCATGTCTCGTCAGTCCATGAATCTATAATCTATGATATCCATTGATATCAACTACCAGGCCAAGGCTCATGGGATAGCGCCTCAGACAGGCAGGGTCTGGGTCTGGGTCTGGGTGGCCCCATTCCAAGAGCTATACTATCTATCTCACCCAGCCATTTGCGGAACTCGTCCAAGTTGCGGCGGTAGCCATACGCGATAAGTGCAATTGTGACAGGTGCCGTAGTTACACGAAATGAGGTATTACCTACCTAGTAGGCCGTACGAGGTGTCCGATTTGTGCTTTGTGCTGCCTGTCCACCCGTAGGAAGCGATGTGCGTTCGGAAAAAGGGGGGCTCGACAGACGATGCTGACTTCTTGTGCAGGAACCGTCGGACTTGCTGATCTGATAAAATGGAGATGCCTGTCACTTATTTAAATCCATCTACTTATTGTGTGCAGCAAGATACACCCGCCGCGCTCTTTGTTTCCTCTCTCCCTTCCGCCCCTCGCCGTGCCACTGCTAAGTTCCAACCAAGACCCGAGCTTACGTGTCGAGTATTGACATTTCCATCTACCTCGTCGAGGACTCGTCATCGAGACGCTCCGGTGTGTCAGGCTAGGTATCGCGAGTATACTGACTTGCGCGACCATTAGTTCCTACCTGCTCCAAGCCCGCGGATTGCAGGCGTGACAGGCGAAGAGGATCTCCTGTGATCCAACAAGACTCCCTCCCCCCCTCCCTCAGGTATTACGATTGCGGTACCATTACAGGCGAACAGGTACCATTGCCAGTCGGTTCGAAACATCGCGTCCAGGTTCTGTCCAGGGTCTGCCGCCTGCCCCGCATACCTTACCCTAAGGAAGGTTGTTGTTACCTAGGTTGGGCTTGGGCTGGGTTGCGAATAACTCGTAAGCGCGCATGCTGTCGCTCCTGCCTGTCGCTGCGAGGCCCCCAGCTACTTACCCAACCAGCATCTCCGGCAGACTAACGGCAAGCGTGGGCAAGGTTCTAGCCTCTACGTAGTGGCCGCTTCCTCCTGTGCTACGTGCTGTACTACCCGAGCTACCTGCGCAAGTACTTAAACTCCGCACAGCCCGCGGCCTATAATAAGGGTGGAATCTCTTGGCACCCGCCTCCAAGAACCCTAACCAAGTCCTCCTCCTCTTGGCATGCAACACCAAGAGCTGTCAGAAACCGACCACTGCTTTGTACATCTCTGCCTCCCGCACCATCGCAACCGGCGCCCGACCGCACTGCTGGGACGACCGGAGAGCACCCCCTCAGCCACCCGATTGCTTCGATAGTTTCGACTGTGACCCGAGCCGCGCCTGGCTGGCTGGCTCGCTTGCGCCTTTTGTTGTTGTTGTTGTTCGCGACGGCTTTCCCTCGGCGACCATTACCGGTTGGTGGTCGCGCGCTTTCTCTTCGCGAACAAGGCCACGTCGAGTCCTCGGCCGCCCGCGCCGCCAGTGCCATGCGAGGCGCGCACATGCTGATCCCGACTCGTCTATGGTGCTGATTAAATGGGTTCCAACCTCGACAATGTCGCCAATCTGCCGCTCAACGACGGACCCCCCAAACCCTCCTTCTTCTCCCGCCTCACCGCGCCTATACGCTCCCGCTCCCGGAACCTCGCCGACTTCCACATCCGTCTGAAGGAACCGCATCGCAACTACTCCGCCGGCGATCACGTCCATGGCTTCGTTGTCCTCTCCGTCGTGAAGCCCGTCCGAGTGACGCACCTGACCGTCACCTTGCACGGCTATGTCCGCGCATTCAAGAACGCCAGCGCCGCTGCCCAGCTTGCCGCCGTCAATCCGGCAATCACCTCACACGGGGGTCGCAACGGTCGCTACCACGGGAATGGGCATGCCTCCCTCTTCCAGGACGAGGTCGTTCTGTGCGGCGAGGGCAGACTGGAGGCCTCGAGATGGGAGTTCGAGTTCGATCTCCAGTTCCCCGATTTGGAATTGCCGAGTAGCATCGATGTATGCGCGCCCCGTTGCATGAGCTCACCAAAGCAAGCTAGCTAACTAATCGCTCGGATAGTTTGAACGAGGCACCATCGGTTATTTCGTCACGGCGACACTGACGCGCCCCACCGCCATAGCCCCTACCTCGAGCTGTGAGGCCAGAGTCTCCCTGGTGGAAAAGGTTGATGTGGGGTTACTTGTCCCGCCCAGGGAACGCAAAGTCTTCTTGCAGACCCTGAAAAGGCGTGCGAAGAAGGGCAAGTCGGTAGCCGCAGCCGTGACCTCCGCGACCAAAGGCCACCCCAGTTGGGCCGACTTAGCCGAACCGTTGTCGGACCGGGAGTCGGCAAGGCTTACTGAAAGTCCAAACGGCAGCACTATCAATCTCGGCAATCCACCTCTACCAGGTGTTGAGGATCCGCCTCCTAATCCGGTATCAGCTGAAGTACAAAGCGAGATCAGCGGCGAGAGCGTCACGAGCCGCCACAGCGCCTCCCACAGCGGCAGAGGCGCAGATGCCAGTGGTGACTCCACTGCTGGGAGTAAACACTCGGGCCACGACGACAGGGAAATCACCGCCACCGTCGAACTTCTCAAAGGCGGCTGCCTGGCAGGGGACTTGGTGCCTGTGAGGATCAGGGTTGAGCACAACCGTTACATGAAGAGCCTGCACGGTATCATTGTGACGCTCTACAGGCAGGGTCGCGTCGATTACGCCCCGCCAATATCCTCGTTCACGGGACTTTCCGAGGAGGACGCAAAAAAGCTGGAGCGGGATGAATACTATCCCAGGTCAAAGACCGGGCTTGGCGGCTTGTCTTTATCATCAGCAGGTTCATGCAGCGTGTTCCGGAAAGACCTCTCGCAGGCGGTAGCCCCTCTCATCATCGACCCCAGCACCCTCACTGCAAATATCACAACTGCAGTTAGAGTTCCAGAGGATGCATTCCCCAGTATCAGGAATGTACCAGGAGGTCTTATAACTTTCAAATATCATATCGAGGTTATCGTCGACCTCGGCGGCAAACTTGTGGGTCCCTCGAACAGCGCCGCGCCGTCACAACAGCCCAACCGCATGGGCTCCTCCGCATCCGTACTTGGCGCGTACGGTATCGACTTAAATCAGATGACGAATTGGAACGGTACCATAGTAGACACTGATCATATAAGACGACAAAAAGGCGTTATATCCGTCTCTTTTGAGATTGTTGTTGGGGCAGTAGATAGTTCCCGTTCCCGAAGGAAGCCTGCTATACGCCCCTCCCTATCACAGCGCACCCCTTCTCATCTCGAACAACTGAATGAGCAGGAGGTTTGGGACTACGGCTGGCACAATGGCGACCATGGCGATGTCGACAACCAAGTAGAGTATGATTCGAATGAGCTTCGACAAGCACAGCCTCGGTATTACCCTTCCATAACCTCTCCGCAAACAGCACATTATGACTTTCAAACCCATGACACACAAGTCCCGGTTTACGTACCTCCTCCAGAAACTGCCAACGATGCCAATCTTACAGATAAAGAACGTGCACGGCTAGCCGAGCGCCGGTTGCTTCCAAGTGAACCCCTCCCGCCAGAACCCGAGGAACAAGCCGGCCCGTCACAGCCTTCAGCTGCGGGTCAGATACCTCATGCGGCAGTCCAGGGCCCTCCTCACGATAGCTTGGCGCCTCTGTTGGGTGGAAATGACGGAGACGAGGAGCCGTCGGCACCCACCCTAGAGGACTTTGGGGCCAGCTCTTCCGAGCACCCTGCCAGCGACAAGCAGGAGCTAGAGCGACAACGAATGCTGGCCGAAGCAAGCACCCCTCCGGACATACCTGACGACTACGACAGCGGAGAACCTTCCGCTCCCAATTTCAGTCGGACCTTCGTACCTCGGCGGTCTCATGAGCCGTCGGCCCCGGTGTTGAATGAGGAAGATGGCCATGGGTCGGGAGACCATTACGCCAGCTTTGCAGGAACGTCCGGCAGGATCACCACCTCGGAACAATTACCTAGGTATGAGCGGTGATGCCAATTGAGGGGAGGGGTAGACTGCGGGGCAGAGTCCCCACCATGGTACGAAACGAAGTGGATGAATATATACCTACGTTGAATTCGACAAATATAGGCGCGGCATGGCGTTGCGTTTTGGGAATTAGCATTTGCATTTGATTGATACTTGTTCTAGCAGGTCAATTATCTAGTCTGTAGCGTATGTTTTGGTGCTGTATTATATTACTAAGTAGGTAGGTAGCAGCAGTGTGCCCTTGTTCATATGCTTGGGTATGATGAATGAGAGCACGAAATTGATGAAGATGTTGAATGACTTGCGACCTGGTGACTTGTATTGTTCTCATCTGGGAATGTCGTTGCTTCGTGACTACCGTACCAAATCAAGCCGTGTCTAATAAAGTGTTAAGTATTACTCTGGATGTTTCAACTATGCATCAATGGTTTATTTATTTTTAACAATAGATAAACGCTTAATAAACGTTAAATACGCTAGGATATCTTTGTTGTAAGTTTTACAGTTTGGACTTTATTCTCTTGTGTTTAAGCTAGTATTTAAACATTGAGTCTAACAAAGTACGAATACAATCAGTGATTCAAAACTCCGCATGCGCTCCTATCTTAAGTAGATTTCTACCAAGCAAGCTTGATGTTAGCCTAATGTAATCAGGATTTAATCAAAAGTTGTGTCGTAGGCCATTTCAATGATTGGTTTTATGAATTGACGATTGATCCCAGTCTTCTGGCCCTGGCCTTTAACTATTTTCGATTCTTTCACGATTGAAAGGCCCAGAGATCTACTTTGTTGAACATAGCTCATTGTCGTTTACAAAGGCTTATCCCCAAGCTACACAAAGAGCTGCAGTGTACACAAGCAGCTGGATGTCCACATTCAGTCCATGAGCTCTACCACGGTATAAGGGAGTGGCCGCGCTTTAGTGTAGGCCCTGGTTAAATACCCAGAAAATGCCCCTCGCCGTTGCCTCTGAAAGAGTCTCGAAAAGTTACGATGGAGACCTTGCCAACTCGGTCTGAATCGCGCAATGCAATAACGAACATAGAAAACCTTTTCCCAAGTCATATGACTCTCACCTCTCCCTGTTATCACCAGGAGCCTCGGCCACCGCAGGCAGGTCCCGTTATGCTACCACCCGGCGTGTCGGCAGACGAATACTTCCAAAACCACCCAGATGGCCCTCCGCCAGGCCTTGTCCGCACATATCCAGCAACTCCTGCTCCTTATCGCCTGTACAACAACACGAATACCGCCATTTTCAGCGATTTCGCACCCTATCTAGATTACAAGGTGGACGAGAACGGGGTCCCACTACTTATCGATTTAACATGCTCTATCTGCATGACCAGTAAACTACGAGCCCCGGGTTGCTGTATGGCGATTGACCCCGGGGATTTACACAATGGTGTAGAATGGGAGGACATAGCAGTGCTCCCGTGCGGCCACTACTTTGGTGACGACTGTGTATTACAGTGGTTCCATGTAAATGAAAACTTCACCTGCCCAGTGTGTCGCTATGAGACGGTGTACTCTTGCGAGCATATCATGAAGCCGCGGGTATACAACCCCGAGTATCCCAGACACCAGTCGATTCCTGTCACGATACCCGAGGGTGGGTTGGTCCCCACTCTCTGTCAGGAATGCTACGAGGAAGAAATTATTCTTCAAGTAAGAGAGCTAAGAAGGCTCCTGTTTCCGGATGAAATTGTCCCTGGAGATCTCCAGTACAGCGACTCAGTAGAGGTGTTGCGTGACCTCTCGCAACAGTTTAAAGAAAAGGTGCTGAGCTATGTAGATGCCAACCACCACTGGATTCGTTGGTGACGTTGGTATAGGCAGTACAGAGCAGTAACATTGGTTTTGTTGGCGTTCCATTGGGCAGGGGGGGGGGTTGGTGTTTGGTGTTTGGTGTTTGGTGTTTGGTGTTTGGTGTTTAGGAGTAATCTTGTTGGGAGTTAGGCGTTATTACTTTCTTTTGTATCAAAATGTTTATTAATAATTGTTTTCCATTAAAGTAAGATGTTAAAAAGAGATACATAGGATGGTAGAAAGATCGCTAGTCTTAGTGATAAGCTTTTTTGGAAATCATGCAAACTTATTATCGTGTTTAGGCGGCAACGATTCATGTCTGTTAGCCAATATTATCGTATTTTCAAAGATTGACCTCCATCTCTGTAGGTTTGCTGCCAGAGTGCCTCATGGTAAACCACTACTAGTGCCTGTCTTTACTTGTTGTTAGGTCACTGATACTTATCGATTCTTCTCACGCTAATTGGTTTCTGTTGTGAATGGTACCAGCACTGGTGTACAGATAATACGGATGACTCTTCCAAGGTTCTTGCTCCTGCCTTCTTGCCATCCATCCATTGCCACCCGTTGCTCGCCCACCGCCCCATACTCAGCTCAAACATTCACTACGTCCTATTCCAAAAGCTCGAGCCTTATCGGCCGACGACGTTTCTGGTCAATAAAACCCTCCCCTCTCTCCTTTCTTATGCCCCATCTTCTCCACCTCATCTACACTTTATTCTTCGGCATCGCCTCTTCGAAGTTGCTCCTTGCACGTTCACCTCTTGCAACCCTCGCTCTCACAGAGCCACTTCTTGTGTGCTTGTCTTATGTGCACATCTGCCCCTTCTATCTTCGTGCGATCCTGTGGTCGCCCAGATTCACTCTGTGCACATTCAACTAGATCAATCAACCATGGCGCTCGAGGTAGAGGGCAGGTATGCGATACACAAACACTCTCTTTAGTTGCTCATATGGACCCCGATGAAGCTCTTGCTGACTGCCATGACTGACAGCTATCTGCCTAAGTTGCTTCCTTACTTCCAGCCTGACGGCAGTTTACAGGCAAATGTCAATCTTTGCGCTGAGTGCGATATCTGCAAGTTGAAGCTTGCAATCACGCAGCCAGCTGACAAGGAACATGAATCCTTCACCAGTGAGTATATCCCAGATAAGCTGCCCGTTTTTTCACAATTCTCCAGTCAACTTGTGCCCTGGCCATTTGGATTAGTATCTACATCTGAACCTTGACAATAAATGGCTGACGTCGGACACTCTAGTGCTACCCTGTGGCCATATGTTTGGCTATGACTGTGCTTGTCAATGGTTGACAAGAAATCCTACATGCCCTCAGTGTCGCTACGACATCAGACACGAAACCTGTGGCCACACTGTCGAGGTGCATGAACTCGAAGGGGGACCCAAGTTCAATATTCACCGAGACGCCGCCCCGATGTTGGACCAACACCACAAACCATCCGGTATCTGTGATGATTGCCGCCGTCGGCTTCGACGGTGCAATCCTCATGGTCCGGATCGCCTTGCTCGCCTTGCTCGGGCGCCGCTACGTCCAGATACACGCCGTACTCGTCTCAGAAATACACTCTCATCCCGCCGATTCCTACACGGCCAACAGACGGTCCAGGTCCAGCCCTCCATAGTACAGCCGAGCAACGAGAGCTTTGCCGACTTTCAATTGCGACTTGAATTGGCTAACAGAGGCTATCGCCTACTCCCGGATGGATCCTATGCACGGCTAGCCCTGCTTCAGCCTCAGCCAGTCCCTTCTTTTGATTTCCAGCACTATCATAATGGGTATTATTGGCCAGTCCCATTCGATCCCCGGCAAGGTGCTCATGAGCTTCAGCCCCGGACACCAGCTCACATGGTCCACGAAAACATGTGAAATGGGCATGATGGTATAGTACCGTCCGTTCTTTCATTCGCTGGAATATGAACGTAGAAAGAGATGATCTGAGGACAGAGGCCTTGACGTCTTCACAAAAGACCATGAAGGCAATGCTTTGAGAAGATCAATGACCTTGGGGGAGGGCATACTCTTGTAAATGTTCAACCAAGAAAGAACGGTTAATTAGCTATTGATTGATAGTTAATGAACGGTTATTAAACATTTATCAAGTGTTTATCTACACTTATACCAAAAACTTCCAGTGATACACATAGCTAAAAGAGTAGGCATAAGAATGCTAAGCCGATGTATAACTAAGATACAGCAAATGAAGAGACGGGAAGCCCATAAAATATTGAGGTTAGTTCTTGAACCTGTCCTTGACAGGAGATTCCAGGCGTATTAATTCTCGATATGGCCAACATCGGTACGAGAGTGTCTGCTGACTAAAACCCGGGTCCGGTGTAGTCGGGTTCAGAATGATACTGCTCTGTCCCTCCCCACAGTGGTCAGTCAATAGGCGTACCTATGCTGCCCATGCCTAGCTGAGCAACCCTAATGAAGCTCTCTCAGTATCACCATTAACACACTACCTTAGGCACTCAAAAGGATACCAGAAACCGACCAGCTAACCCCTTCCCCCCCTCCCTCGTAGGATACCTACAACAGGCTAAGATATCTAACTATGCATCGATCCCCTCATTTTGAAGATCCTCGGATACAATCCCCATGGTCTCGTATGAACCAGACAATGTCACATGCCATTTCCTGTCCGGGTGCCTACGTTGAACGTCAACGGGTATATCGTAGTCAGGGACAGGGAAGCCCGAAGCAATAGAAGTGCCGTCACATCGGGGCTCTATCCATTGGCCCGAAACCGGAGAGATGTCAAATTGCAGTACCAATAGGGCACCAAGAGCCATAATTTCTGTCGTGGCAAAATGACGGCCTGGGCAAAGCACGTGGCCGCCCCCAAACGCTCTGAAGGCCACTCGACTTCGGCCTTTCTTGCTCAGTCCCCGGACGAAACGCATGTGGTCAAAGACAGTCGCGTCATCTCCCCAAGTAGGCCTATCAGTCTGATGAACAGATGCTGGAATCATCACGATATTGCCTTTCTTGAGTCGGTAACCCTCAAGCATGACGTCTTCCATAACCAAACGCGGCCCGGCGTTGATGGCTCGAAATCGCAACATCTCCTGGAAAGTGCTTAGAAGTATCGGGCATGATTGTCGGATGCATGCTAGGTCAATCGAGTGGCTGTGGAGGTCAGTATCCGGAAGTACCCGGACACATGCCTCGAGCTCGCTACGGACGTCGGACAGGACCTTTGGATCGGAGAAGATGTGGTATAGAAACCACCATGCTGTTGGAGTTGTATTTCCCAGCACGGCGAAGGTGTTCCCAATCTCGGCGCGGGCTACGTCCTCCACGGGGAAGTTGTACTCGTACCTGATATAGTGTAAGTGATTGACACACCTGCGTACTTACAATAGTTTCAACATGTGGAGAGCGTTTTATAAAGAGAAACGCTGGTTTGCCAAGGCAGAGTAAGCATATGCTTACCTGTGTATATCGTGCCGTAGTTGCACAAGGGTCGACCCATTCTTGTGTCCACCTGTTGCCATGTATTGAGTCATCGCTGCAGCTAAAGTCTCACGTGCTCGCCAAGTCTTCTTCGAGAACAGCGATGGTAGTGGTGAGATGGCAAGACTTAAGAAGCTCGCTTCAAAGATCCTGCTCCTGATCATTAGCGTGGCTTTGGGGGGATGTAAGGGATAGCGGGCTTCAACTTGCTTCCAGGCTTCTCCCACTTTAGGATCGCGAAGCGGATTCTGAGGACCATAAATTGATTCCGCTGTGGCTTTGATTATTGAAGCGCGTGTCCATTCCCAGAATCCGACTCTGTCTCCCTTCGGATTGAACTTTGTGATGTCGTCCAGGAAAAGTTCAACGGACCGTCTGTTGATAGCATCGAGGTCTCCTCCGGGTCCCAAGATGGGGGTGATGCGCCGAATCCAGGTGCTATTGTAGCCCTTATCGCCTACGACATCTTGGTGCATCACCTCAATAGATGGCTTGCTCATACCAAGGAACTTCCCGGCGCCTGCTGTGAAAGGTGCCAAACTCAGAGTCCGCCATTGCTTTTGGGCAGAGGGGATAAGCTTGGGGGTGCTCAAAACGTATATTCGGGAAAAGGGGAGACGTAGCGTGTACATCGGTAGGTGGAATTTGTCTCTAAACATCGTCGAGGTCTGTCAGACCAGCCTAATCACCACCGGGAGCGATATAACAAGACTGACCTGAGTGCAACATAGTATCGTGACTTTCCTCTAAGTAAGCCGATCAGCGGTCCAAGAAATGGGACTGATGTCTCAATAGCAGGCGGCTCCTGCACATCCTGAGTGAAGGATAGTAGTATGCGGAGGAAAAGGTAGAGCGAAGCAATGCTTCCAAAGGCTATTGAGAAATGAACTGTCATAGCTGTTAACTTGGTGATCTGTGAAGCTAGAATAAAGGCGTGACGGGGATGAAATTGGGGGAAACAAAGTGCATAAGGGGTCAGCAGTGACGTGAATAAACTTGCAGTCTACGCCTATTGCTACTATGTATATACACTTCGTTCCTTTGTTCTAGGTCATGGCCTCGACCTGCACAAGTACCTATTTGGAATGATAAAGTTGTGCAACCTCTCAGCATCCCTCCCTTTGTACGCCTATTCTACGATCCAGCAGCGACCATCTTTCGGGGAACAAGTGTCTCGATGACCAATCGATGTAGTGTAGAGATGTCAAATGCTTTTGCACCAGAGTGATGGAATATAGCAGTTGCTAAGTAGCCGAGTAGAATAGTAGGGGTCAGGTGTCAATTCTATTGATTCCTGGGCTCTCCCATTCAGTGGGAGCCGCCCTGCCCTTATATACACAGATATAGTAGCCCAAACAGCCCCCTACAGGGGAGCCCCTAGGTCATGGTGAGGCTCATGCTTCCGTGACACCTGACAAGAGATGTAATATCAGGTGACAAGGCGGCTGACTTTCGTAAAGTACCTATCACAATGCCCTCGTCCTGGTGGCCCTGTTAGTCAGGTAGGGTCGAACCGTGACCTGGACTCTATATTTAGAACCTAGCCGGTGTAACTACTTGGCATATTTGACCTACATTGGGCCTTCGAATACAAAAAATTTCCTCCGACAGGGCCATGGAAGGCCCCCGGTCCACGCTTGAGCGCTCCAAGATACCTACATCACAAATCGTGCCGCTGATATACGGAAATGTGGCGCTTCGGTCGATAGGATCCCGCAAGAGGCCAGACTAAGAGACAAGTTCTTTGTCTCATCTCGCAAGACAGCATATAAACCCCCTTTTCACTGATACCAATGGAAAATAGGCTACATCACTCAAAAAAAATCCATGCCATAGTTGTCACGCTTTCATTACACATTGTCCCACAATGCCAGAGACCTTGACATTAGACACGTCATGGTATCTTGAGGGGTGGAGATTGCAAGCCGTCATTGCTTGTCTTTTCTTCGGGGCCTTCCTGGTCGCCCTGGACAGTCATATTATCAACGTGGCAATTCCTAACATTACGTCCGAATTCAAAGCCCTCGAAAGCGCTGCTTGGTACGGATCAGCTTACCTCTTAACGTCAACGGCGTTTCAGCCTACATACGGCTCGCTGTATAGATATTTCACCGAGGATAACGTGTATCGCGTTTCGATTGCTGTTTTCGAGAGTCTGTATCACCTGCAAGCAGCGACATTGGTAACATCCTACTCATTTTCTTGACAGTTGGCTCTATACTCTGTGCTTCAGCACCGACCTCTAATGTCTTTATCTTGGGTCGGGCTATCGCTGGTCTGGGAGCAGCTGGTGTGTTTCAGGGAACCCTGACCATCACCAGCATTGTAGTTCCCTTGCCCAAGCGGCCATTGTATATGGGCATTGTCATTAGCGTCTTTGTCATATCAACGACAGTAGGGCCTGTCTTGGGTGGTGTATTCACCCAATATGTCAGCTGGAGGTGGTGTTTTTGGATGTAAGTCCACACAAAAGTTAGTACAGTTTGCTTTTTGCTGATTGACCCCGAAGAAACTTGCCTATAGGAGGAGCAGTTTTGCTTGGTCTTCTGCTCTTTCTCCAGATTGGAGGCGGCAAAAGTGAGGACAGGCTGTTGCCCCTCACGGAAAAACTGAAGCACATGGAGCTCGGGAGATGTTATCGGAAGCCTAGTTGCAGCAGCAGTTGGGGCTATTTTATTTGTTTTACTGCAGTGGAGGCGAGGGAACAGAGCGCTGATACCTCTGCGGATTCTCAAACCGCGTTCGGTATGGGCTGGAGCGTTAGTCCTATTTTTCATTGGAGGTAATTCCTATGTTGTAAGTGAAAATGCATCATAGCAAGTTCCCCCCTCTGCTAAGTATACAAGGCTAACCTGGATAGAACGGGTTCTCTCTCCCATTCTGGTTTCGAGCAGTGAAGGACCAGACTCCGCAACAAAGTGGCGTCAGTCTTATAGCCCTTCTTCTTCCGCAAATCGTTAGCCTTGTTGTGATAGGTGGCATTGTCAAGGTCACAGGGGACTACATTCCATGGATGATTGCTGGAGAAGTGATCGCTATTGGCGGTCAAGTTATTCTTATACTAATACAGCCTGACTCTAGGACAGTCTTCTGGGCTGCCGGACTTGCAGTATCTGGGCTGGGCACAGGTATGGCAATGCAACTTCCATATATTGCAGTCGCCCTCGTACTACCCGATGAAGATCTGCCAGTTGGAAATGCTCTCGACCTCCTATTCTACCAGGTAGGAGGGGCGATCGCCATTTCTGCTGCGCAGACTATCGACGTCATTACGTTGCTTGAGCTTGTCCCTCTTCGACTTCCACAGTTGTCCCCTGATGCCGTCATCGCCCACGGAGCCGCCGATCTTTCAGCTCTTACCCCTTCGGCTGAAGCACTCAGCATACTGAAAGAGATCTGGAACCTGGCGATCGTGAGGACGATGATCCTGTCTACAGCCCTTGTGGGCATTTCTTTACCATTCACCTTTGCTATGGAGTGGCTAAACGCTGTCAAAGTCACGGAGCAGAGATTGAAAGCAAACGAGGAAGTCGTGGGCCATGATGGTGCACAGAAAGAACAACCCCAGGGTAGCCTAAAGTCGTCAGACCCATAGATGACCCCCAAAGACGGATAATATGTCGTGGTAAAGGAGAAAACGGCCTCTCCCATTTTAGTCTCAACTCAGTGATAAGATTTGAACGAGCTTCGCTATATTCCTCGCATCTTTCCTTACTGTCTGTTCTGTTTTACAAGATAGAGTAGGGGTTAACCGTGACTTGTCCACTACAGACTCTATCATAGAGATCTGCCATAACTAAGACTACCTAAAAGATACGCATCATTGGGTTGTAATTAGGGGATTCAATCACAAGATTTTCTCATAATCATGAAAGAACATAGCCATAAGAAGATAACACAAATCGCTAGGCTGACGCAAATCTCCCCAGCCATGATTTATGTCCACATAAGCCAAGGATAAACTGGCTCGTAACAGCAAATTCTTCATTTCCAAGTCTCACTCTCTATTCATGAACTGTGACGACCACACGCTAGTATCTACGGAAGTGCGCCTAAGGTGCTTCCTAACAATGGGCAGCCCCTTTTGCACTCACAAGGTACTTATGTAGGTAGATACCTACCTAGGTATGTCAGGCAAGACGGGATTCAAGTATGATTCAGGAGCCGGCGGATCACTAGCTCCGAGATGATGCCCCACACTCTGCCAGGTGGCACGGGTGGACCCACCACAGCTTTCCATAAGTTGATACCTCATTTCGCACCTCCCTTCCATCTCACATTCCCTTTCGCTGCCATGATCATCCCTTGGGCTTGAAACGTCCCTCACTGACATTACGCGTACAGCTTCAGCGCAATTCGCTGCGAGAATGCCCGAGATAAGGGAATAGTCGACACCTGGGGCGAGCGTTCAGTCGTTCAGCTCGCTTCCTGGGTTGATATCCTTTACCAGCTTGACGTCCTGTTCATGTCCCATTTCATGCCACCATAGTCGCCCCCAATCAAAGCTCCCCGTATCAGTTTTCTCCTATCCGCCACACGAGTATGATTGTCTTCATCATGCATGGCATGAATGGGCTGCCGCCATGATTTCAAGTTGCCGCCAATCTGCCCCTTGCCTGGGGATCGTGGATCCCTTGATTGGGCATCTACCCCCCCATCCTTGGCGATTTCGCCCAGCTTGTCGGTACCCAAATTCAACTGGCAGAATGCTTCGCTTTAGTCAAACGTGACCGGATATCACCTCCGGGTCTGCTACGCATCTCACGAAGCTCGGCCGTTCATCAACCTTGTGACTAGCCGCATGCCACCGTCATCCTCGTTGCGAATTTGACGCCTCGTGGTCCTGAGCAGTGACGGTAAAAGGCTTCGAGTCGTGTCATCTATGTGAAGTCACGACACGTTGGTCCTGGGTAGGACCTTTAAACTGCCCCCACAGAGTCGCGGAATTCATTCCCGGCTAGGTATGTCATGTGCACGACATACGCGACAGAAGCATCTTCTCTTCTTCTGGCAGCATCATGATGAGCCGTTGTCCTGGGCAAGACATAAAAGGCCTATGGGAGGATGGCATGTTACGACGGCATGAACGAAACGGTTCCTTGTTCCATGTACTTTTCAAGAGAACACATAGACGCTCGCATGGTTTGGGGCGTTGGTATGCTGAATTAGCGGTACGTATTCTGGCATTTCTACCTGGCCCATCTGATAGGCAGTACAAGAAACTAACTTCTAGTCTTTGCAGGTTTAGACGCTGAACACGTCCACGATCAAGAAGAGTCAGTGTCGTAATGGGTATGAGTGAGATGCCTCAGGTGTGATATTGGTACGGTAATACTTTCACATCGAGCTCCCTGATGTGTACCACCCTGATGATAGATGGGTGGTTGCTCGACAACACGTCATCGGTCTGAATGAGATGCCTCAATAGTTCATTCCTGGAACGGTAATACTCTCATGGGTCGCGCTCACAGGCGGCGCTGGCGTTATTTGATGGTCAAGGGTTCTTAGAAGGTTGACCATTCAAGGTTAGCTTGAAATCCTTGTCATAAGCCCACAAACATTCTAATACTGCTTTAGTTCGGAAACTATGTGTTACGGCTCATCACACGTCCTTGGTTACGACATCAAACTAACTTGTACTCCATACGCCCTGGAGATAATGACCTGGATTCCTATGTTTTGGAAAATCCAACGATGTCCGAGACCACTGCTCACGACACTTGTTGAGCAGAGGGTCTTAAAGCGAATTAACCATGCGCACGCCAGCCATGGTAGTATACAGTGTCGAAAATGGCCCGGGTAAGATCAGACGTCTTGGACGCTGGGCCTGCCCTTCGAAAGGCGGGAATCCAGTCTACCCGACAGCCCAAGGCGACACAAGAATTTATAACTGTTTACCTTCCATTCATTCGAGTTAAGAATACGCACTAGGGTGTGGTTAGTTTAGGCCACACCCTTTGTGAATCGGAAAAGGGTGGTTTGTCCACTGGACTGGAGTAGCAGTACTCCACCACTATCTCGCCGCTATCACATGCGGGCACGATATCTTGGGTTCTTTCTGAAGGAGATAAGCGCGATAGTAAGAGCATTTTGCGGAAAGGAGGAGAAACACACCTTTGCTACTTCAAGGTGGTCGAGACTCAACATTTTTCTATCAACCACGGCAATAGCTACTTTGCTCCGGAGCCAGCATCTCGGACTCGGCCGAGGAGAACCCATTCCCACGAAGGCTAGCTTTCTGCCACTTGGCCCAACATCACCTGTCGAAGCCGAAGACTCCCGCCACGGCAAGAGAGTCTTCTTCACTGGTGACATTGGGACAAAGGCCGCCCCGGAAACGTGGGAAAAGATATCTTGCAGGAGAGGTTTTGTGTGTGTTGTTTTGCACAACCAACAGTAACCTGGGGCTGGGCTGGTCGCGTCTCTCTGCGGACAGATGTCTGGGTTCGCCCGGCGCTGTCCCCAAAGCCCCTCGCTCGAATGGAAAGGTAATTCCGGGGTCCTTACCTGCCCGTTTCTCGCGGTAATGACCGGCAGATACCTAACAACAACAAGTAGAAAAAAAATGACAACGGAAGGCAACTGGTGGGGGATTCCTTGTTCATGTTGAGGGTGCCACTGCGAAGATCCCTCTACTCGTATATAGCTAGACAGTCATGAATTCAAGCCAGTCCTTAGCTTCCATCTGTTGTCTTGATGCTTGCACTATGAACAAAGAACGTGTTGTTTCTTACTCCATATTTCAACTCACCACATGGAGTATGGAAGGTCGGATACGTAGTACCTTCGGCAAGGCCTTAGAACAACGCCATGTTATTACATTGGCACTGGATTGAATTTGGATTAAACGGATTTATTCACACCAGACCGCCAGAAAATGTGTATGATAAACAGTGAAATTCATTTCAAAACACTTCAAAAAGACAGCTGAACAACTAATCATACACTAACTGCTACAACAAGCCACAACAATCAACAACCAATCATTCCATCGTGAAGACCAGACCAGAGACTAATGATCATAAAGGTAACTGAGCTGTGGCACTGAACATTATCCACCCTGCTACTGCTAGACTGACAATAGCGAGCTAGGTGCTAGTCCAATTCGCTGACCATTGGATGGATTACAGGCAACCCCCCCCTCGGAAAGCGTTATTTTTCGGGTTTATAGATTTGGTGTTTCACTTATTAGGACTCGAGGGGCCGCGGGTGAAACTATATTGTGACGGTTAGTGAACAAGCACTGTCCATACATCAAACTAAGGTATAGAGGACCACAAGGGCCATGTTGCATTGAATTTGGATTTGGACAATCAATCTTTTCACCAATCACAATCAAGCCAGGTGCGACAGAAAGACTTGTAGAGTGAGAGATAGTAGTAGTAGGTGGATGTAAGAGAGGGCAATGAATGGAAACGCACCTCTGCCACATCGAGCCGAAGAAGCCCGCCTGAGGCTTCTGCTCGCTCAGACTGGCGCGGCGGGCGATCGAGTTGGGGTCATTGGAGCGCTTGTAGTTCATCAGGCTCTCGTAGGAGGGGCCAGAACTCTGTTGTGAGGTCGTCAGTCAGTACGTGCAAGTAGATCATGATGACGCCAACGGGGGTTCCCTCATAAGGGGTAATTCCCCATTGTTAGACACGATAATGCTATGGCAGTAGTAATCTTCCGAGGCTAGGTACCTAGGTAGATAGTGCATGGTTCAATGGGAGGGGCGTAGAGCTTACCCGTCGACGACGAGCATCTGTGCTCTGTTGCTGTGTATCTTGAGGCTTCGCGTTATCCATCTTGAGAGAGTTTTTCGATCGATCTGCACGACGTTCAATCGGCGGCACGTTGGCTAAGTTGAAAGTAATAGATTTCGCTCTAGTTGTAGGGGCTTTTTCGTTGTTGTTGACTGTCCGGATCACAAACAGTCTGTCGGTCAATTTTTCTTCGGAGTAGATATGGATGGGAGATATCACACCACACGAAGCGGGGGAAGAGCTTCCCTATTATACAAAGGCGAACAACGGCACTACGCAGAGCTACCATTGCCTACACCCTTGGAACAGGATACTCTGACGCACACAAAGCATCCAGGCGAGACTTGGATGAGGGTAACTACAGTACGACGCATACGGTATGGCAGTGCCCGTACCTAGGTACTTCCCCAATTCTGCCTGGCGAGCTCGACCCACGGCCAGTCTCAGGTCGTGTCATGTCAGATCAAAACCACCTTCGGCAGGAGCTTCCCCAACAATGGACCTGACAGCAGGACTCACAGGCGAGACAAGCACAGTCGATCGTTGACACGCACTTACTGTGACGTGCAATCTGTCTGACTAGGGCAGGATCTGGGGTCTTGTCCGGGGTAGTGTGTGGGCATCTGGGGTACCGTAGCGCGATGTAGAGCCCTCTCAACCTCTCACGGTACTGCCACAGCGATCAGCACGCAGATATCGGACAGGACGTGGAACGAGCCCGTCTCGTCCGTCAACGTCAGTTGGTCGCTTGGTCAGCAGGCCAGTCGATGACTTCACCAATCGGAGAATGACGAGGGTTTGATCCCAGCAAGCGTTGAACTCTGATTCGAGGGTCATGACATAATCCCGGATATCTCGCCTGACTACCTACCTAGACCGGTAGACTCGCTCAGGCTGATCGGTCTTATGTTTATGCGTACCCCATTCTCTCCATCCATGATTCATTGCCAGGACATTCCGTGCAATGATGGGCCTCGGAAAGTCTTGCTTCTGGTCTTGGTGCACTCCATTTGTACCTACATAGACCAGCGCTCGATGCTAGGGCAGACTACCTAGAGGGCTAGAGCAGTAGGCTCGGAAGATATGGCTCGGGGATGGTATGCGGAATGTACTTTACCCCGCATTGATCTTCGCTCAACAGCCGCGCTCATTAGCTCGAGTGCTCGAGCCCTGTGATCGCCCTTGCTGTCTTAGGTAAGAGACCATCGAAGACTGCAGGACGACAGGGATCGGACTCTTGGAACCTTTTGTCGACTCGTATCTTTTGGTAAGCCCCCGAAGGCCACAACAGGTCCTCGTAGGTCCATGGTAGCAGATCGACATGACAAAGAGAGAGAGATCTAGTCGCAACAAGGTGAATCATGTCTGTATTGTGCAGATCGTGCTTTAGATCTGCCGTACGGATCTGCGGCGAATTTAAATATGTGGAAGAGACAATACGATAGCACAGAAACCAGTATATTGGATCGGATTGGTGAATGGTAAGTCCTTGAATTGAGTTGAACACTGTACTATGTAGACGAATACGAGGATCAGCAAGTCATTGACAGTTTTTAGTAACGAAAGGTTCCCAGGTACGACGTCATTTCAAGCTTCACAATTTCTGATCCAGGCGAAGCTGTAACATGGCATGAGGGAAATGTCTGTGTATTGGAAATTCATCTCTTCATCTACGTGTCAACTACTCGGACGTATACTCCACACATGCTCTCATGCAATGTCCTGTGGGCTCGCAAATACAGTTTCAACTAAGGACAGTTAGTCAATGTGATCCTCGGATTGTAAAAAGATTCAACATACTGTTGGATTCAAATCGTGTGCTGATTTATCTTATTTATTACCTATAACAGATTGGGCGTTAGACGTCAACTTTGCTAGGTGGAAAACACCATGGATTTAGGTAAATGGTATCAGGCTGTTCCACACATTAGCATACTTGACGTCGATGTTGCAGAGTTGTGTGACATACCTCATTAAATCAGATTTTGTAAAGAGTATGTTCATTTCCCGAGGGATCAAACAGTGTGAATAGTGCTCATCATGATAGAGTATAGATTCCAAAGTAGAGAATGGGAAGTTTACCTATCGCGTGCTGTTAGTCAAAGCCCACGACAAGAAACCTGTAGCGTAATAACAGTGATGGAGCACAATCAGTTGACGAATTATCAACAAGAAGTCCACGTCGATCTCCTCTCCAAGAATTTGTACGTTCTTGTTTGGATGAGAGAAGGAACGTATGTTCGTTTATGTCCGCCCGTTCGTTCAAAGTATCGTCATGTGAAATGGGATGTTGGAAATGGACGTGGTCGCATACCTATGGAATTCTAGTTAGCTCCACGGCTCGACAAAGCACGGCAACAGCATTAATGCATTGTAGTGGTTGAGGTCAGACAAGGCTGAAACTAAAAAACAAAATCGACATGATATATTCGGAAAGAGGAATTCCTAGGTTTGTCTAATTTTCATCATCCCTCGGAGGGGGGCAGGAGGAAATAGCGCGCGAAAGGCGAAGCAGCGTACCTTTTGATAGTTGTTCTGTTTGTTCTGACGCATCATGTTCAACAATCTGCCTTGTTGTATGCAATACTACACGCGGCAAGTTAGTAGATGCCTCGACGTTGGTGCTGATTGACGGAAATGCCCGAAGTAATTTGCTCATAATATTTAAAATAATGGGATCCCCATGGTCTTGTAAGATTTGGATTGTTCAAGATAGTGGTAATCATAGCGAATCTCCGAGGGCATGGGGCAGTATATTGAGAGCAGGTGAACTTACGAACCAATGATGCACACCAACAGCTGAAGCCACAAAGCTCCAAGGCAGCCGGGGCTGTAATGGCAGAAAGGTGTGTGACTTGGAGGAAGGTAAGAAGCTGCATACGCGATCTCAGAAAAAAATAAGTAGATCTAGCAGGCGGGCCCAAACTGCAGCCCCACAAGGTGCCTACCTAGCTTGCCTTGGAGGGGTGGGGGACGACCCTGCATGTGGCGAAAGCTCATTGCACAGCCACCAGACCGCCACCTGGCCGAATCGGTACGTACCTAATGCGTTGGCCGAGCCGGCCTTAAGAGCACTTACAGCGTCATTCCAGCAATCACGCTTCCTCCCACTTCTCCCAAACCAAACTGTTGTTGCAGTTGGATTGCAACACACAACACAACAAGATGATCGCCCCAGTAGGTGGCATATGGGCACCGCTCGCTCTGCGGCTTGCCCGTAATACCGCCTACAAAGCGACGAAGCTCATACGGAGCAAACTAGCCAGCGTCACTCGACCCGTCGAGACCGCACTTGAGCCAGTCTTCGTCCGCTCGCAGCCACGCCACCCCGTCCACCCCGTCGCCTTTCTCCGCCAGCAGAAGAACCGACGATGGCACTCGACGAGTTCCGCCTATAAGAACATCGATGCGGCCGTGCGCCGCTTCATGAGCACCGGCCGACTCACTGAACATGCACGCATCGACCGCTCCAAGTTCCTCAACACCCAGACCGGCCGCGCAGTCTCCCAATTCACCGGCCGCGCTCCGTTCGCCAGCATTCTCCGGCCAAACCTGACTGGAGGTGCCCTCCCCCGCACAGCCGGCGGCTACGGCCTCGGCTCCGGGCGCATTGGCGGACAACGATACTTCTCGCACGCCCCGGCCACGCAAGCCCAGGTATTCCAGAACGTGTCCCAAGCCGTGCGTGCCTTCTGGATCTCCGGACAGAAGGCTCAATTCGATGGCGTCAACCACCGCGGCGAGAAGCAGTACCGCGCCGTGTCGGCCCTGCAAGACGAGGCCTCCCGCAAGATGGCCGCCGTGCCCCACCACGCCGCCGGCTCCTACATTGACTTCCGGCTGAACCCGGTCATCACCTCGCTCAGCCCCCTTTCCGGCGCTTTCCCCTACCCCTCCGCCGGCTTCAAGGCCCCTGTCTTCGACGCCACTACCCTAAACACCGAGGGTTTCCTCGACGTTCTGTCCGTCGACTTCGCCAGGGCCCTGAAGGACCTCACTGCCACGCTTGCTGATATCAGAAAGCTATCGGCTCTGGGAGATCTCCCGATACAACTGGAGCAAGGTTACATCCTACGTGTGCGCTTCCCTGGCGTCGACGGTGATACAGTGGAATCACTGTGTGATGACCTCGGCCTCACGAAAGGAATCGTTCGCGAAGACGCGGGCTTCGACTCCGAGATGGGCGTGCCCGTAGCGCTGAGGTTTCCTTACGCCCCAGAACAGGCCACTGACAGCCGAGGTTTGCTGTCATTGACTTCGCCTGGAGGATCATCCGAGGATAGTTTTCCTGAGGAGTACGAGTTGTTCGGCTTCGAGGAAATCGGATCGAATCCTTGGTTATCTACCTCTGACCCAGAGGGCTACGAGACCATGTCACCTCCGAGCTCGGGTGAGCATTGTGCTTCGGAATTTGAAGGAGTAGAGGGCGTGTATCGTTTCTTGGAGGAATGCGACCGAGCCCAAGGAAGGAATGAAATCACGGCTTAGGTGATTTCTTGCGTTTTGTATTGGCGTTTGGGGAATGATGCGTCACTACGGGACTAGTACGAAATGGAAATTGACGAAGACACAACCACACTCTTTTGTACCAACGCAGCATACCTATATATCCCCGACCGACAAACATGTCGGTCCATCATAGCAAATTTGATATGTCATTGAATTCAACAATTTATAGCCAGTGCTCTGGTAGCGTGCGTAGCTATTCTTCATGCTTGATTGTGATGTACCCCTGGCATAGCATTAGTCGCCCTCATTATCCTATTAAGTGTATACATCGTCTAGGGTATTTATTCATCGTGCTGGCCTGTGGTTAAGCCTGCCCATATCTTCGAATCCGGGCTATATACCGTACATTGCCCCTTCTGCGGTAGTTCGAAAGCGCAGTGTCACAGATCCCGCGTCACACTTTACTTATCAAATCTCGTCTTCCTTTTCCCCGTAACAGACGCCTGGACCTGGGCCTGGGCCTGAGCTGTTTTGCTACCGTCCTCCGCAGCCGGCCCCGGCCATTCCGACGGCACGAACTTCACAGCCTCGCCCGCAGCCCTGGTTCTGGCCGCCGCGATATCGCTCTGGCTCTGCCTCAGCTGCTCCTTGTACGCCTGACGAGGGAAGATATCCGGGTCCCAGGACAGGTCGGCCGCGAGCGTGGTGCGGTACTGGTCGCGGTGGTCGAGCTCGGCAAAGGCCATCAGCTTGTCGACCAGCGCCGGGTTCTTCATGGACGTCGTGTCGGCCAGCCGCGCGTTGAAGTGCACCCCTTTCTTCTTCAGCTCGAGGAAGTTCTCCAGCTTCTTGGACGGCGGAGGTGATGCGGGAGGAGAGGGCGGTATGTCCATGTCTGGCACCGCGGGCAGCGTCAGGTCGCGCAGAAGAGCGCGCGTTGCGGTGTAGGGAGACCCCGGTGCCTGTGGGAGCAGAGGCGCTGCAGCTGCGTCACCTGCCGGGTCTTCCTCCAGTGGTGGGAAGCTGGGCCCGGATGAAGGACCCATTTGAGGCCCGTAGACAGCCGGACCCTCGTCTACATTTGCTTTTGCTTTTGGTGATGGAATTTTTGAAGGGTCTTTTATGGTAGTGGTGCCTTACGCCAGGATTAGCATTTGTACCTTGATATGCGCATGATAAGGAGCTTCTGAGATGTACACTCACTTGGGGTGCTAGTGCTGTCAGCTGTAGCCGTTTCATTCTTGCGTGGTGGCTGGTCTCACCACCATCAGTACTGTTCTCTCTCACCCGTTGGAGTTTTGTCGTCCAGAATCTACCAAGCACGTTTACTCATACCTCTGATGTGGTTTGTGGCTTTACCTCGTCTTCCTCGTCGCTACTTTCGTAGGCCACGAGACCAGCCATTATGAAGAGACCCAATTGTACAGAGTGACTAATTGAGGATGCCAATGATTTGGAAGGCTACTATGATGTGGTCAATGAACCGAGTCTGGTTCGTGGACTGGGCATGGGCGAGCATGGGCAATATGTCTTGTTCGGCAAGCTTCAAGTTCAGACTTAGAAGCACAGTGCACCTACCTCAGTACCTAAGTGAAGTACCCACAGGTGGCCACAGCTGCGCAGTAGCTAGCCCCGCCAAAGTGGGTAGGTACGTACCGAGAGAGCCCCGAGAGCTACAAGGCAGACGGAGTGACGCGCGCAGCTGCGAATGTACAGCACACCTGGAGAGAAGCTCCAGCGGCCGATACTCAACCTCAGTCCAGAGGGGAGCTTCAACCTACACCCCATACCCCAGACCAAACGAATACCAAGGCCAACACCCCCCATCAAACCATACACAATACCCGATACCCAACGACTTGTAAATCATAAACCTCGCCCACCTCAACCCAAGATGGATCACAGACCGCAAGCATGGGGCCGTGTAAGCCAGCTATTCCAACCCCGGGTGACTTCATGCTGTCGACGAACCGCTAACACCCAGCCCGCCAACGCATACAGCCCAGAGACGATGTCTACGGCGCCTACGATGCCTCATATATGAACACGAACGGGCCCAACCAACACACACAGTCGCCCATCGTCACCGGAACCTCGGTTCTGGGCATGAAGTTCAAGGACGGTGTAGTCATCGCCGCTGATAACCTGGGTATGCCTTCAACCCTCCCCCCTCCATCACTCCGTCCTATATATGAGCATGCATGTATATATATATAGATAAAATAGCTACACATTCAAACGCCCCCATTTCGCCTCTTCCTACAAAAGCTGACCCTCGTCCTCATCTCCCCCAAAACAGCCTCCTACGGCTCCCTAGCCCGATTCACAGACGTCAAGCGCCTACGGACCTTCGCCGAGACCTCGGTGGTCGGCTTCGGCGGCGACGTCTCGGACATGCAGTATCTCGACCGGCACCTGACCGAGCTCGCCATCGACGAGGCGTACACCACAGCCACCACCACCGACGTCGAGACGTCGACGACCCCGCAGCCGACCCTGAACGCGCGGAACCTGCACAAGTACCTGCAGAAGCTGCTCTACCACCGGCGCTCCAAGTTCGACCCGCTCTGGAACTCGCTCCTCGTGGCCGGCCTGGACGAGGACGGCGCGCCCTTCCTGGCCGCCGCCGACCTGCTCGGCACCACCTACACGAGCCCCTCCCTGGCCACCGGCTTCGGCAGCATGCTGGCCCAGCCCATCATGCGCCGCCTCGTGCCCGACGAGGCCTCCGTCAAGGACATCACGCGCGAGCAGGCCATCGAGTGCGTCCGCGAGTGCATGAAGGTCCTCTTCTACCGCGACGCCCGCTCGCTCGACAGCTACTCGCTCGCCGTCGTCACCAAGGCCGGCGTCGAGCTGTCCGAGAAGGAGAAGTTGGAGAACCAGAGCTGGGCTTTCGCCGATCGCATCAAGGGCTATGGCACGCAGACCGTGTAGACTTTTCCCCCCCTACACATAGAGCCTATAGAAAAGAGTGGCAGCGTTCTAGATAGCGAAGAATGCCAGGCCTCATCCCATCCCAAATGCCATGGTCTCTCTCTGTGTATTGGTATGAAGCGGCAACGTCTATCTAGATCTACTACAACGGCGGCTTCATCGCAGAATGTACGTGACTTCAGTTACCGTATTGACGTACACACCCAGCATATCAGAGACCTCACTGGGTCCTGGGGTGGTATCAAGAGCACCATATTTCCTTCCTCGGAGACGGGAGTACAGATAAACGTGAGACGTCATATACAATTGAACTCGGATGCTCGGCTGCCGAAAAGGCCGTGTTCATGGGGCCAATTACAAATACTAAGCATATATACGGTTACATACTCAGGAGCGTGACTTGACATTAAGCCATTATGTTTGTAGAGGACGGGTCATTAGTTCTACTATATCATAATTTCATCGAGTCGGAATCAATACAGGGGTTGTTCTCTCATACGGCGATCTATTATTATCTAGTCATCATCATCACTGGACTATATGTATCGTCTCCGGGGAGTGTGCCTGCCTGCCCTTGATGTTTTTGCCTCCACTATATGCATTCAGCGAGAGCTCTCAAGTGAGCGTTGCTATGTGCATATATTGTCACTCACGTATGAGGTGAGCTGACCGACCCATGGTCGTCGTACTTTATCTTGACATGTTTCGCAAATCACAGCAAACAACAAGAACGCTTATGTGTTATCCCAACCCTACCGCCATCCTATGAAACAAAGCCCGTTTTAAAGCCAACGCCACTGTGAACATCGAAAACCTGCGACCAGACATTGTGTCTTTAAATCAATGCCAACACGCGAGCGGGTCTACTCGACGGTGACTGACTTGGCCAGGTTTCGGGGGAAATCGACGTTCAGGCCTTCCATGACAGCCAGCCAGTAAGCAATCAACTGGAGCGGAATGACGTTCAGAAGACCCTGGAGACAGTCGACAGTTCTAGGGACTTCTATCTTCTCGGCCTGGCTGGCTTGAAACTCCTCGTCCGAGGGGTTGCAAATCACAATAGGTTTACCACCACGAGCAGCAACTGAGAAATGGTTAATATCAAATGATTCAAGTAAGTGGATGGCGGGTGACGTACCTTGTTGATAAGCATTCAGCGACTTCTTGAACAAATCATCACGGGTCAGGATCATGATGATGGGAAGTGATTCGTCGACCAGGGCCAAAACACCATGCTTCAGCTCGCCGGACATGACAGCTTCACAGTGGAGATAAGAAATCTCCTTGATCTTCAGGGCACCCTCAAGAGCAGTTGAGTATTGGCTGCCACGACCCAGGAGTAGCAGAGACTTCTGGTCCTTGAAGGTCTTCTGGCACAGCTCCTTGATGGGCTGATCAAGCTTTAGGATCTCCTTGATCTGTCCAGAAATCTTGGACAGGCCGTCAATGATCTCTTCCCTCCTCTTGATCTTGGAAGCTCGGTCTTCGCTGAGTGACAAAGCGAACATGACCATAGCGACGAACTGAGAGGTGTAGGCCTTGGTAGACGCAACACCAATCTCAGGGCCAGCATTGACGTGAACACCACAGTGAGTGAGCAAAGAGATGGATGAACCGACAACGTTCACGATACCAACAGTGAGGGCACCGCGCTCCAGGCAGTACCGGAGGGCCATGAGGGAGTCGGCGGTCTCTCCAGATTGCGAAACGAAGACGCAAGTGTCATCACGGAAAACAGGTGCCTCCCTGTCGAGGAAATCAGAAGCCAGCTCCACCGAGATGGGAATCTCTGCGAGCTCCTCAAAGATACCGCGCACAGCCATACAAGAGTGATAACTAGTTCCGCAAGCGATGAAGATGATGCGCCGGCATCGTCGGATTGTGGCAATGTAAGACCTCAATCCACCAAGCGTCACGGATTTGTTCTCTACGTCGAGACGACCGCGCATGGTGTTGACGACGGATTCGGGCTGTTCGAAAATCTCCTTCTGCATGAAGTGGTCGAACTTGCCCTTCATAATTTCCTGGAGCTCGAGCTCGAGGGTCTGGATGCTGCGTACGTTTGATGTACCGTCAGCCTTCTTAAGACGGTGAATGTTCAACGAGCCCTCGTGGATGTGGGCGATGTCATCATCCTCCAAGTACATGACCTTCTTCGTGTGCTCCACGATGGCAGAGGGGTCGGAAGAGAGGAAGAATTCGGCAGGCATGGGCAGGCCATCGTCAGTCATGAAAGCTCGCGATTGGGAGCGGTGAAGGAGCGACTTGTCAGCGGCGCCGAGCAGAGCAGCGTTCGGGTCCAGAAGGCCACCAGACTGCTTCTTGAGAGCCACATTCTGCGATGCAGCCTCGGCGGGCAGGGCACCGTTGTCGTCCGAGTACTCGACATCGACAAAGTCAACCTTCATGCGCTTCTGCGTCTTGACACCAATGACCAGAGGCGAACCCTTACGGGCAGCAACGACCTCATGGGGGTAGTGCACCGATTTGATCAGCAGACCGTAGGCACCCTCGAGCTCATGGATGACGGCCTTGGCAAGATCGACAAAGTCAATGCGGGGATGCTGGTCGTACAGAAACTTGGCGAGCTTCGCAATGCACTCGGTATCGGTCTCGGTCTCGAACTTGAAGCCCTTGGACGACAGCAGAGTCTTCAGCTCCTTGTAGTTTGTGATGATGCCGTTGTGGACGACGGAAAATTCCCAGGTGGGGTCGGATCTACACAAGACATCAGATTAATACAGGGGCTTCGTAGGCGTAGCTGGCGCGTGCGCGCGCATCGGGGATGATTTACCGGTGGGGGTGGCAGTTCAGCCGAGAGGGAGGGCCGTGAGTCGCCCACCGGGTGTGTGCGATACCGGCATGGGAGTCAAAGATCTTGGTGAAGTCGGGCTTGGTCTCATCAATGAGTTGCTTGAGCTTGGCGACCTTGCCAACCTCCTTGAATGCGAGGACCTCGTTCTTCTTGTCGCCGTCGACGGCTAAACCAGCCGAGTCATAGCCACGGTACTCGAGACGAGAGAGACCTGCGCACAACCCAAGGCATCAATCAGTTTCCTGCTCGGCCCAGATACCACGGCAGCATGGCGGCGGCGAGCCGCTAGTTGCACCAGCTGAAGGGGAGGGGGTCCAGGTCCTACCGTTGACTAGTGTATCAAGAATGAACTTTCTGTCCTTCTCGACCAGGTAGTTGATGTAACCGAATATTCCACTGATTGGTTGGCACGAGTCAGTATAACGGGCGACCAGTGAACAACGACCGTGTCACTTCTGTCACAGTCCGCCAGTGAACAGTGAAAGCCAGGCCAGGGCAATCAGGGCAATGACTGGTGTTGAGTCGGGGCACCTCTGGAGCAAGTAATCCATATCGCCCCGAGCGTCCTGTCGAGTCGGTGAGGGGCAGGATGCGAGGCGCCCGACGCCAGACGCGAGAGGGACCAGTGGGTGGCGCATATGCTGGACTATTGGGGAAGCTTAGGAGGAAGCGAAAAGTCGGTCAAACATACCACATGGTGCTTCTGGGTATCTGTGTATATCTGTGTATGTTGCGTATGTATACAGTCGCTCTCACTCGATGCGCAAATACAAACGAAGGTCGGCTCGAGAACAGCAGGGGAAGGCCGCTGGCAGCAATTGGTCTCGCGAGGAGGAGAGGGAAAGGATTACAAGAATGCGTATGGAAGATGGTCGGGTAGATAGATGACAGGAAGGATAGAGAGAGAAAGATTGAGGAAGGGAGAGAGAAGAGAGAGGCCAAATATGAGCAGAATGGACGGGACGGATTGAGGAGCTGGGGCTGAGGACCCTTTATCTAAGCTTAGGTAAAGTAGGTACTACTATAGTAGGTATGGTAGAGAGAGGTATTGGTGAGAGCTGCACGGTTGCTATGCAGCAGCTGGAGCACACGGTGAATGTGAATCGCTGATGACGGTGCAGGTTGCAGGTGGTGGTGGTGGTGGTGTGGAGTGGAGGTGCACCGGCTAGTCACCCAGGCCCAGGCGAAAGCCAGAGGGCCAGACAAGCGCAGACAAATCAGACGCCCCCGTAGCGTACACAAAGGCGTTGCGGCAGGGGGGCCCAGGAGGGAGGTCCTTTGCAGTCAGTCCCCTTTCAATGCTCGAGAATGCTTCTTTCTGCTGCCCTCCTCCATCTTTGTCCTCTGTCCAGCACTTGGGTGGGGCCGGGTGGACTGGGATCCATGCATCTGTTATGCCACGTACTGACAATACCTAGCCGGGTGCTGTACCTGAGAGATACGCAGACGAGGACGGTATTCGCAGCGAGATCCTCGGTACCGTGCAGGTAGGTAGTTTAGGTGTCCAGCTATGGTCACGTTTAGCTCCGAATCTTGTAGGTAGCGGGGCTCCAAGTCTCTCTACGCATCGCCTCTGGAAGTAAAGCTCTGAGCTGGACGATGGCACGCGTAATAGTGAGACGATTAGCGCGAATAGAGGGGTAACTTACCCCTCTCCAACCAGGCCCGCCAGCTCACCAGGCTACCGCAACTGTGAGAGAGACCTTTGTCAGGTATCGATACTTCAGGTAGCCAGCTGCGATTCACATCCTCCTCATTCCTGACTTACCTTTGTAGGTAGTTTCAAGTTTCAAAATGTTTTACATTTCTTGCCAATTGCAAATCGTTCTTGTCGCTATCTACTTACTCTCTTCCCTTGGTTTGAATCTGAGGTTGTTACTGTCACTGTGACCGTAACCGTGCAACAAGACCGCACGAACACTAGCATGCAAGTTCCAAGGTTACAGACATGTCATGTCATGAAAGCGCAGATTCTTCATACGAGCAAGAAGCTCCCGGGGCGGCCCGGGAGGCTGGTTGTGCGGCGGCAGCATAGCGTTGAGGAGAGCACATCTTTCGTGCAGGCTCGTCGTCGGTGATACCGTTGGATGTTCAAGTCACGGAGCGCCAACCCTCTCCTCCGCCATGCAAGGAGCCATCCACATCGCCAATACCGGGAGCAACTTCGTGTTCAGTCGGCGCTATGGGCAACCCTGACAGAGCTGGGCAAAGCTAGACCCATACCGAGCCATACGACGCCTCCACTCTCCTCCTAGTCGAGCTAGTCAGGGCCGGGCGAGCCGGGATCTTGACCCCCTCGACCCCGTTGTTGGGGCTGTACCTTGGACTAACGCGCCCGTCTACTGGTCTCTCAGCAGATCGTGGCTCCGCAGAGCGAGGTTGATGCTACGCTACGACTTCTTGTCCCTAAGCTATATGATCCGAACTATGACCATGCGTATGAGTTGAAGAGCCGCCGCCATGGAGTATTGCCAGATATGTTCGACAAGGACGGAGATCAATTCTTGAACACGAGCAGTGACGCCATATCAGAAAAGGGGCTGTCCTACCCTATGTAGGTAGGAACATATCAGCATCGACAAGGGAGGGCGCCACTTGTCTAGCATTTATTTCACCACTCTCCCGGAATGTCGTCATACGAGAACACCTGTAACACTGACAAATTTCCCGAGGCCAACAAGGCCAAAGTCTGAGTGGACCGGATTCCGGTCAGCCCCCAGCCCTGTCAATTCCTATCATGCTGTGTTGTTCCAGCAGATGATGCGAGATCTCACATGAGATCTCTTAACGAGGACGATCTTATCGCCAACCCGGCCGAGCCGGCAAACAGCCCGTTCGTATATGTGAATTAGATGAGTTGGTGGCTCATTCTTAACCGACTGCGATGAGAATGAGCCTACCTGTCCCAAAGTGTCCGGGTCCGAGGTGCCATATAAAATAGATAAGACCTAATACTTCCAACCAGGTTCTTCGTAGTTTATACCCCCCTAAGAAAGTAATACATAATGTTTATTGTTTAATTATTCCTTAGCTATATAGTAGTTATTCAAATATATTTTGTTGATTATACAATAGTTATTCTATGATTAAAGGAATTTTTATTATACTATATGCCGACATCTACTACTCAACTACACCCACACCAGACACTTAATCTTACCCCCACGTGCCTGCGAAGGCGACGAGGTGAACACGGCAAGCTAGAGATCGGTAGCTGTAAGCCACAATAGCGGAGCAACCCAGATCCAAGAATAGCAGCACTTCGTCCCATCTGGCAAGCCGCCACCTTTTTGCAACCACGATGTTTCCAGAGGACTGGACTATTGCTTCGCAAGTTTTCCATGGCGGCCGCGCCAATTCGACCTTATTAGCGTGTACATTAAGTCCTCTGAGTGGTATCTTAGTTTTCGTCCAATCTAGGCTGATCAGCTTCAATCAATGAACCAATGGATCACCGACCCCCGCCTGCGTGATTATAAGCGCCGGCTTATGGCGTAGGTTGGTGACTGGTTCAGCAAGATAATACGGTGTTTCTCTTGCTCCGTGCCATGGGAACCTGTACTGCAATCTATCGAACGAACAACAAAGTCTCCTGGTACCATTATCGCCTTAGACATCACTAGAACAAGTGCAAGCTTGACTCGATTGGCTCACATGTTTTTGTATAGCCGCAGAAAGAGAAAATGAGCAACTGTCATTCAATCAAAGCCGCCCTTCCTCTTTTATCATCTTGCCGGCCACCGCAAGAAATAAGCACGGGTGCAGACCGCAAAGCCGGAAGGCGGCCGGCCCCTTAGCTTGGCAAGGCCAGACTCGCGCAGACAGTCAGTCTCACGGTCAATCAACGTGGAGCTGAATGGTTGTTCAGTTACCAGTCTGTAAATTTGAATCTTGACATCCAATAATGTCTTCCTAGGTAGTGCCAAGTCATGCTTATGCGTAAAGCTTTCAGAGAACTACATCGAAATTTTCGTATCATGGTGGGCTATGAAAATCATCCGTCCGAGACGCCAACTCAACTAGCTAAGCAGTCAGACGGATATTGTTATCGGAGTGAAAACTACCTATTTATACCTATAAAACTAATAAATATATACTACTTAAGCATATAAATAGCAAGAGGGGAATCTATAGAAAGGCAAGTTTTCTAAGCTTATTCATAGCTTAAGCAACTGTTATTTAGTAGACATGCAATTTTCTTATACTTTAATCCAGATAGGCATAAAGAATACAAGCCGGGAAAATAATGCAATATCCTGAAATCAGGTGAGGGCCTACCGGAGGTTAAAATACGTATTCCATTATCAAAGTAGTATGAAAGAGAAGTCAAGTTAAATTCATGGGGTTGTATCATTAGCTCCTCTTCGCCGGAGGAAGGAAGGAAGGAAAGAAGGAATCTTCATCCCTTCTTTTACCTATCATAATCTCTTCTCATTATCCTGCCCAGTCTCCGAAGCTTCCTCAGCTACCTATCCGACTGACTGCAGGTGCCCACCCATCTCTTCACTTGCTTGCTTTTGCTAGTATGCATTGGATGTCTCGCTCGCATGTTTTCGAGACGAGATTTCGCTTATTCTCATTGCTCCTTTCTATTTGCTGGCTGTTTTCAATGCGACAATATACAATTATACAACAACTACTGCTACCAACTAGCACAATCTTCCAGAATACCGTTGTTCTCCAGGCGCGCATAGCCCGACAACCTGCATTCCCAATTTGCCCTCAGTACCTAGGTAAGTAGGGAAGTGAGGTAGGCAGTCGGCTCAGTATATATTTTGCGTTCGTGGTTTTGTAACTATCTGTTTTCGCAACGCAATAATCAAAAGAAATCTTAAACAAAGCTCGTTCAAAATTTTCTCGAGCAGGTATCAATTGAAGGGTATAAGAACCGAGTAGAAAATAGATTATGTCCCTATTCCCCCGGAATCAATTGAAAACGGGAGAACAACGGGAACCGCAGTAGAACGAGCGGGGGGTAAAAACGCCTGCTCCTCCCTACGTACTTGCCCCCTTCCTTATTTCTCCCTGATATAATGAATTTACGCCGATGCTACATGCTGCTTGCTTCCCAGGTCTGTCTGCCTCCTTCCTGTCGGAGTGCAAAATCAATGAGACTAGTGCCATGTGACAAGTATGAGATTGGATGTGATGTGATGGTATATGTTATGATGGGTAGCCCTGATCGTGCTCGTTGACTGTATGACCACAGCACAAGCAAGATGGAAAGACATGTATTGTCGCTACAACAAGACTTCAAAGAAGGTATAATGTGGTCTGGCTAGCAGACCCATGACATATTAAATGGACTGTGAATGTCCAATGTCAGGCGGCACGGCCTACATTAGATCCGCACCTCAAAATCGCCAACGAGGCTTATCATCCCCATTGGTGCTGCCCATGCGTGAGCCAGCTGCACTACGGCGACCGTTACCAGGAGCAGGAGAATTGGTTGTCATAGGGAGTGGGAGTAGACTTGTGCGTCTCGACGTCGCCATCGAACTCGATGCTCTCGGATTGATTTCCAAGGGTGCACCCAAGGCTTTCCCGCCGGGGTGAAACGAAGACCTCCGGTTGTTGTTGTTAAGGTTGCCCATAGACGCCTTAGATGTCAGCCGTTGCTTCGGTGCCGCTAATGCTGGTGGATTGTTGGCACTAGGAGCAGTAGACGCCACTCGCTCTCGGAAAGAAAGCCGCGATTGGGTGGTCGGCCGCAATGGCACACCGCTAGGGGCCGGCGAAGCAGACGATCCCCTTGATAGAGGACTCCGTAGAGGCAATTTAGACTCCTGCGATCCAGGAGTGATGACGGTCGAGTTAGGGCGTAGAGGAGTAGGGGTTCGCTTAACAGGTGTAGGTGTTCTTTTGACAGGGGTAGGCGATCTTTTATAGGGGCTTGGTGTAGTAAGGCTTAAGGGAGTGAAGTTGTGGCCAATGTCAAGGCTTGCAGTGTTAGTGGACGTGTTCCAGCGCGGTCGATAGTCCACTACTCGGGGACTTCCCGATTTCTGATGGCGGCTGCCGAATGGTGTCGTGGAGCCACTTCGAACAGGAGTTGACATAGTTGAGGATGAATGAGACAGTGTCGAGAGCCTCGAGCCTGGTAGATGTCGTGAAGGAGGCGCGAGTGTTGAACTACCCCTTCTCGAAGATGACGGTTGAGGGATGCTGCTAGTGGTGCTAGCAGAGCGACTCTTGCTCTTGTGCACAGGAGTTACAGGTTCGAGTCCCAGGTTGGACATGATGACAGACGAAGGTGGGGAGCTGCCTGGAGTGTCATGGCCACTGCCGATCGTGGACTTGTCGTTTGAAAGTATACTCGATATTGAGTCGCGCAGTTGTTGGCTACGCTTGTCTGCCTGGATCTCCTCCAAGAGGCCATCTATGTCTCCCATCTGCCGTTTTAACCCTTCCCAGCGTGATCGTATTTCTGTGTGTAACCGCAGAATCTCGCCGTTGACTGTCAGTCGGTCCTTGACACCTTTGTCGATAATGGAGAGAACACGGTCAATAGCTGGGCCGTAATGCATTTTCTTCGCCTCGTAATTTTCGATTTTCTTACTCATCACCGGCGGGTTGGAGAATTGGAGACCTTGGTCAATACTCTCCTGGAGCTTGATCATACTGCGATCGACGGACTCGACCATCTTCTGTGCCTGTCTGCCGGCACCACGGAAGACAAGAACCCATTTGTCCTCGCCCAGTTCTTTCCTGAGCGAGTCAGCATCCTTCTCGAGCTTCTTGTAGCTGGCCTCGAGACCGTCTCTCCTCGTCTCTAGCTCCTCGCAAGCAGCTGGAAAGGCGCTTAAAGCGCGCGCCTCGAAAACCGAAAGCCTCATAGGTAGAAAATCCAGCGAGGCCCGCAGTGGCTGCATGCGAGCAAACAGAGCGAGGAGACTTGTATCATCCTGATTCAGAGCCGGAGTACCAGGGGAGCTCGGGCTGAGGGGGAAAGCCGGCACGCTGTAGCGGTTATTACGGACCACGGCGGGCGGCGTCTCCTCTACGATGGTTTCCAAGTCACCGATATCAACGCCATCCCCTCCAGACACTGCCATGATGGACTTATGCCGCCTTTCCTCCATTTCAAAGACGAGGCGCTTGAGATCGTCCACCTCGTTTTGTATATCACCAAGGACCATATTCCAGAGCTCCTCCCATTCCATGGCGGTTTCAACCTGGCTTTTGGCATTGTTGAGCGTCGTGCGAATCTTGGTCCAATCAGTCATAATCATTTCCATCTGCGTCACGGCCTGCTGAAGATCATCGTTCGACACACTAGCGATGTCATCACGACCCTGCATGGCCTCGATGGCGGTGACGTATACGTTGATTAGCTCCTCGAATCTGGTGATGGCACTTTCAACTTCTTCGTAGCCTTCCCGGCCACCAGCCGCTGCCCACTCCACGTCATCCTCGCTGTCGAGCCCTTCGATCACCTCAGATGCTTTCGCTATCCAGCTCCGAATCTGCTCGGCAGCGCCTATTAAAGCTTTGGTAGCGGCTTGTGCGGTGGGAATGGCAGCGACCTTGCTAGACAAGAGTTCAGCATTAGGCAGTTGCAGAGCGGTCAGCTGGGCTAGCTGATTGGTGAAGGAGGCGCGGGATATTGTGTAGATGGATCCAGGTCGCTGCAGGCCGAGAGGATTGAAGTAGGAAAGATTCTGCGGGAACTCGGCGGGAGCTGTGGCCTCGGGAGGCGTGTCTTTCGGAGGAGGGGGCGGCGGCGGTGTCTCATCGAATCTGACTGCGCGCGAGTTTCGGTTGACATGCTCGCGGCGCGTCTCGGGCGTGGCCTTGGTGCCATTTCCGTTGGTGTGATCGGGCAAGATGTACTTGTGGGTGTCCATCTCGAGAGGCGCGATCTGACTGATCTCGGGAAGGAGTTCAGGCTTAAGCGAGTCAGCTGGCTGCACAGAAGATGCGGCCTTGTCCTTGTCCTTGGCGTTCTCGTCGTCGGCGCCGGCGTCGCCTCCTCGCTTTCGAAGGGAGTCGCGACTCGATTTGGACCTCAACAGATGCTGCAGAGGGGCGCCCGCACCCTTCCAAGGACGACCGCGGCGCTCGACAACAAGACCTGCGGATTTGAGCTGGTGATTGAGGTCGAGGGAGCGTAGCTGATCCTCGGGAAGGCGGCCGATGGCCTCTGACTGCGAGGGGTTAGGCAAGGGGTCGGCACCGTCCTTTGTCCCCGAGCCAAAGCCTAGAGCTTTCAGACGCGCTGCTAGGCCGGGGCTCGGTTTCCGACGCTGGAAGGCAGAAGATCTGATGGACGGAGGGGTCAAGTCGCAGTCGCTCGAAGCACCAGCGTGAGCGGCAGTGGTGGTCTGGCCGTTGCGTGGTTGGGAAGCGGGAGGACCGAGCTTGAGCAGATCGGAGGGCACTTCGGAGAAAGTCAGGATGGTCTCTGGCAGAGGCTGGGCGGCATGGTGTCGATCGGGCGCGGAAGATTGCGCTGTCGACCCCGGCTCGTCTCTCTCGGCGGCGTCAGGAGTGCGAGGGCCGTCGTCGTGGTAGCCAGGCTTCTGGTCGGGCGTGTGGTCGGAGTCAGGGCCAGGGTGCAGGAGGGACGGTTGCTCAGTGTGTCCGGGATGGGAGGCGTGGGAGGGTGGTGAACGGCTCGGATGGTGTTGGTGTTGTTGGGGATGGAGGTGGGAGGGAGGATGAGGCGATGGAGCCGGCTCGGTGGATAGACCCGTCATTTACAAGACTCTCCTTCGTCCGCTCTCTCTCGCGCGCGCGCTGTCCACCCAGATCCCAGATGCCCAATGCCCAATGCGTGAAGGTGTGAATGGCGATCCGCCAATCAAGTGTGCGTTGCCCACCTGCAGTGAAGCAACAAGCAGCCTTCACTGCGAGCGAATCGTGTTATCGTGTTATCGTCTTGCAACAAGGTTGTGTCCGATCGTATTGTCACAGTGTCCGGGCGTCGAGTTTCCGTCGATTGTCATTATCTGCCTACCTCTTCAGGAGCGAGGGCGAGCTATGCAGCATCATCGGCAACTATACTTGCAGGCGACTGGGATGGTTTCCCCCTTAGGACGGCTGGCGAGATGGTGACTGGACAGGAACTGGACACTGGACGACGCACTGCGAGTTGTAGGTAGTGGCAGGTAGCGACAAGTACTAGGTACCGTACGTGCGGCAGCGACAGCCCAATGGTGTGGTAACTGCAGGGGAACTGCCTTAGCACGCAGGTTAGCGAGGTTAGGTGGGATGGGGTGGGATGGGATCATTGGGGATGTCTCGGGCTGGCGTGCTGCATCTTCACGCCACCTGCGCTGAGGTCAGGGCCCGTCCAGGCCTGGCGAGCCTGTGCACTCTTGGGTGCAGGTGGGTGGGAGTGGAAGTACCTTGCCTGTAGCCGAAGGTAGATAGGGAGGGACCTTCCGGCTTCAGCCTTCAGCACAGATGCCAGAGATGCAGGCCCGGGACACCTGCACCTGCTCGCCTGCACCTGCAGCAAGCAGCGCTGCTAATGAGAGATAGCTGTGGGGTGTCCAAGGTTAGCGGGACAGGCGACAGGTACTCCGTACTCTTACACGCTGCCACGTTTCGGGGTGGCGCTCGTTGGGGGTTGGTTGGTTCGTCAATCTGCAATTCTCGACTCCGATTTCCCTGCTTGGTCGTCTTGTCTTTCTCTTCATTCCAAGTAAGTCATCAGCAAGCAATTGACTACCTATCCCACACCCCAACAGAGAAAGGGCAGATGTCGGATGCCGCTCGGAGGGCTGGGAATCAGGGGCTTCCTCACTCACTCCTCTGACAGTGTCCTTCTGAGTACCATACTTAACTCGTACTGTATATGTTATAGCAGGCGGCAACCAACACGAAATTAGACGTAGTGTACTTGCCTACTTCGGTACCCTGGCTAGCGTCGTCTTTAATTTGCTAGCAGTACAATACTCCTTTTAATTTAGATATGCATCGATGTGCGTCGATATTGCAGATTCTCAATAACTTATTCTCATCGGTCCTTCCTCTCAGCAAGCTACAGTAGGTGCCCATTATTGACAGTATCGTGCTCTCGGTGTCAGATGTGTTTCGATTGCACGGCTTGTTGAGTTAATCCGGTCTCGCGCGGCACTTGTCCGTCATACGTTTAACTCACTGATGGACGAATGAGGGGCTGTCGTGGGGTGGTTTGGTTGTTTCAAACCTCGGATCGAGCTGCTGCTGTCACTGCCCAGGTGCCAATGCCTATACCAGATAACCGTATATATAGCCTTGCTGGGGAGTTCCTTGCTCCAAGGTTGGTTTGACATAGAGTGGTTCGCCTGCCAGGTATTGCGAAGATAGGAGCATCGATCTGTCAAACAAACTGTCATTAACAAAAGTGCATCGAGACAAATTCGACGTGAGTGGATAATATTGTCTGAGTGCAGCGGATCTCTCATTGAAACAACTTGCGCTGGCTTGATTCTTTTTTCTTGATTCTACTGAATCTACTCGTTGCTTCATACGAAATATTGTGACACTATTGAATCGGCCACCGTATGCTACTCCGCCTAATCATGTTGTTTCACGGTTCATGTAATTTCATGCCAGCATACTAGCTACCGTAGACTTGCACCAACATGGCCAATCATACGCGGCAGTAACGGGATATCAACAGACAATGCGGTTCTTGAGGGTAGCCTTTCAGGAACAGGTCTAGCCTTTATGGTTCATCGACGACTACTGAGTAGGTGGCGTCAGACCCGCACCAGACCAGGCATGCCAGGCTCGCCAGGTACTCGTACACACAGACGCCAACAGGGACAACAACTTATGATGAAGACGACAGTGCACTAGGGTTGAGTTAGTTGCTGTGTTGGCGATGGCATGATGCCTCTGGGGAGGGGAACGCATCGATTTCTGTAACTCTTTTCAGCCTTTCCCAGCATCTCATGGCTGGGACTCTGGGCTGTCCTTTTTAAAACTTTGTCGCAAGTTATTTCGCGTCCTTGAGCGACGCTCTCGGCCTCCCTATCGTACTCTAAGGCCGACAGTCGTGGACATGGCCGCAGACATGGTAGGGTATCATAGCACCTGCGGGGTGGTCTTTTGGCGGGAGATCAGCATACAAGAATGCTATTATTATCATCCAAATATTGTCATCGCGTGATGACGGAGCAGCTTTGAATAGCAACATTTCGAAGGATTCATCGAGAAGCTTTCCCCATGCTTGCTGACAGTGTCCGCTCACACACGCACTCGCTCGCTGTCTTACGCTGGAAACGCCGGGACGACAACCGTCTGTCATTTCGTAGCCAGAAAATGGCTGTTCTGTCTGCCTTGCTCTCGCAGCTTACTATTTGCGCGCCAATGCTCTTAGTCGAGCTGCTGTCCATTCCTCTATTACCACGCATTAAGCAGTGACGTCCCAAGTTTGCTTCCTCAAGATGTTGTCCCCTTGAGCTGTTGATGGAGAGCTATCTTCATGGAAGTCTGCCAAACCTCAGAGCTGGGCTGGAGCTGTCATCATGTCGAGCAGTGCACTAATGCAGCCAGTAGATTGGGCATATGCACAACATTTTACATGTGATGGAGATACGGAGATTGCGTAGGTACTGCAACATACTCGTAGGTAAAGGACCAGAAAATGAGTACTTACCTAGTAGTGTCCAAGAAGCGATGACCGGACTCTAGCCGGAATGCAAATAGCATGACTGCTGCTGGCTGGGTCGGGTGTTGAGATGGATGCTGTGGAAACGTTCCAGAAATGTCATCAAATCTTGTTGCCCGGACAGGCTGGGGCCGTCTAAGTTTACAGGTACGACGATTGTTTACTTTTGGCCAAAATTCACATAAAGTAACGGTTCGAAAACCGAAGCTTCCATCTGCTGCCGGTTATTCGTCGACATGTTCGCACCAACATCTCAGCTACTCGTACGAGAGATAAATACAGTCTCTCGCAGGCTATCGCCAACCAACTACGGCCATCACGACAACGAGTCAACGACTATGCGCCGTTGCTCACGGTTCTTTGACACGGTTTGTGTTCCCTAGGTGCCTAGACTACGCGTCTCCATACGGATGACCTCAACAACGAATGACATGGCCGGCAATACCGTACCGTACCGAACCGTAGTAAGGTCGCTGTAAGCTAATAATACGCTGCAGGTCAATCTGGGTACCTAGGTACGCTAGCGTGGTGCTATCCCCCCAATAACCCCGGGGCCCTTGTCTGGCTGCTCGGCTCAGGGCCTGCGTGATACCGGTAGCAGGAGGTGCGAGTAGGAGGCAGCTGCTACTAAATCGGGTCTCTCCACCATCGCGCAGTGCCAGCAGTCACTTCCACCAGCGACAGCCGGACCAAGCTCAAAGGGGCAACACGACCCCTTAAACGCAGCTATTGTTGTTTGTGTTTGTGAGATGCCATGTCCCTCATTGTTTTCTTTCCCCATGCCCACGCTTACAACGTACACAGCGTAGCAAAACGTATTAATTGTTCTCTGGTCACCGATCGCCTTTCATACGAGCACCTGTCGAGACCTGCTTGCCTTTACCAATAGTGACCTTGTCCCCGTCCCACACGATTCAAGGTTGTGCTGGTGCGCATAAGAAACAGCTCCTTCTTCCGCCTGATCGAGACAGGCCGAGCCGCATCCAGACAGATCATCATCACACCTAAAGCTGCAGAGCAGCCTTCGGTACAATCATTTCGAAAGCGTTGCGTTTCTTCGTTAATCTTCCCCGGACCACCCCGGCAGTATATCCTTCAACCCAGACTCTTTGTCCAGTACTATATTCCAGCTTCTGAATTGCCTTTTCCACTTTTCTCAACTGGCGAATCCAGCCGGTGACATCGTGCAACCTCGCCTCACGAGTTTTATCTTGTTCCCGCACCAAGTGGCGATATGGCGACCAGTCACGACCAACCACCCGTGCTGCGCTGCGACTCGCCCTCGCCTGAGTCGACCCCCATGCGGGCTCGCGGTCCTAGGACCAACATGCCGCGCTGCTTGTCGACTGGCTCTACCATGTCACGCGGCTCAAGTACGGATGGGTCCTACAGAGAGTCTCTAGGCAGCGAGTACTCACGCAGATCATCGTCGAGTTACCACTCCCGAAGGTCCGACATGAGTTTCGCATCGTCCCGCCAATCAACCGGGAGCTACGACAGACCCCTTAAACGCCGTGGCTACTCTAGGCCCCAAGGTACCGACTTTGCTGAGAGTGCGAGACACCGAGACAGCGTGTTGAGCTTGGGGAGCATATCACATCTTCAGTATTATTTCGCCAGGACAGGTCTCTTGGATGGGAAAGGCGGGCAGCTGGCTAGGAAACGGCACCCAAAAGCCACCTTGGACTTATCGTCGTTGGACAGCTCTCTTCTGAGCCCGAGGATAGTGTCCGACGGGGACTCATCGTACGCTTCCATGGCTAGCAGCCCGGACCTAGTCCCACAGAATTTCGGTGACGAGCCGATGGTCGAGTCGCCGACTTTTGATCAGGATCAGTTCAATTCGGACGAGTATGAAGAGGCGGAACCTGATGTCCTGCCACCAACGACGAGCACATACATGCACAGGGAAAAGCCAATCCCTAAACCACCCACGATACAGGAGCTTAAGGCCGAACTCAACGGTACTCTAGAGGCTGCATCCAAGGTCCTAGTTGAAGTGACGTCTTCTGCGAGTCCTGCGTCTCCGTCGCCGCAATCGAAGGTCGCGTCGCCGAAGTCTGGACAGGGTTGGTTTGAGATCCAGGGTATGCAAGTGTTGGATGTCATGACGCTGGCGATCCGAGCCGCCAAGATGTACTACACCGCGCACGAGCACCCAGATCGTCTGGACGCCATCAAATCAGAGAAAGAAATCCGGTCGGAGCTACTCTCGGTCATGGAGGTCCTGAAACATACGGCGACTAGGAATTTCGCTGGCGGGTACCGGGACGAGGAACAGAAGGTTATGACCAATTGGATCGCCAGCATCCGCACAATGCTACGGGAAGAAGAGGAAATGGAAGCTACCGAGAAGTCCGAGAGGCAGAGCTGGACGTGGCTGAATGGCGACTGGACGGGCAAGGAGATCGAGCGCGAGCTCGCGTTCCTATCGTCCATCGACCACGACGCGGAGCCCTTTCCGCCTTATACGTCGATCGAGTCGGCGACTGAACTGCCGACCCCTTTCCTCGCGAGTATGCAGAATGGGCTCCGTCTGGTGAAGCTACACAACGCCTCGGTTAAAAAGTCACGGCGGCGTTTCGGCTCCATCGGGACCTTCCACACGGACACGCAGAAGCCGTACCGGTGCGCCGACAACCTGCGTTACTGGATCAAGGCTGCGGAGCTGCGGTGGGAGATCATGCTCAAAGTCGACGTCAAGGGTGTCGTGTACAATCAGCCCGAGGCCTGGAAGGACTTCGAGGCGGCCATCTGGCAGTGGTGCCGCAAAGTGAGAGAGGAGATCACGGCCGAGTGGCAGCAGCAGAGCTAGTCACCGCCGGCTCCAGCTCCGGCTGCTCCGCAATCCTCCACAACGATTACGATCATGAATAATAATGATGAGAATGGTGATTAAAATTAGAGAGATGAGGATCGCATATGTTACGTTGATACGTACAAACAAGAACAACAGCTTACCGGGTGCCATACCCTCGAGTATGTATGATCTATGGCTATACCAGGCTCACTCAGCCACGTTTATTTTTTGTTTATATCATCTTGTTGCGCAGCATCAGATATACCCAGGGGATCCCTACATTGGCAATGGGGCGGCATTACATCCTTTTTTCTCTACGTACTTTCAGAATACCTAACCTGCCTGTCTCTTAAGATGATGGGTAGATAATTTCAGTACCACCAAATTAGCAAACTGTATTTTTCTTGTTCAGTTTGCTCATCACGACTACGTGGATGATAGCTTCGTAGCCAACATATGGCCTCACCTTCTACCTATTGAATATGACTTAATCACAAATACAAAGCTTAACACGTCCAATCTGCCCTGACACTCAGTGTAACTTTCAGTGACGCCTATTCGAGCTTCGGCACAAATCAAGATCAACACTTCAAGTTGTTTTCACTTGACCTACCTAGTACCACAATACTAGTTAGTATACTAAATCAGGTCGTGTTCAATAAAGCATCAAGTATGTGCTACTTTATTTATTTTAAACAATTGCAATAATCTCAATTATAAACCAACCTATTAATTATACTTCAAACATCTGATAAATGTTTAAGAAGTATTAATTCACTACCAATTGATAGATAATTAATCGTTGTTTCCTAGTCAAACATGAAAAGTAACATTATTATTTGTGAAGAGCCAGCAACCAGCTGCAGCTGGGCATGGGATTGAGTGCGTACAGTGTGTGCTAGTCTTAGTAGCCGAGATAACTGCATGCCTGACAGTACATGCACTATGTACTTTACCAGAGCTCTAGTGCGTGCAGCCAGCTTGCCAGCTCGCCAGTCAGCACATTGAGCCAGCAAACAATGGGTCCAGCCTTGCAGGCACCCCAAGCTGTTCGTCACCAAGGTTCCATGAGAGCCTGTGTGCCTGTGTCGCCGCCGCCGCCGCCTTACAGCTCCGCTAGCTTCATCAACTTCATCATTCCCATCCTGCCACAGTTACATCCAAACATAATACGAACCCATTCTACCTCCCCGGCTGCCCCGACTTGTATTTCTTTGCCCGACGAATTACGTTATCGAGTCCTACCTGATCGTACCGAACCGTCCCCCCGCCGCTCCGACTACCAGCCAGCGGTCATGGCTTCCGACCAAGAGAGGGAGGTCGCTCTGCAGGCTCTCCGATCCAAGCTCATCGAGTCACGGGAATGGGAATCTAAGCTGAAGGCGCTGCGACTGGAGATCAAGGGCTTAGAGAAGGACTACAACCAGACAGAAGAGAACATAAAGGCGCTGCAGAGTGTGGGCCAAATCATTGGCGAGGTCCTGAAGCAGCTCGACGACGAGAGATGTAAGGCGCCACCCTAGACCATACCGAACCGTGGATGCATGCATGCTAATCCCGATGCTCCCCTCCCAGTTATCGTGAAGGCCTCCTCCGGTCCCCGATATGTCGTTGGTTGCAGGTCCAAGGTCGACAAGGCGAAGATGAAGCAAGGAACACGCGTGGCGCTCGACATGACCACCCTCACCATCATGCGGATGCTGCCGCGCGAAGTCGACCCCCTCGTCTACAACATGTCGCTTGAGGACCCCGGCCAGGTCAGCTTTGCCGGTATCGGCGGTCTCAACGACCAGATCCGCGAGCTGCGCGAGGTCATCGAGCTGCCCTTGAAGAACCCCGAGCTGTTCTTAAGAGTCGGCATCAAGCCCCCGAAGGGTGTGCTACTATATGGACCTCCGGGTACGGGGAAGACTTTGTTGGCGAGAGCTGTTGCGAGCAGTTTAGAAACAAATTTCCTCAAGGGTAAGGCACCTCCATTTCCAAACCACACTGTCCCCGCCACCGCTTAGTAAGTATGACTGACACGCTCATCACGGGAAACAGTGGTATCGTCAGCAATCGTCGATAAGTACATAGGAGAGTCGGCGCGTTTGATCCGTGAAATGTTTGGATACGCCAAGGAGCACGAGCCCTGCATTATCTTCATGGACGAGATTGATGCAATAGGTGGACGCCGCTTCTCGGAAGGCACCAGTGCCGACCGTGAGATCCAGCGTACGCTTATGGAGCTTCTTAACCAGCTAGACGGCTTCGACTACCTCGGCAAGACAAAGATCATCATGGCCACCAACCGACCCGACACACTTGACCCGGCCCTGCTGCGTGCCGGACGTCTCGACCGAAAGATTGAGATCCCCTTGCCCAACGAGGTCGGCCGTCTCGAGATTCTCAAGATCCATGCCCAGAGTGTTGTCACAGAAGGCGATATCGACTTCGAGAGTGTGGTCAAGATGAGCGATGGGCTGAACGGTGCGGATTTGCGTAATGTGGTCACTGAGGCGTACGTATTCATTCATCACGAGCTCATTTCAAAACAATCGAGGTTGCTAACTCTACTATCTTCTAGTGGCCTGTTCGCCATTAAAGCATACAGGGACTCTGTTAACCAAGACGACTTCAACAAGGCGGTGCGGAAAATGGCGGAGGCGAAGAAACTCGAAGGCAAACTCGAATATCAGAAACTATAAGGCTCACCAAGCCGGTAGATAGATATATTCTCGGTAAAAGACTGTGCAGAGGGCCTAAAATGCCGATCTAGACGGGTTTAGCTCTGTATGATGAGTGACGCTACCCCACAGCTTCACCCCTATGTGGTAATAACTACCTGGCATTCAACTATTCGTTTGCCAAGAGCAGAACAGAGCATGCATCCCGGTGCATCATATTAATCCCACTATATTACCTGCGTTTAGCAGTCTTTATCATCTACCGTGACGTTACCACGGATAGGGACTTAATAAGACTATGTTCCCATCTGGCAATGTTTTCGTTTATAAAACAAACCCTCGCATTATATATACCAAAGATACAAGAGTAGGAAGTAATCGGATTAGCAACATACTAATAAGCGGTCAAGACATGTTTATTCCATGGTTTAAGTGGTTGCTTATTTACACCCACATGCGACTTAGCTATTGCCATAGTTCATATATAGGGCGGAGCAGATACCACCTTTTTAGTAAGGCCTGCTTTCTCGCCTTGTGATATAACAGACGAATAGACAGGAATTTCACGGCCACACTTATCTTCACTTTCTTATCTTCTGTATTGATATATGGTATAGTATATACTAGCAACATACTCCTATACATGAATACATCGCTTTGCTTAACTGTGCTCTGCCGTACGCTACTGTACGGTACTCGACTCTGATTTGTTCGATTCGTTGTTTTGGTCATCAGCAATAGAATAAAGTAACAACGTCTAATCGTGTGCCAGGAACAAACACTATGCCACACCGCGCCACGCCATGCCATAACACACACACCATGTAAATGCTGAAAAAAAGCGCAGGGTATTTGAAAGCAGGACAGATCAGGGAAGCCAGAGAAGACAGACAGATAGACGCCAACCACATGTAGCAAGTAGGTAGGCAGAAACAAGACACCGCAGCTCCAGCAACAAAGAACCTATCGCGAAACATGAATCCACCACGAAATGAACAACACCTTGCCTCATGCATGCTTCTTCTTCTTGTTCTTCTTCTGCGTGACTTGAGCCTAGCTAAGTGATTGCTTGAATGATTGTTTGTTGGATTTCTCAGCAAAGGTTCGCCATTCGCTCGCTCGATTGCTCATCCGATATCCAGCTAGATCGTTCAATACTCCATAAGCCCAATACCGTTGAACCCAACTCCCGTGGGTCTACTGCTCCCGCCTCTAGCACCACCGCCACTCCTCACAGTCGACGATCTTCCCTGCGCTGATCCGAATCCGCTCGTCGTGGCCCTCTTGTTGGAGGAGGAGGTAGCAGCACCTCCTTTCTTTCTGCTGACACCCGAAGATCTACCACCGCCGGAGGACCGCCGAGGCGCGTATGATTTCTTGCCACCTTTCCAGCTTCCCTTTCCTCCTCCTCGCCCACCGGCGCCGGAGCCTGAATAACGGCTGCGCGGCTTGGAAGTTGAAGACGAAGAGGTTTCCTGCTGATTAGCGCGTCGGAACTTTTCCATGAACTCTTTTTCTGTGGCAGAGGGTCCGAAGTAGCCTGAGGTTTCCCCGACTTCGTCATCGTCATCCTCCTCGGTCTCGTCATCGTCTTCGATGGCTTCTATTACTTGGCCATGACCATGAGGCCGGTCCAAGTCATCGTCGTCCTCGTCCGACGTCACCAAGTCCACGATGTCGCCCAAGTAAGGCATGGCAGGTGGTTCTGGCGACAAGCCCATGATTTCCTGGTATTGTTGACAGTATCGTTGAATCAGCGGGATTAGCTTGTTACCATGACGAGTCACCATGTTATCGTCGACGCCGGGTATCCTCCGCATCTGGTCTAATGTTGTAGTCCACCGCAAGCCCATCTCTCGCAGCTGAACTTGGGTGAACAGAGGTTTCCGATAGCCACGCTCAACCCTGATCTTCTCTTCCATCTTCTTAGCATCTTCGAAGAAGCTTTCGAGTATATCCTTTTGAACGTCGGTGAGATCTTCCTCGCTAAGGCGGGCATCGCGGGATATCGGGGGTCCGACCGGGTTCATCCGCCGACGTCTGGCCACAGGAGCCGGCATTGCTTCGAAGTCCTCGTCCGAGAATCCATCGTCCACCACGAAACCATCTCGCGAGTACGCATTGTTATGCATGCCGAAATCTTCATCGCTCTCTTCGTCATCGTTAGTCGCCACAGCTTTTCCTTTCTTCTTGCTCGCGGATTTCCGCGCTGGCGAGGACACCAGCGTGGAAGTGAACTGCACCATACTCTTCTGTCCAGTTGCCCGGGCTGCAGGTTTATCGAGTCGCTTCTGAGGTTTCGCGGCGCCAGCGGTGTTGTTAGTGCTCTTAACACTAGTAGTCAACAAGAGCTGGCGGCCCCCGTTCAAGAAGGAGTGAGCTGCTCGTCCAAGCTGTGGTATAGTATCAGTATTGAAGGCGGTGACTGGCCCATAAAAATGAACGCTTACCTTGAAGTATTGAACCACCATCCTCGACGTGGAATTGACTACGTTTTCCTCCGTCAGTGCATCATCGGCATACAATCGGTTGATTATACGATGAACCTCGTGCTTTTGCATGGGCTTGGCCATGCCGTGGAATTCTTCCACGCTGAAATCGGATTTCTTCTTTTTGCCCATGAGGTAGTCGGTACACTGCGCAAGTGTAACCCTTCCTGCGGACCGCACAATTTCGAGTACAGCAAGCGCGTACTTGGTGAAGTCTTTCTGCTCAAATTGGTTGTTCGCCGTGCAATTGTCGCAGGTGGAGTTGCATTGGGCTTTAGTAAAGGCTTCCCCAAAGTAACGGAGTATCTCAACGCGGCGACAATCACTTTGATTGTCACAAAAAGCCGCTACCATGCTGAGCATGATTATCTGCCGCTCTTGTTGTTCCTTATTGCCGTCATTTTCGGTGATCAGCTTCCTCATCTGGACAACGTCCCCGTACGTATAGTAGAGATAGCAATCGGATTGTTCGCCATCACGGCCTGCGCGACCAGTTTCTTGGTAGTAGCCCTCAAGACTCTTGGGTATAGATTGGTGTATGACAAATCGCACGTCCGGCTTGTCAATGCCCATTCCGAAAGCAATTGTAGCAACGACGACCTTGATTTTCCCTTCTTGCCAGTCGCGTTGGACCTGTGTCTTTTCATCCGCATCCACCCCAGCGTGATAATGATCCGAGTCGATACCGTGCTCACGCAGTTGTTTCGCAATGGTCTCTGCAGATTTCCTGGAGAGTGTATAGACTATGCCAGTTTCCCCGGGGTACTTCGAGTTGATCAGTTCCGCAATGGTCGCAGTATTGCCTTTCTCTTTTCGCCGAACCTCGTAGTATAGGTTCGGCCGGTTGAAACTTTGCGTGAATTGTTCACACTTGTCAATGCCAAGATTGTGCTTCACATCCATGATGACATTTTGGGTAGCCGTTGCCGTCAATGCCATGAGCGGAACTTCTGGAAATCGATCCCGAAAATTGCGAAGCTCCTTGTAGTCTGGTCGGAAGTCATGGCCCCATTGACTAACACAATGCGCCTCATCGATGACGAGACGGGCAAGCTTCTTATTGCGATACAAATCAGCCAAGCTATTCATGAAGATTTGGCTCTTGTTGATCATCTCAGGTGTAACGTAGAGCATTCGGAAACTGTTTTCAGGGTATTGGTGCTTCATGACGTCCAATATGTACTTCCTCGCGTCGCTCGGGGTGCTGCTGTTATAAGTTGCCGCGGAAATATTCAGCGCAGTGAGGTGGTCGACTTGATCTTGCATTAGACTGAGCAAGGGGGACACCACGACGGTGATTCCGCTGGTTTTCCCTTTACTTACAACAGCGGGTAACTGGTAGCAAAGAGACTTTCCACCACCGGTAGGCATCAGAATGAAAGCATCTTTCCCCGCCAGTGTAGCATTGATCGCTTCGAGTTGGTTGTGTCGAAATCCGCTCATTCTAAATCGGTCTTTCAAGGCTCGTTTAACTTCCACGTACCACGGTGTTCTTCGCTGCTCAGCTGTAGGGGCGACCCCTACAAATTTCTTTTGCCTCGAAGCAGACTTCTCTTTCCGGGGACCCGTATTACCTGATGTCTCGCTAAGTACGGATCGCGTGGGTGCGGGTCGCCTAGCCTCCGAGGACGAGTGCCGAAGTTCCACCTCCTGAGCCAGCTCTGAAATATCGATATCATCGCTATAGTCACTTTCATACCCTTTTCTCGGAGGAGCGACTTGTTGTATTGGACTCCTGCGGCTTTTCGCAGCGCTCGATTGGTGCATCTGCCGTGTGGTTTTCGACAAGTCACGGCTAGGTGGAAAATCATGCATTTCAAAGATATCATCGTCTTCGTAATCCATCATGTCAGAGGCATAGTGTGGAGTTGGCTTTGCCACCTCATTTCCCCTGGGAGGCACCGAGCGGCCTTGCTCACCGCGGGTGGCACGCCGCGGTGGTGACGAAGCGACGAAATTCTGTCTATCAGCTTTATGCGTGTTGTATGTCTCGCTCGAACGGTGATCGAAGCTCGGTCGTTGAGAATCGAGTCGCGGCAGGACCTGCGTCTGCATTATGACCTGAGTGCCTCCCATGCCCGGAAGCTGGCTAGAACTTTCGGGTAGACTCAAAGGCGCTGGGCGTTGGGCGGCTTGTGTTGCCTGCACGACAACAGACTCAGACCTATTGGCAGGAGAGCCAGGAACTGTGAGGCTCTCATAATGACTAGGATCTTTGATGTCTGCGTTGAACAAATACATCTTCAAAGAGTCCTGCCGGTTTTTGAGTTGGACGTCCAGCTCCTGCAGGTGAGCTTCATCGTCATCGGTGTCTAGGTCATGCTCGTAAGCATCGGCAATGCGAGCGATAAGAGCGGATCGCTTCGCTGCCAATTCTTCGTATGACCGGTACTCCTTGGCGAGGATGTCTACCGATGCCTGCTTCTTAATCAATCGCTCTTTATCGCGTCTTAGCTGTTCTCTAGGCTCGAGAGAACCTTGCTGGAGGGACATCTTAAAACGCTCTCGGTTCTGCCGCAGATCATCTTCTAAAGATGTTCGCTTCATCTCAATAATTGATGGTCGGCGAAGGAACAGTTCAAGCATAGCCGACGAGATCTTGTCGTCATATTGGACATTTGTCTGGCTACTCGTAGGCTCCTCGACGGTTTGACTAATGACCTCTTCTTCACGTGATGCGACAGGTTTGCTTTGGGAGCGTTGGCTTTGATGCGCTTTTTGAGGCGAGTATGCTACAGTCGCGGCTTGACTGGATGACTGTGGTTGTTTCTTGGTCTTCGAAGGCGTGTCCTGAGCCGCAGCATATAGATCGCGCTGAGAGGCAGCTTGTCGCTTCGCGGGGCTGTCGGTTCGCAAAAACAGTGTTTCCGCTTCCTCATGGGCAGGTGGAGTCATGGGCTCGTCATCAGAGTCCTGTATCACCCGGTCTTGACTTGTAATATGCGGCGTTGTTCTCGGCCGAGGCTTCAACATGTACTCAGTGTCACTCCCAAACAATGAATCCGAATCTGAAAGCATTAAGTCCGACTTCGGCTCTGCTTTTCCCACAACGGTACTCTTCTTGGGGGTCTTGGAAGGGGACATTTTGATTCGGGGGGATTTGAAAGAGGGCGCTTCGTAGTTCAGATTTGTCCTCTGCTTTGAGGGCGTATTCATTATTGGTGGCAGCTGCGAGAGTTTGAAGGGCGTTTTGCCGGGGCTCGTCTTGAGCTTGCTCCTAGCTGGTGACCTTGTCGGTGACCGCTTTGGCGAGACATGCAGATTTTCATCATCTGTCAGGATGTCCATGATGTCTTGGAAATCGTCAAGAGATGTAGACTTGGTCTGGGGTGGCTGGCTGATCTGGTCGCTCTTCCGCTTCTTCCCACGAGTGGAAGCCAGAGGCTCCGGACGCGAGGCAGCCCCCTCCTCCCATACCATTATATCGCTGCCAAATATAACAGAATCCTCGTCGGGGGAGACAGGGCCCGGTCGGCTAGCGTAGTCCTCACGCCATACCATCCTGGTGCTCCCAAACACGACCGAGTTCTCGCTCGGCGTGACAGGCTCGGGACGAGCAGCAGCATCCTCTCGCCATAGCGTAACATCAGTGCCAAAAGCGGAGGAGATAGAAGACGTGCCTAAGTTCCCGGCGGTCAAGTCAATGATGTCGAGGGCGGCGGTTTGCGGCGGCGACATCACGCTGCCAACCCGCGGTCCGGACAGAGACGACACCGAAGACCTCGCATTCTGGGCAGATGGCCGGTTCCTGGCTGCGTTCCTGATCACAGAGGCGGAGTATTCGCTCTCAAGCGAGACAGGGGTAGCGGCTGTCGTGGGTACTGGCGGTACGAGCTGTTCCTGTCGGACAAGCAGGTTTGGTCTCTTCGAATTCGGCTTTGACGCAAGGCGGCCCATGTTCTCTGCTACCGCAGCCCCTTCGCCACCTCCACGCTGGCTCTCCTGCAATCGGGCGTTCGACCCCTTAGACCCATGGGCCGAGACAGAGGGCCGGCTCGTTTCCCTGGGCAGGACGGGATACAGCTCGGCGGCGGCGGTATCATTCGGGCGTGCGGCGGGCGACAGTCCTGACGTGGGCGTGAAGAAGACGGTGGTATCTTCGGTGGGCGACGACGATGCGTTATCTGTGAGCTCGCGCGAGGAGGGCAGAGCGGGTACGGTCGCCGTGGGTGTGAGCAGGTTGATATGAGCCAATAGCCACGATAGTTGGTCGTTGAGGTTGTGTCGAGTCATGAAGACGTGTCGTCGGAACTAGGGTCCCAATCAGTCTCCATGCGCATTGAAGAATCTGTAGGACGGCATGGGGGGGTCGGCGGTGGTTGAGGGTATGTGTGCAGGTGAGGGGATTCGAGCAATTGGTTGTTGGTATTGTGATATTGCAGAAGCGGCGTGTGTTGACTTTGGGGCGACGGGCACGCCGGGGTCCAATTGCCTTGTCTAGTGCGGTGTTTAGGTGGGTGGGCGCGTCGCAGGGCATCGATGGACCCGCGCATGCCCTGTTGCTGGAGCTGGCAGTTGCACAAGGAAAACAGCTGGGACGCGACACCACATGACCTTCCACTTAAGTCACCCAAATCGGGTTAGACCAGGCGCCTACAAGCACACCTCCACGTCTCGCCTGTTTCTGCCCCTCCAACTCAACCAGGCCCGGTGGTGCGAAGGAAAGATGAAGGCCAAATACTTGGCATACAATATCACTCAATCTACCAGCTACTAACAGTATCACAAGTAGTAATAAAATCAAAACGAAAGAGCTGAAAGTATCTACTAGTCTTGTTCTATAGTTGAGTATGATTTTGCAGTAATTGAATCAGAGCATAGAAAGTTATTCGATATTAAAGATAATGCCGGGTGTTGGTACAAGCTGGTTGTAGTGGGCCGCCTCCATTTAATTCTCCTCCCGCGGTGTAAGCATTTAATGACATTCTCACCAGCTCGCCGCCACCTGCAGGTATTACTACACCAGCAAGTATGCCCAGGTGGGTGGGTCAATGATCTTTAAATACTTCCACCGCATTAGGGGGTGGGTACATGAAGTAGATATAGGCAGCTGCATTCATCCACCCATGCAAGGGGGAGTCACATTAAATGTCCGGGTGCGAGGTACTACACAAAATAGATAAGATACTTCCAATCAGGTTTTTTTATAGTTTATATAATGCTTATTGTTTTATTATTACCTAGTTATACAGTAGTTATTTAAATATAGTTTATTAATTATACCATAGTTATTCTACCGTTAAAGGAATATTTATTATACTATATGCCGACACCTCCCTCCACTCAACTACACCTATACCGGACACTTAATCTTACCCCCACATGCCATGCCACCTTTACAGCAATCAGATCAGGCGGGCAGTGCGGGCAGTGATGGCAACACTCTCATCCTCTTGAACTGTCAAATTCATTAATCTAGATTATTATAAGTTCTAATAGGTATTTATCTACTAATGTCGTTTCTCATTCCTCTAGTAGGTATAACATGAAGCATAATTCGTCAGTCCGTCACCTTAAGTAAGTAGGTAGCCAGACTGTGGCCCGTTTCCGAGCGTTCATCTAGCAGTTATCGTCCGCATCCGCCTTCCTCGGCTTGTCCGCACCGTTGAAGAGATACATCATCGCCACGATCAACTTCCCAGCCGCCGAGATGAAGATAGCCACGGCAGACCCGACGGTACGGTAGACGCCGGCGCCCAGCAGCGAGCCGCCCGCCAGCCCGACCAGGAACATGATGCGCCTCGTGCGGGGCCTGTTGCTGGCGTGGAAGAGCTTCGGGTCGATGATGAGGTCGACCCACGCCGCCGTCGCCATGGCCGTGCTGATCTCCGTCATCTTCATCGAGCGCGACTGCACCACCTGACTGCCTGACGCGAAGGCAAGCAGCCCGATGACGGTCACCGCCATCGCTCCGTGCGACACGACACCGTACCGGAACTGCAGTGCAGCCGCTGCGAAGACGAGTACCGATTGCACCAGGTTGCAGCAGAACAGCCATAGCCTCAGGCGGGGCCCGACGATGTGGCTGACCTGGCCCGTGGCCCAACCGCCCAGAAGGAAGAAGCCGAGAGCTGACCCGATGTTGGCTAGGTAGAACTGTTCGCCGTCAAGCCAGGGTAGGACGAGAGCGAGCAGGAGAAACACGGTATTGCCTGTCTGGTTGGATGCGAAGCAGTGGTAATCGGGGAACGAGATGGCGTCTTGAATACCGGTGCAGCTGAAAGTGTTATGATCGTCAGCACGCTTTCATCGATCAGAGGCAGCATCTTACTTCAACGCTGAAGTACGTGCCACTTTTGGACCGTGCCAATTACTCATACTCGGCATTCTGGTCGTCCCTTATATCAAATCGATGGAGGTCTGCTTACAAGGTCAGAAGGACTAGCTCAAACTCGACAAAGCCCGAGGGACGGACGTTTTCCAGCATATGCGTCCATATTCGCGAGGTCATCGAATCCTTTTGCGGGTTGACATGGTTGGATAACGAGTTCTCCGCTTCCACTGCCTCTTGGCTGGTTTTTGATGAGACCTCCGTCATAGTAGGTGTTTCTAGCATTGAGTCTGAAGATGTGATGAGTGGTCTCGGCCGAGCTTCTAGTGAATCGTCACTCTAAAAGAGGGGTTGCAAATGTGACGCTTGCAATAAAAAAGACGATGCAAATAGTATTTAGGAAAGTCAGGGCTTGAAAAGGAGTTATCTAACGGTGAATAGTCTCTACTTAAGTATCTACGAGGGATTCAAGTCAACAAAATGTGTGCAACCTCCATGTCCAATAAGCAGTCATAATATAGTCCGGTCAAGGACCGACAACCGTTACGTAGCAGTTCAAAATTTCACTTGACTCAAAGAGAGTATAGTACTCCGATAGATTTTCGCCTCTGTTTGACAGTCATTATGGCAAGGCTCCACCTACCAACAACAAGTAGGATTGCCGGAGCCTAGCCTCGTTTACGGCCGGTACCGTGGACCCATACCGATAGCCTTATGCCGCCCTATGCCGGAGCCGCAGGTCCAGCCACCGACCGGGTCACCACAAACAGACAGTGGACAAGTCAGATTTTCTATCGCCCAGCCTTGGCTGCGGCTCTTGGTCAGAGGCTATTGGGCGAATCTGGAGCCGTATCTGTCAATACCGAGACCGCACAGTTACACGCGTGTCTGGGCGAATTTCACAAAGCTGCACACGCGGTGTGATCAAAGTCTGAGATTGCTTCAATACCAGCTAGTACAAACAACCAGAGCAGCATATTCAACATAGAAAGACTTTGCGAGTTATGTATCGATTCATATAAGATCCAACGAAAAGGGAGAGAATTAGCATATATTATCTCAGAAACAATATAGTAAATTTGGAGTATTGACTGATGCGTGGGCAGTTATCAAATCGGTCGATTGTTGTATGTACCTATACCCGGTCTTACTTCTTCGTCCCATCAAGGGGCTATACTTGCCGCATATTCTTCCAAATCGAGAAGTTGACAAGTCGTCTGTGTTACCCCAGACTCTGCATCAAAGACGATAAGTCAAGTGGAGTCGCCCCCGAGAGCCGCCTGCTACACCGCAAGACTCTGTCCAAGAGTGGTACTGTTTGATAATCCAAGTCGCTGAAGCGAAATGAAAGAGGCCGGTGCGCTCAATGGCTGCAGTATCAATGTATCATATAGTATCCGTCCCCTCGGCATAGTCAATCGTGTTTGGTAACGATACAGTGTCACAACTGTGACAACAGGAAGACAGACGACCAAGTCAAGGCAGACGCAGAACCTTCCGATGCCGTCAGGAATACATGTCTGCTATCGGTCAAGACGGGGTGCTACCGACCTGCGCGTGCTTATCCGATAGCCCGTTGCGCCAGAAGGCTCAAAATATCCCAAGCGATTCACATCCAGCTTGTGTCAGGCCCTGTACGATGTACTGGCAGCAGAGATCAGCAAACGCCATCATTGCAGGAGTAGCATACATACCAAGTAGCCCAGTCATAATGACGCACGGTCTCCCTGCAAAAGATCACAGGATCCACGTCAAAGGCAGGTATCTAACTTAAACTGCGGCCTAGTAGATAGCTTCAAGCACATGGCAATCTACTGCGATGCGATTCCCGGCATTGAGGTTCAAATCCCAGGCTTCAACGACCGTCTGCATTAATGATTTACAAGTATAACCAGACCCCGAAATCAGACAATCAGCTTATGATGTTCCCAACTAAGGGCAAAAAGGGACAGTGCAATACAGCCTAGAGGCGATCGTCAACATCCTCCTCGCCGATCCCATCTTCCCGGGAGCGGCTAGGTGCATGCCGGATGCGCCAAGTCCTCTCCGCGGCTTGCGAGATCGTATGGACGACGGGTTGTCCGAGCTTAGTCGGCACTCTCAAAGAGGTAGTTGGGTAGTTGGCGGCTCAAAATTACGTAAAAACACACATCTTACATGTTCCTTGGCGCAGAAAGTGGCAAGCAAGATCTCGGGCTACTCCCGTAGTCGCGTTGGGCGGGCGGCACGACACCCGACCGATAGCCGTTGCTGCTGGTCCTGGCCCCCTGGCTGAGCGAATGGGTCTGGCAAGAAAGAAACCCTGTGGAGGTAAGTACCTACCCGAGCTACCTAAGAAGCGCGACAACGTTCAACACCCGCTTGCCACAGAGAAAGATGGCTCATCGAGATCGAGCTTCGGTGCCATGACTATTATGCACCTAACTTAAGTAGGGACTCAGCTACAAGGGAAGATACAGTACCTGCGTAGGTACATAGGTAATTGGTAACTAGGTGACATCATGTAGCTTCTGGCGGCTTCAACGTTAGCGTTACTCGTTCTCACTGCCCAGGTGAGCACTAGTCATTTTGCTTGCCGTTCTCCATCAGCCCGGGACATTTATCTTATCTTTTAAGTACCTACACAACTTAGGGAGTGAGGCTCCTAGGGCGTTCATGTGATTTACACCACATCATGACATGCAGTGGTGTTTGGTTGAGATCAGTATGAATCAATAGCGTCCATATACTACATACCTAGTATAGAACATGCTGCGCATGAAGTGGACTTAGATCCTCAGTGGCTCAGCTTATCCGTTAACAAGACGAGAGGCAGCCGTTATCTCCATATCTTTGCTTGAATCACTGCCAATAAGAGATGAGGTAAAAGCAATGGAGGTGGCTGCCGCCAATGGCCAATGGCTGCGAGAAAAACGGCCTTATCGTTACTTATCAGCCAGCCAAGCCAGCTGGAAAGAACAGTTTCAGCCCGAGTGCCTGGAACGTGGGGTCTCCAACCTAGCAGCCAAGAGGAATCCAAGGGGAGCCAAGGGGAGCCAAGCAAGCCTAGCACGAGACCAACGACTCAAAAAAACTGGACAACTTCAACGACGTTTGATGGTTTGGTAGATAGATATCTATCCGTATTATGAGATTCACTTTCTTGATGGCTTCATTTCTCGCGTGTAGACAACCTCACTTTCATTATGCCAGAGGTCCCATAGAACCTTGTCTGCTATGTGCTGGTGCTGACCAAGGTTGCGGCATCAATGGTATCCACGAAGAGAACGCCGGTTCTTCCGGTCCTTGACGATCTCGCCAGAAGCAAGCAGAATGCCTGGAACTCGAACCTGGATTGAAGACGATATATACCATCCTTCCTCGGCATCTTACACACCATCTCGAACTGCCCAATGGCCTCAACGACTTACATGGTAGCCAAGTAGGCAGCCCGACTGAGCCAACTGAATCGAGTGACTCTTATCTCTGGTGGTGGGTCGAGCCCGTACACTACGTAACCGCCGGCCCCCCAGTCCTGAGATAAGAAAAGCCGGGGTCTCCCTCGGAATACCTGGCAATCGCTGCCTCTGCCTTGGAGCACAACGCCTTTACCCGAACAGACGGACTCTGTGCCCCTGTGCAGATAGTATGGTCTATCTAGCCATCAGGCATATTGTCTGGGCGAGCAATGAGGAGAGACCTTGGCCAAACGCCTCGTCTTATCTATCCATGTCCAGAGCCAGGAAATAAACAGAGCATCATCTCTTTGCTAGCAGATAGGCTTGCCAATCACCCCTTGGCGCCAGCGATATACAGTTCTGGGTGGCTTGAAGTGTGAGGTGTGGCGTCCAGTCTGGCCATCCTCTGTTTCCAGACTGGCAAGAAAATCTTACCTTTTACCCGGGAAAACACAGCTTGACCTTAGCAATTGACACTCCATATTCGAGGGGACCCGTAGTGTAAGCATGGCAATATTGCTGGTGGTTCCTATTTAAATAAACTCGGCTCGGAAATGCAAGAACAAATGCTAACATGGCGGCGTAGCATTCTCTAACTCAAGTCAAACTGCTCAGATGCAGAGCTAGGTAACGAGGTTGCTAATCTCGAGCCAGATTTTGGGCACTCTGGAGCATTTTCCCACTGTCCGTCCTCCAGCCACCAACCAGATATTGAGGCTTGTCGTCCCTTATCTCGGGACTTGCAGCCGCGATCTACGCATCTACCTCCGCGGAGACGGTTTATGTGGGCTTAGCGTGAGTTGTTCACAACTCGAGTCCACTCTAGACCTCTTATCCGGAGATGCACCGTAGATGCGCGAACCGTCTCAGAATAGACATTGTCGTACTGAAGGTGCTCGGATGAGTGTCATGGACTATTAAAAAACGAAGAAGCCGCTGTTGAATTGAATCCTGGGCCTCACGAACTAGAAGCAGCAAAGAGTCGTACGAAGAAGAAGTTCATTTCGGATAACTATCTTGAAACTTGCGAGCACCAATTCAAAATTATATTCAGACTCGAATAAACCCAAAATCATACCATCATGATGAAGATATCGTATCTCTGGGCCACCCCAGAGATCAACCCCGTCAACCGCAAGGCTCGATCAGTACCTATATTCAACCTCGTCAACATATATGGCCGCGTATTCTTTTTCTCGTGGTTTGGTTTCATGGTTGCATTCTGGGCCTGGTACACATTCCCGCCTCTTGTGAGTCGCTGTGGTGCTCCTCCGTATTAGTGCCCCGTCCACTTACACATAATTACCAGATAACCCACATCATCAAGGCCAACCTCCATCTCACACCAGCACAAGTCGCCAACTCCAACATTGTATCACTTGTTGCAACGTAAGTCGTCGACAAACACTCGGTCTTCCTGCATCCTCCAAACTCACACAGCGAATTAGTCTTTTCATCCGATACCTAGCCGGCCCCCTCTGTGATCAATTCGGACCTCGCTATGTCTTCGCCGGCCTCCTCTTCGTCGGCGCCATCCCCCTTGGACTCGCACCCCTTGTACACGACGCCACGAGTCTCTACATATCCCGTTTCTTCCTCGGTATCCTTGGCGGCTCCTTCGTACCATGCCTGGTTTGGTGCACAGGATTCTTCGACAAGAACATCGTAGGCTCCGCAAATGCCATTGCCGGCGGCTGGGGTAACGCGGGTGGTGGTATCACCTACTTCATCATGCCTGCCGTATTCGACTCCATCAAGGGCCGCGGATACGACGACGGAACCGCGTGGCGCATTACCTTCATCGTGCCCCTGATCGTGGTCATCACGACCGGAATCGGCATGATCCTCCTCTGCCCCGACACGCCCACCGGCAAATGGTCCGAGCGCCACCTCCACGCCGAGCAGAACCTCGAATCCCATGGCGTGGTCGGACAGCCCGGCAGCAGTATCCTGGACGCCGCATCTGGTGAAACTACGCCAAAGGAAAGCACCAGCGTCATGCAGCGCTCCGACTCGGATGCAGAGAAGCAGATGAACAAGCACCACGGCAGCGGCGACAAGGACGACAAGGAAGCCGTCCTATCCGACAACGAGATGCTCGACATCGCGCAGGGCGAGACGATCCAGAAGCCAACCCTCCGGAGCCAGATCCAAATCCTCACGTCGCCGCAGACGCTATTCCACCTGATCACGTACCTGTGCTCCTTCGGCGGCGAGCTGGCAATCAACTCGATCCTCAGCGCATACTACCTGAAGAACTTCCCGACGATCGACCACGCGTACGCAGCACAGGTAGCTGCCATCTTTGGATTCCTCAACTTTGTGACGCGGCCGCTCGGTGGGTTCGTGTCCGACTACCTGTACAAGGTCACGGGCCGCAGCCTCTGGGCCAAGAAGATCTGGGTTGTCGTCTGCGGCGTGCTGACGGGCGTCTTCCTGATCCTCATCGGCGTGCTGGACCCCCACAGACTGCCCGTCATGCTCGGCCTCGTCTCGCTGATGGCTCTCTTCCTCGAGGCCGGCAACGGTAGTAACTTTGGCCTCATCCCGCACGTCCACCCCCACGCCAACGGCATCGTGTCCGGCACCACTGGCGCCGCTGGTAACCTGGGCGGTGTCATCTTCGGCATCATCTTCCGCTTCCAGGACAACGGCACCAACTACGCGAAGGCGTTCTGGGTCATCGGTGCCATTACCATTGTCCTCAACCTGCTCCTCTGCTGGGTGCCTCCTGTCCCACGGGGTCAGATTGGCGGCCGATAGAGCTGTTCCTCTTTCCCGCTTTTTCCTCTTTATATATGTGCCCATATACAAACCACATACCTTGCAGTGTTTTAGCACTATGCTTTTGATGCACGACGTACAATGTGAAGGAATCGAGCCGGCGTTTTGATATTTTTGGATACTTATGGATGGGAATACCTACCTCTTTACGATTTTGTCGATACCATCAGATTGATTTAGACGAGGGCATATAATAGCTACGTTAGAATGGACCTTCGAGTCTTAGCAGTAGGAATACAAGGCTGCAAATTGTTGAAGATTTAATTCTGTCGACTGCAATGATTCGAATCTTCATGTTACCCGAACTTCTTATAACAACTTATGGCCAAGAAAGATGTGTGGTATGCGGGGGTAGCTTGATCACAAATGGTGTGGTGTTGATACAATTCATTACCGTACCAAATCTACCTAGTCGTGTGCGTGTGTAATAAATACTTACTTTACTCTCTCCCACACGCTTGAACTAGTTTCAACTGTAAAAAGATGGTTCCATCTTTATCGAGACGTCTGGTGCGAGACGCTTGCCCTTTCCTTGCACATAATTATCCATACACAACAGGAACCAGTAGTAAATATACAGTTGTTTTCTTAAACACTTAATAAACGTTTATTCATTGCACTATAAGTTTATTAATCAATCGTTATTTCCTTAAACAAATATTAGAAAGTGCAAAGTAATGCTCCGAAGTATTTACTGTATAAGGCAGGGAATAGTACTACGGTAGCCTGGACTGTCGCAATGTTGTTTAGGGAACCGCACAGTAAGTAAGTAGTATATGAATTTCGATCCCTTTCTTTCCTTGCCTGAACTGCGAACACTAGAACCTCCTGACTCATCCATGTCCATCAGCTTCAGATCACCGCAGGTTAATAAGCGGATGGGAATAGTGCCCTTTTTAATGGCAGTCGGTTCGGCAAGTTACATTCCCCGCCCCGCGAATCATGAATACACTCTCTGTGGTGAGGGATTGATGCGTCGAGCTCAAAGTGTGCTGCGACACGTCACGGTGGCAGGCTAGGCTCGGCGGTTTAGTTATGCAGGGCAAGCGTGGAAAGGTATGTCTCCAACCTTAAATGAGTTGGTCGTGAGATGAAAATCAAATTACAAGGGTTGCAGATAGCAAAATAATAGTACATACAGCACTGGGGGATTTCTCACAGGTATGAAGTGTTACGGATACTCTCTCAACTTGTTTTTCCGTCTGAGATTTAACATTCACCAACGCACTGTTCATCGTTCGTTGTTCAGGTTCGTTGGCCGTCATTTATATTGTTCGCACAGGGAAAGGTAGATAGTGTGCGTATGCAGGAAAAAGTCAACCCGACACCATCGAACCGGTGAAGTTAAGGGCCACAGACACCACTTTTACACTTGGAGCACGCAATGTCTTGATAGAAGAAGAATTTACAAATTATTATATGGATTGGATTTTTTTCATACAAGCTCTATAGAAGACAAAACACACACCCGTTGAAATATCCGAGCAGAGTAGACCGGAATATGCAACGAAGACGTGATTATATAAGTGATCTATCGCTTATATCCCCCTCAATTAACTCCCCACTTGACATATTTCGACTATCGACCTCCCCACAAGCTGACAGTGACCTAGCGTCGGAGTTCGTTTTTTGATATCGTCATTTAGGTTAGGTAGTTGATCGAAGCTTTCTTTACATGCGAAGTGAAATTATTTGTAGGTACAAGATCACAAAGCAGACACGAATTAAAGAGAACTCGTCATGTCCTCATGAAGTCGTATCCGGAAGGCAAAACCGCGCCGTGTCGTTACCAAATTTAGATGGCGAGAGCGGCGGCAATAAGACCGAGAGCGATACCGGCACCGGTGCGAGCAGCGCCAGCGGTGGGGATGGCAGTCGTTGAGCTGGTAGGAACGGCGCTGCTGCTGGTGCTGACAGCTACACCCGAAGTCTCGGTGACGTAGACAATGGGGGTGGTCTGAGTAGCCAAAGTAGTAGTGGCGAGCTTGGACGAGGTGGAGGACTTGACAGTGGTGGTGTGGTTGCTGTAGATGCTGCTGCTCACAATGATGCTGGTGCTGTGGACGGGAGTGCTGGAGCTGGAGCTAGAGCTGGTGGTGACGGGGGCACTGCTGCTGCTGCTGCTGCTAGACGTAGTAGCAACGGCGCTGGTGCTGGTCTCGACAGGGTAGCCAGCAGGCTTGGTGTGCGAAGCAGTCTCAGTTTGGCCCTTGGTAGGGTAGCCAGCGACTGAAGAAGTAGAGCTGGCCGAAGCGCTGGACGAGCTCTCGCTGTCGCTGCCGCACTGTGATAATGTTAGTATTGCGTCTTCAACTGAAACGGGATTCTTCACGGCGAAGAATTGCGGATCAATCTCGCAGCGACACACTTACCGAGGGGCCCTTGATGTGGAAAGGGAACGAGTATTGGAAACGAGCACCACTGGTGGCAACGTCGGCAATCTTGATGCCGTAGGTCTTGTCCTGGCCAAGGGAGCAGTCAACAGCCCAGTCGAAAGACCCGGCCTTAACCTCAACTCCAGCTGTACACGCACATCTTGGTCAGCGAGGATTTATTTCGTGAGACTTTGAACATGACGTACCACCAATATCGTTTACAACCTCGAGAGTTTCCGGGGTGTTGCCGGCCAAGAGGGAGATAGTGGCAGGACCAGTGTACTTTCCAGCACTCCACTTGATGGTGAAGGACTTGCCCGAAGGAATAACCTGGCCGTCGCCGGGAGCGCTCATGGCAGCGTAGCCATCAGTAGGAGCCTGGGCGAGAGCCGAGGCGGCAAAGGCCAAGGCAGATGCGAAGATGGTGACAGAACGCATTTTGAGACACTCGTGAGCGAAAATGCGAAAAGATGTAAGAGTATTAAGATCCAGGCACGAGGAGCGACTGGAGGGCGAGAGACAATGGATTAGTCCAAAAGGAGCAATACTGAGACCAGACCTGGCAAGGAATGACGGTTCGTTTTGTAAAGAATGTGAGTGCCGAAACGGGCTGAGGTGAAAAGAATGTGATGGTCTGGAAGGACTCAGTTGGCGATGGGGTGAAGGTAAAAAGGGAATAGAGAGAAGGATGAGCGCCGCGGAGGAGGCTCATGTAAGTAGAGACGGTCTCGAGCAAGGAGGCCGGCGACCCAGCTGGGAGGACCGTTTTCGAGCCAGACGTGTTAGTGGCTCAATTGGGCCTGCAGGCTTAGGTAGGCTCGGCAGGGCATGGCCATTGGCCACCTAGCGGCACGTCCTCAGCCCAATGAGAATGGGATAAGAATAGCATTAGGCCTCTCATCTCGCGAGACCGGGGCAGCGGGGCAGCGGGGGCAACGCGCCGGGGGCACGAGTGTCGTCTGGCCTCGTTCAAGATGGGCTTTGCACGCTAAGGAGAGGCTAGTGATGCTAGCGGGGCTAGCTCAGCCAAGTCGAGCCAGTCAAACCAGTCCGAGCCAGTCCTTTCTCGGGCGCTGGCCCTAAGAACATGGCGAGCATGGATTACATCGATGGACAGGAGACGGGGGCACACGGGTACCTGATAATCTGTGCCTGTCCCAGCCTGTCAACTGTGCCGTAGCGGTAAGTATCTGGGTACCCAAGAGCGAAAGGGGGGAGTGAGTGCATGCAGATCACATCTCAGACATACGTTCATATTTTGGTGTTTGATTCACATCCATTGGCAGTGCCACTCTCACGATGGCATCGTGATCCTCAATAATGCGAAAAACGCTGGGTTCCTGGGGCGAGGCATTTCGTCCCTCTAATGCAGGGGATGACAATGATAGTTGGTGTCAGTACCCATCCTTCTTCCATTGAGGCTAGGTAACAAAAAGGCAGGCGTACTGGTACGAGTAGGTCGTCTTGGTCGTCGACTAGCACGAGGGGGGAGCCCCGGCAAGCCCTGGCGTCACTGGCCACGATGCCCCATCGCCAATTTCCGCTTAGGGAAATTGGAGCGTTCCATGGTTCAATTAAGCGGCGCAGCTTGAAGGTGCAGGTTCTACGAGTCCTGACTCCTGACTCCTCATACATTACCAGGCTCCAAAGGCCTCAAGGCCCCCGAGGCCCCCGAGGCCCCCATGGAGGTCGTCAAACAGCCGTCGACGTCGCACACGATCCATCAACCGTCACCTACTGTTGTACCTCCTTCGACGTCCTTACAGTAGGGATAGCAGATGCCTGGGGGCCTGGCTGGTGGCTGGGTTCCATCTGCCTGAAGACTGGGACCAACACCACGTCGTGGGCAGATCATGGCCCGTGAACTTGACCTCTTAACCAGGATGCCAGGCCCGCCAGATACATCCACATTACGCAGCTAATTGTTACGTATAGCCAACAACAACAACAACTTTTACCATTTTCGCTATCGAAGCGGCATTGAAGTGTGCCTTCCAAGAATTGCCTTTGTCACAGAGCCGACACCACTAGTCTTCCAGCCGCTTTTGTCCTACATACGCCAACCCTGAGGTCTGCAACGGTTATGAGTCAGTGACACACACGAGCGCGGCCATTCCAATGCGGCTGGTTTCTGTCTAGGAGTAACATTTGGCGGATGAGAAGCGCCCTACCGACCTACGAGGCTCCCAGCTGAACGGTTCGGTTCATATTAGTAAAGGATGGCAGGAGACCCAAGCCCATCAAGTATTGCGAAATTACCTCGCACTAAACGCATCATGCTATATGTCCAATGATTGGCAAAGAAAATGTAACGTATCGATCGCAACAATAGTCTGCCTGCATAACTTGCAGCAAACAAGCATCGCGTCATATTGCCTTGTTTCATATGTACCCGCGTGCCGCAAACGCGCTGTTTAAATTACTCTCCAGGTATGTATTAAGCCGTCGCTCAACAAGCTTTGATGTACGATTGTACGTGGGTCGATCTCCACCGCATTTTCGGTAGTACCGCGGTGCCAGACCCAAAAAGGGACGTCAATGGCGTCGGAGCTTGCCGCCGAATCTTTCTTCCTCCCATTCGATCAAGGCTCACCACCGTCATCGTCGCCATCGACAACTCCGGGCAGTCCACAGTTCAAGTGTTGCGTGTGGAGTAGTATAGGTGCCGTTGGTAATTCCCAAGTCTACCTAAGTATCTACGGCCGGGGCATAGAGCTTGCTTTATTCTAAAGAAGCACTTTTGTTTAATTTTCGCACTACGGGCCGGGGTCCGTTTTCTCCTTACTGCATACCTAATGCATGTGTACCAACAATAAATACTACGAAGCAAAAGTTCTACGAGTACGCTACCTAGCGAAGTGTCGAAAAGCTTTCGACTGAACGGCCTACTTTTACCACTAGTTGCTATGGACCATATCCGTAGAGCCCACGGAACGATTGTATATACCTAGGTAGGCGAGGTGCCACACAGAATAGATGAGACACTTCCAGGTTCTTAATAGTACCTATTAAATATAAATCCCCTTTAGAAAGTGATATATCCTATTTATTATTATTTCATTCCTTGATTATATACTAGTTATTTAAATATAGTTTATAAATTATATAATGGTTATTCTATGATTATTTTATAATTAAAAGAATACTTACTATACTATATATTAACTTAAAAGGTACGCTAGACCGTCTCATCTATTTTGTTTAACGCCTCGGTAGGTAGTTCAACGACTTTGCGTAGCCCACCTCCCCGTTAGAGAAGACTAGGGAGGAAGTAGTATAGTCCACCATCACTACCTAAGGTAATAGCCCGAGATGAGCGAGAGACATGCTGCCGGTCGACCTGGCGCGCAAAAAAACAATACGCAATTTTGTCATCGTGTGAAAAGTATCCAGTAGAGTGAATTAGTCTCTTTCCCCCACGATGAGCATGCATATAAGCTTATTCGTTTAATTTTCCGGTCAAGCGATGCCTCGACATCACGGTTAGGCGCCTCTGGCTCACGCCGCTTCGACGTCTCGCCAGAGAGCTCGAGTCATGCAGCTCAGCTTTTAGCTTCGTTTTCGCGTTTATATAGGTCGTCATATACAACCACATACCTAAGGTCCTATTCAAATTGTGATCTAGGAATCTCAATTTGCTAGAAATTTCACTTTGCAGTCTGCATCTACCAATGCCATTCGCTGTGGTAAACAGCTACCTGACACACTCAGCTAGCACTAGCCTCTGGGAAAGCAGGGACGAATTCCAACCAAGCGCTTGGACCCGAACGAACTATCGTTTTCCTAGTGCTCACGGCATCAGATGGAAGAAATGGCGCTTGCGCCGCTCGCTGTAACGTCGGGACATGCGCTACGCGATCTAGACCCGACTTAATGCATCAGCCCTATGCGCCACGAGCCAACAATGTTTAAGAGCAGAGCCAAACAAACAAGAGGACGGACAATACCATTTACACATAGTATCAGCCTCAGCGAGACAAGAAATCTCTTGAATGCCATTCCAAGGTTGGTCGTAGTCCTGGGCATATTGTACGTATAGACTAATCATCGAGGGCGATTGAAATCGAATTGGTAGGAAGAGCCGATGTAAGCTTCGACCAACGGCTCATCGCCTGGCCTTCAGCTTCACTATAGTCATGGAACTACCGGAGATGTTATTCAAAATATGTATCATCTAATCTAGCACGTATCTAGATCGGACTTCATGCCTCTTCTACGGTTTGGATGGTCCAGGCTGACTCCCACCCTGACTCATCTTAGACTTGTCAACATCGTCGTCAACCATAGGTAGGGCCGGTATATCGACACCCAATAGTTCATACTTCATACCGATGTACCCATCGCTCAGAACCAGCACATCTACCTTCCTCCCAGAACCATCTTTCTCGGGCTCAGGGAGTTTGATCGTTGTTCTCGCCGTCGGCTTGCTCCCCACATTGACAGTCTGCCCCGGCCCCTGACTCCATCCCACCCTCTTGACGGCAATGATCTCATCTCTAGCCTTGTCGCAGACCACAATGAACCAGCCCTCCGTTTGCGGCTTGGGATATTTCGGTGCGTAGATGCGACCTTCTCGCTCAGTGATGGCATTGAGGCGCCTCAAGGTGACATTGAGCGAGAGAGCCGTGACATTCTCCGTAGCAACGCTCACATTAGGAATAGCCAAGAGAGCGCGAGTAAAGCGATTATGTTGCGAGTTTGGGACGCCCAACTTCTTCGCCAGCGCATCCATCTGAGGCTTTCCGTTTGTGCTGAGCTTCTGCAGTGCTGTCGTGTCTTTGACAGTATCTGCACGGATACCGGGGAAGATTGCTAGCGGCAAATCCTCCGGCCATCGTGCTGATTTGATGCACTGGAGTAGTTTGATCATTTGTAAGCAGCTGGAGAGATATCCAAGCTCTGTCAGAACGTCGATGGATGCTTGGATGATACGAATTGCTTGATCCAAAACACTTGTCTGGTCACCGACGTAATCTGTAATAGGAAGCTCGATGCGCGCCATGTGGGCTTGTAGGAGGAGGAATGCCTTGACGTGGGGATCCCACATGGGCAATCCGAAGGTGTTACCAGAGAAAGGCAGGTTCTTCGACAACTCATCGTTGATGAGATCTTCATTATGGCGTACGGGTAGTTCATCGTATTCTGTTGCACGCGACATCCAAGACAATACATCCACGAAGCTAGCATTTGGCTTGGCATTCTTGACGAGCTCACGAATGGTCTTGTGGGACAAGTAGTAGTAACTCATGATCTTGCCTAGAGGCGTTGGGTCAACGTCGCCGTTGGGGAAGACCTCGACACACTTCGAGAGTGCCAGCTCGTCCAACGACTTGTTGACCATCTCAACCATGAAGTCATTTGCAAGCTGCTGGGCAGCGATTGTGTTGTGTTCCTCGGCTGAGATCTCGAGTCCGTAATACGATGGGTTCTTGTGCAATCGGCGAAAGAAGAAGGTCCATGTAAGGTAATCCAACGCATCTTGCTTGGTGAGGATAGTCTCTGCCGAGACCTCAGCACACAGATGGTTGTCCAAGACGGTATGTAGAGACGACTCGACCGGGAATCCAGTGTGTAGGAAATGCTTATAGAAATCCTTCTTCGCGTCTTGCGTGAAGATACGTGCAACCCCCGAATTATCGAATTGCGGACGTCCGGCACGACCAAGCATTTGAAGAACATCAGTCAGGTCCATGTCTTTGTAGCCCTCGATTTTGGCATCGTAGAATTGAGTGCCTTTGACGACGACAAGATGGGCAGGTAAGTTGACACCCCATGCAAGCGTACTCGTAGCCACCAAGATCTGAATCTTGTTGTTCAAGAATAGCTCCTCAGACAATTGCCTGTCGGACTCGACTAGACCTGCGTGATGTAGACCTATACCAAAGTTGATTGCCTCCTTCAAGGCGTCGTCTTTGACTCGTGTGAGGTTCAGCTGCAGGTCTTCTTCCGACATATGGACAAACCGCCTCGGGTTGTCCTCCATGCCGCAAAAGTTGATGAGATCCTTGGCGGTCAATCGAGTTTGACGACGCGATGGTACAAATACAATCACAGGCTTTTCGGGACTGTGCGTCTTGATTGCCGAGAACGTTGGGCGATTCATTGACTGCATCAAGGGGCAGAACCCCCTGACCTCTGGGAAGCCATCAATGTAAAGCTCGAGTGGCACTGGACGCACCGAATGTCGGAAGTTAAACAGCCCTTGTTTTACACCAAGCCAGTTGGCCAGATCGGTCGCATTCGCACACGCAGTTGACATTCCGAGAAGCCGGACGGAGTTTTTCGTAGATTCGGCGATATAGTTCATTCCTAAAATATGTTAGGACCTGAAGTACAAGTATTGCAGGCAAACAACTTACGCGAAACGATGATTTCCAAAATTGGACCTCGGTCTCCGGCGAGAAGATGAATTTCATCTATAATCACAAGGGCGACTTGACGGACATAGCCTCTCGTTTGCCAACTTCGCGATATACCGTCCCACTTTTCCGGCGTTGTGATGATCACGTCTGCGTTCTTGATTGTTTTCGTGTCGGGTGTATTATCACCTGTCAGCTCGACCAACTTGAGGCCTAGAGGCCCAGAAAGTCGAGCACCCCAATCCTTCACCCTTTCGCGGACCAGCGCCTTCATCGGTGCGATGTAGACGACCTTGGAGCCTGGTCGTTCCCGGAAAGCCCACCACATCGCTAGCTCTGCAGCAACGGTTTTCCCACTACCCGTAGGGGATCCAAGCAGGACATTCTGCGGCGTATTGTAAAGTGTGTGGAAGATCTGAGTCTGCATAGGGTTGAAGTATTGAAATCTTTGGGCATAGATCTCTTCGAGCCCAGGATTGTTAAGAGCACTGATGGGCAGAGGCTGAAGATTGAGCAAATCGGTATATACACTCTCCGTGTCTGGGCGAATGAGATGCTGGAAAGACACCGGGGTCACAGTCTCTGCTCCCAGCCATTTATCTGATACCGCCCTAACATAAATCTGATTTGGGAGAGGGTCGGACAGGGGTATCGTGAAGTTGAGCTCGTGATCATCGTATAGCTTTCGCCTGTTGAGTATGAAAAACTCGTGGTGGTATATCTCGGAAGTTTCCGAGTTCTCAACCCAGACATAGAAAGATTCAGAGGTTCCGTGCATTTGATCATTCCATCTGAAGTCCGGTGTGATGTAAAGCTTGATGCGCAGGACATCGCGATTCAGAGGTGCGATCTCGGCATCTACAGATACTGTCGGGAAGTTATCAATGATCCTCGCTATTTTCTTACCGGCATTGTGGTTGTTCACCATGCCACCAATTTCAGCTGGTTCCATGTCTCGGAGGGATTCGATGGTAAGCTCCTTCTCATCGAGTTGGTTCAAAACAGGCTTCGTTAACTCAAATTGGTGCAATGGATGCTGAAATGGCCATATTCTCCTTTCAATGGATTTGGACAGTGTCTGGAGAACAAGACACTGGTAGCCCCAACGCCTGTTGAGCGCTATCATGAAGAGAGCACGACATATACGGGCGGCTTGCTGAGAAACGTAGTTGAGATCGTTTGTCAAAGCAAAGTCTTCCGGCTGGGCCCTAGAAATGTACGACTGGAGCAGGATGTTGGTCTTTGCCTGTGGTGTATCGATACCGCCAGGGACGTCGCAGTGGATGACTTCATGTCTCATCCTGGTCAGCTCATTGGCCTCACTGTCTCGCGATTGGATGTTGTCGAATTCTCCACTCATACTGATCATGTGAAAAACGTCTGCCTCGGTTGCCTGCGGTTTCATCATCTTGTTGAAGATTTGGATACTCGACTGCTGGATGTAATACTGACTAGCAATTCGTCCTACATCCTTACTCTTGAGCTCCTCGGTGACTTCATTGAAGATGATCATCTGGCTCTGTTGCAAGGTGCGGGCAGCCTGTATAGCTAGCTGTCGTCGCCTTTGGACAAGTTGAGGATCATCTCTGATTTCGGCCCACTCGATGCCATAAGCCATCGGGCTCTTCTTCATTCGAACGAATAGATAGGAGTATCCGATCCACTGAACAGCGTCATGAATCGACGACACAGTACCCAGCGAGATCTCTGCGTTAAGGTTGTCGACAAGCTTCGACGAGAATTTGGACTCTATCGGTTGCTGCTCTGTGACTGCAGACAAGTAATGCGCCAACTTATCGCCTGTTGTGCAGATCATACCGATGCCGACATCCTCGAACTGAGGGCGACCAGCACGACCGAAAATCTGAAGGACGTCAAGGATACCTAGATCCACGAACTTTCCGTCCTGTGCACTATAAACTTGGGTTCCTTTGATAACAACTGCAGCGGCTGGTAGATTGACACCCCACGCAAGAGTCGCGGTACAACAAAGGACTTTGATGACACCTTCGGCAAACATTCGCTCCATGAGGTTTCTGTCCGAGCGAGTCATGCCAGCATGGTGGATGCCGAGGCCTTTGGGAAGAAGATCTCTGAGCTCGCGCGCCTTCGACTGTTTCATATCTCTGAGTGCCTGCTCGTAGTATGGATGCCCCTGCGGATCGAACAGGTCCAAGCAGATCTGATCAACGGCCTTTTCATGGAGCATCTTAGCCGTGGCTAGCGTATCCCTTCGAGAATGAACGAAGACCATGATTTGGTGATCCTGCTCTAACATCTCCTTGACCTTCTCGAAGGCGACAGTGTCAAGGTTTTCGCGGGCTATTTTTGAACCAGCCTTGCCCTTGACCCCAATAAAGTGCTGTTCGAGTGGAACTGGGCGAAACGATCCATCAAAGTAGAATAATCCGGCCTGTCGGTTCACTTTGAGGAAGTCGGCCACATCAATGAAGTTTGGGAGGGTAGCGCTCAGTCCGACAACACGGATCAGAGATTGTGTGCTCTCAACTTGGCGTTCCGTACGTGCAACCAAAGACTCCAGTACAGCACCACGTTCGTCGTGAAGCATATGCACTTCATCGATAATCAGTAGTCGTACCTTCTGTACCAGCTCGGTATCGCCGGTACCCTTTCGTGTAACGACATCCCATTTCTCAGGGGTGGTGACGATGATCTGTGTTTGCACGATTTCGGACTTGGTGAGGTGCATATCTCCCGTGTACTCTCGACAGCGGATACCAAGCCATGCCAGGCGCTTTCCCAGCTTCCCAGTAATTTCGGCTGCCAACGCTTTCATGGGAGCAACGTAGACAATCTTGAAGCCCTCCAGGTCGGCAGCAAAATCTACGGCCTCCGTGTTCTCGATAGGATTTGGCGTGAGATACTGTCCGATGGTGTGTAGGATAGTGAGCATTGCAGCATCTGTTTTACCTGCACCAGTCGGAGCGCAGATCAACATGTTCTCGCTGGTCTTATATGCCACGGGATAGACCAGACTCTGCATACGATTGAGCGTCTTGTAGCCTGTGAAAGTCCTACGGCAAAGACCATCCATCTCGCTGATTTTAACCAGCGTGTGGCCGGGCCAAAGAGTTCCTGGTTTGCCAGCCGGGACGAAATACTCCTCGTACTTCTCAAACTGCTTCCTTTCGCTTCCTTCGGGCAAACCGTACTTCTTTCCCGAGTGGCTTAAAGTGTTCCCGGGGTTGTGTTTCTTGTAGACGTGCGGGTACGTCTCTTCCTTATACATACTCGGTGCTAACGCTGCGTTCTTATGCTCGAAGTCTTTGCGCCGGAGAGCCGCTTCCCTTTCCGCCTTGGTCAAGAGCCGACCGGTCATACCTTGTGGCTCTCTGGCCGCCGTGGCCGAAAGAATCTCATCTTTCCTCGAGAGTACTTGGATAACAAAGTCGAGATCGTCGAACCCAATGAGATCGGTGAGAAGGGACTGGACCTCGCCTTCGGATTTGCTGGAGCTCAAGGTGTCCAGGATCTGAGCCTCGAAGACGTCAGGGGACAGTCCGCCCTTTTTGGCGCAGACAGCAGAACACTGCTCCGTGAACCAGGCAGCTCCACCGTCTCCGTCCTCGAGTGTGCCGTTTGTATCCTCAACAAAGTCGCTGCTGTAGCGGTCCTCTTCGCTGTCCGATATGAAGTCCCAAACATCGTCGCCACTATTTCCCGACGTGAGTTCTTCATCATAAAAGTCGATATCTGCACCCGAATTCGAGCCGGAAATTTGTTGTTTCGGTAGTTTCAGGCCAGCCAAAGCCGACTTCATGGCTTCAAATTGTGCACGCCATTGCGCCTCTGCGTCGCTTACGGTAGACATGACGACTTGAGGTATGAGGCTACTTTAGAATTTTGCAAAAATGTGCTGTCAACCTTGATTAATGGCTCTTGATTTATGGGCGTGTCTTTTCAGTCTTATGGTCTTTTTTGCTGATTGCTCAGATGCAACCAGCCTGCCATCTTTTATTTCTAAGTGAGGTCCTGGCGGGGCAATCTATGAATGACTCTTCGGCGAGAATGAGTGAGAATGACGGTTAGAGTTCCACCTTCAGGCGCTGCAGGTGTGAAGTGGAGCCTGGCGCTTGCCCAGGTGTTCCGCAGCTCGGTTTTAGCGGAAGATATAGTGGAAGATCAGAAGCCCATCCCCCCGTACTTTTCGGTGGTCTCGGACCTCCAGATTGTAGCGGTCTGGCGGCCGGGTGCATGTGACCTGGAAACAGGCAGGTTACGGTGCTGGTCACGGTCACCTGCTCTTACGTAGTAGGTCCCTAGGTAGGCACGTAGCACTACAGGCTGCTGCAGTAACCGACTGCTGGCTGCAGCGAACTCAACCATCAAAGCCGGTTGCCTGAACCATCTCAACAACCCCTCGCTCCTACATCACATCCTCCACCGACTCCAACGACGCTTCACTTGCCTGCGTCTCTACAACCTACAGGCAGCCGCGTAATCCGAATCCGAACAACAGCCCGTTTCTGCTATATACACCACTGCTGCCCAACATGAAGTTGCACTACATCGGAGTATGCTACGCCGCTTCCTCGCTTTGCAGGTCGAGCCTCGGCCCAGATAAGCTATCGCTGCTGACATTCAGTTCCCAAACAAAATAGATTCTGCGCAATGACAGCAAGCCTGGTGTCGAGCTCGTAGCCGAGAAGGAACTCAGCGCATATTCACGCTTTACCCGACAGAAGTACGACCTCCCCCTTTCTCGACATACTCCGATGATGCGCTTGCACCAAGACATGGCACTGGGAGACTGATTCGAGACAAACCTATAGCTATGGCGAATTTATGACCTTGTTCTCCAAGACGGTGGCCGAGCGGACGCGACCGGGCCAGAGACAAGATGTTGAAGAGCAAGGTGCGATTCCCAGTCCTACGATGCGGACAAAGCGGGTGGACCGGCACAGAGGAGGGGCAGGACGCTGATCGCATGCTGCGTCACAGACTACACATTCCACGCCTACGGCCGAACAGAGGGCGTCTGCGGCATCATCATCTCAGACCACGAGTATCCCGCGCTAGTAGCGCATCAATTGCTGTCCAAGGTGATGGACGAGTTCCTGGCCGCGAACCCGAAGAGTGCGTGGGCGACCGCGACCGCCAACAGCATCACCATGCCCGAGCTCAAGGAGTACCTCACCAAGTACCAGGACCCGCACCAGGCCGACAGCATCATGAAGATCCAGAAGGAGCTCGACGAAACCAAGATCGTCCTACACAAGACCATTGAAAGCGTGCTACAGCGTGGCGAGAAGATTGACGACTTAGTCGCCAAGAGTGACGGTCTCAGCAACCAGAGCAAGATGTTCTACCGTGAGTAATTTCCATTACTTGTCGTCTCCTACCTGCACTGAGTGTCAAGGGCGCGACGGCATAACACGAGGCTGACCATGTCTTTATTCGTACAGAACAAGCAAAGAAGCAAAACTCATGCTGCCTGATAATGTAGATTTGACATGCGGTTATGATTCGCGAGTCCGGCGTTGTTTGATACAGTCTGGATATATCAAGGTTTCAGCATAGCGGCAAGATTCTTCACGACTGGCTTTTTGCATCCAGCTCTAGTGTATGTTCTCTGCCCGGCGTAGCAAACAAAGGACGGCGGGCTATACGTGGCGATGAGAGAAGCCGGATGAAGGGCTGGAGATCATGACATTCGTTGAACGGTTTGATGAGCAGAGTTCCACGTCACGGCCGCCATAGGCTAAATGAATAGAGGAGTTTCTTTTCACCCATGATTTATGGGTGGTCATTGTCACACGTGGGTGACTGGGAACATGCGGCAAGGATAGCTAAGCACCTACTCTATCTGCGAGACGTAAGCAGGGCAGATACACCATGAATAATACACGTCAAGATACCAAACAAACGAGAAAACCGCCTGTCTGTTGTATCGTGCCAAACCGGTTTGTTATTTCGATTACGTCGAGAGTCCAAGATCGCCAAGTCTCGTGGGATGCGGGCGATTTATAGGCAATGCCCGCACAGGGTACAAGTCGATCTGCGTTTCATGTCGTATGCTGATACTCGGCTCCGACCGAAAACATACAGAATTAGAACATCGTTTGGTATTGCAAGCATAGTCATGGTCTGTCGCATGAAAGCTGGTGGCCCTTTTGGCAAGCAAGTAGGCAGGTGGATGCGTATCATCCACCCCCATTCCAGGTTTGCATTAGGTATCGTATATACAAGAAAGCAAAACACTCGAACCAAGCAGACGCAGTCCCATCTCCTATCAATATGTGATCCAATTAGGCAGGGCAGATTATGGGGTATCTTCGTATTCATCATGCTGCTTCTTCCAATCTTGATATAATTAAACATAAAAGCAAGAGAGACACACACTCTAAAACATAGGGAAAACGCACGAGAGGGCCCCTTGCCTGCCATGCACATACTCGAGTTCCGGACTCGGTTGTGATCCACTCATCCCCCCTCCCCATCCTGTTGCTCTTCTGTGACGGACGCCTTTTGTGATGTCATGTAATGTGATGGGGAAAATGAAAACTCCGCGCTAAATAGAACATTTGATGCCACCCATCCTCTCCAATTTCCCCCTTCTCCGTGAACGCTGTGTGTAAGTAAAGGTTAAGTTTAGGTAAGTATCTCTAAGTGCGTGACTTGAGATGTAAGTTGTACATGCTAAAATATAGGGGCGCCAGCCCGGTGAAAGGAAACATGGGTAAGCGTAAGTGTAAGTGTATGGACAGCTAAAAGCCGAACCACTTTCATTGATATTTGAAGTGTGGGATAGAGTTAAGCATCCTCAAGCACGATCCGCTCGCTCCGCCGATACTGCGCCTGCATGACCATGTCATTGGGGTTCAGCAGATTGGGCGGGTGTACCAGCGTCGGCGTCGACATCTTGGTCTCCACTATCCTAGCAGGCGAACTCGCCGACGACGAAGGTTTGCGCGAGGCGGAAGACGGCCCCGGGCTCGCGGCGTGTGCGTGCCCCGTGACAGACTGCTTCCTGATATTGCTGGGCGATTCGCACACAGATGGGAGAGGGATCGTGGGGGGTGGGATGATGGGACCCCCGGTGCGTAGAGGCTGTAGAAGCAGCTTGCGCTGCTGCCGCGACATCGAGATCTGTCTAGCGATGGAAATCTCTACGGGAGTCATGGCGCGACCGTCGGAGTGAAGGCCGATGTCGTCCCGTTCCTCAGATGGCTGGGTGATGTGCGTATGCGAGGAGGAGGCGAGAGAAGGCGAGCGTTTGCGTTGGCTACTGGCGGATGATGATGCTGTTGGGGGAGTCTTCTGAGCTGGACTAATCATCTGCCACTTTGGCTCGGGCGGCTGGTAGTTTGGGGGTTTCCAGGCCGGTACCGACGAGGAAACGGACTCGGGGTCGTCGTCGGATGGCGAATCGTCGAGGATGAGATTTGATTGGTCGTTGCTGAATTTACGTTGGCGAGATGGAGGAGATGACTCCCGTTCTGTAACGTAGGAGTCGGTTGTTACTGCAATGCCCGGTGCCTCGGGATGTGGCGAAGGGCGGCTGGTGGTCTGAAGACCGGAGGCTTCTTTTACAGATTGAAGACGTTTGGGACTTGGTCGCTTAGGACTCGGACGTTGAGGACTTGGAGTCTTCCGGTCAAATGTTGCTCTAGAGGGAGATGGAAGCAGTGCCGGTGACGTGTTTGATCTTGGACGTGGCGATAGCTTCGTAGGGAGAAGATTCTGATTTTGAGCTTGAGTCTGCCGGCTTGTTGGAAACAAAGCCAGCTTCGAAGATAGCTGAGGTGACGATGGTCTCCGAGCGAGCACGGGTTTCCTCGGGTCCTGCTTCTCGTTAGACAAGCCCTTCTTCACTGTTGTTGCGTGGGTAATAACTAAGTACTTACTACTGTACCATTCGCGACACCTTCGCCAGTCTTCAGCTTTTGCACGTTTGCTTGACGCCTCGATGCTAACGATGGATTGGAGTTGTTCAAGACGCCGTTGAACATCACGCTGTACCTCTCCATGTTTGCATCGGGGATCTCGACATTCAGCATGGGCTTGGTCGCTGGACGAGACTCAGTCATCGATCGTTGAACCATCGGAATACGCTCGAGCCTCCCATCATCACGCACGCGCATTCCCCCTCTGCCCCCCCGCTGTTCATCTTCGTCGGCTCTTTGACCCGTCGGCATTGTCTGCGATCTGAGGACGATCGGTTTATGCTGCTGTTTGAGAGACTTGACTGTATTGCTCCTCGTTGGACTTGTCACATCTGTTGGTAACGATACTTGACTAGTCGCTGCTCGACTAGCAGCTTCGGCCGCTGCTGCCGCCGCGGCGATCGCCTCTGGTCTATTGGTGCCGTGCAACCCATTCGGGTCGGAAATAGACATGGACATCTGCGCCACTGAGATCGATGGGTTGGACTTCTTTTTTCCAAACAAGCCAAACAATTTCCATCTTCCTTGGGGTTGTTTCTTCGATGATACTGGCTCATCGACCTCGAAAGTGTCCACGCTGCTGCTTCGAGATGCCGGAGGAGATGCGATAGGAGGGCGCTCCTTGACGGGTGGCGCGGCGTTCTGTGAGCCCCATGTATCCTTGAAAACCGGTGGATGACTGGGACTTCCTAAGGCCATACCAATTCCTCCATCATGCAAGTCTATCGTTGAATGGCCCATAGGTTCCTTAGCGGCGGTGGTGGTTGCAGAGCGAAATCGCTGCGTAGGTGCACTTCTTGGGCTTGCGTCAGGGGTTGGTGGTAGCCCTCGAAATGGAACAAACGATCCAGGTAGCGTCTCCCCACGAGCTCTCGATCCGAGATAGAAGTCATCTCGTGATACTCTCTTATCGAATTGCGAAAAATCTGTTTTTGCCGTCTTTCTCGAGCCTGGGCCCCCGGATGTGCTGGGCCGATCTGCCATTTTGGCTTTGAATGTTATTGGTATGTCGGGAAGAGCACGACTGGCATGGTGGTTTTTGTTTCTCGACACATCGACGTGGGTCTCATAGTCATTATAAGACGGTATGTGTAGGTCCTCGTCTGATACAGTTGCTGGCCCACCGTGAAGGGGTTCGTCAGGGACGTGGGTTACTGGTGCTTTCGTTGCTGCACGTCGGCCGGACCCCTTGCCCTCGATCAGGGACCGGGAGCGACTAACCAACTTGAACATTATCCGCCGCGTTCCTGGGGTTTGACCTTCCTTGGGTTGCACTGGTCGCACTGTTGCAGTCTACGAGAACAGTTGTGGAGTGGTGAGACGACGGTGCGGTGTTAACATGGGGAGCAAGCTAGACTAAGTTGCAAACAAGAACTGATCACTCCAGGAACATGTGGACTGACTATCCTCATGGGACGGCATCGACTATATTCATCTGACTTTTTCCCTTGACAGAACACTTCCAATAACACGCTTGATTACTGGTGCACCAAGATAGAACCACTCCTACCTGTCTGATACTGCTTTACGCGCACCCAGCCAAGGCGTCGTGCTTGAGGTGGCGGTAGTCCGTAGCTGCTTGTTTGAGATTGATAGGTTCTGTAATTGGAAAGGGATCACCCACCGCCAATGTGATGTGAGCATGGGCATGGCATGGGGTCATAGTATGTTGTGCTGAGGAGCGAGGCGACCCCTGTTCCATGTGCCTCGAGTCTTTCGACGAGCTTGTTTGGCCTCACAATGAATACGACCACGCGCTGACAAGCAAGGCCTGCCCCGTAAGCTGTGGGTTCCGTCGAGAATCGTAGATCGACGGCGTATGAGAAGTTGAGAACTACGGACGGCAATCAACCTGTGCTTGGATCTCAACACCCGAAGAGTTGTCTGCGATGCCCCAAACATACTAACCGAAGGAGTTCGACATGAACCGCATGAGAGAAAGCTGGAACCAGCCGAACAGGCTCAACAGAGCTGACACACAGGCTGCTCAGATCCCGGGGCAGAAGGCTCCCACATCACTAATGCAACGGTTTGCATCGATACCAATTAGCGTCAACGGCTTGGGACTTGAGCCTCTGACCTGCTCTCGACTGCCGTTTCTAGAAAATACTCAGGCACGTTATTGATGAGAGCCATTTCCTACAATGAAAATACAATACCCGAGCCTTGGGATGATTGGGCTCCATCGGATGTTTCTCGAACTTGTTTGGCCAGGAAGAAGGCAGCGCTTAATACCTTGTCCTCTTAAATTAATACCTTGCCTTCGAGGTATTACAGGTTACGTTGCCGAAAGTAAACATTGACATCAGGACGCAGCTCGCGTCGGCTCACAACGAACGATGGTGATGGAGAGCGAGAAGGACAAGGGACATTGGTGGTTTCACTGTTCCGTTCCTGGATCTGGTCAGGTTTCAGACTTGGGACCAAAGCCAGCTGATCTGTGAGTCTGGGTGGAAGAGATTGCCAAGCTGCCCCTGCTCATTAGACTTCGCGCGTTACCTAGCCTTGAGTCCACCCAAACCACGGCTGCGAATAAGCAGGGACTGAGCCGACCCGCTCTGTTTTCGCTGGCTGTTGTCGAATCACGTCTCTCAGAGGGGAACTTTTGATCCCATAACCCTTCATGCCGAGCTGCTTTTAGAAAGCCTACTTGATACCTAGGTAATCAACTCGCGTCGGTTGCTCGTGTAGGTTAGGTTGTGACTACGTAACTGGAGACTGGATCTGATTACTGAACTTACGTATTTTCAGTTGGCAACATGGCGCACTATCAATCTACACACGAAGCCGTTCGTGCTCCCGCGTTGGGGGATCCGCGCGGGACGGTGGAAAATGCCGCGGCGATCCGACTCGGATCCTCGACGATTCGAACGGCTAAATCATTACGATGATCGTCCTTTAGATCTCCCTACTGTAGGTTAGTTCCTAGCCTGTGGCGACGTTCACGGTCTTGATAGATACTAGCGTACCTGCTTTTCGCGTAAATAAGCTACGAGATCCGATCTGGCCGGGAATATCTAGCGCCCCCCCTGTGTCGAATATTGACTTAATATATCTTACCCGCACGGCTTCTCTGATAATGCTATGTCGTGTGCCGTCCGGCGCAACACGAAAGCGATGACAAGAACCGGAAGGACTTCGCTGCGTCGAAATCTGACATGCCATTGCCTACGACGACTTGTTCGTGGACAGTGGTAGGAACTGAGGAGCGTATTCTTCCGGGGGTCAGTGAGCGCAGCAGCTGTTCCGTCCGGTGCCCAAAAGAAATAAAGAATTAATAAATTAAAAAAATAGTGGTTGTACGGTAGTCCCAGCCGTATCATCCCAGATGAGTGCGATGACACTGCCAGACTGTCTGTATGCAGATCGTCATAGGGTTTGTGTACGTCGACGGCGGATGCTGTGAAATCTGTATAACGTTCAAATCTTCCGGACGACCCAGGGGTCTCGCTGTATGAGATTATCCCCGAGGCGTCGTTGCCGGTGCCGAGCCATGTCTCTCGAACCAGACAACCTTGCTCGGTACACTGTGACGTACATGGACGAACGAATGACGCAGCGCGCTGCCTACCATGGGCGAGACAATAAACAATTTTCAACCATCATGGATGTAGTGGGTGCCTAGGTATAGTGATTTGCTACTTCAGGGAGGATGGTAAATTCGATTCGAATCGATAAAGTTTGTTCAGGTGCTCGAAGGTGAGTGGTGTGGATGAAGATAGGTGCGGCCACGATGCCTTCACCGCAGTGACCGCACCCAAAGCATGTGGGAAGGCGTATGATACATGCCCACCTGAGGCGTCACTTACACCGGGCCTCATCCCACTCTGAAGTGTCCCACTATCAACACCTCTAGCTGCTGGCTCGCCTGGGTGGGTACCTAACCTGCCTAGGTACATGTACGTAGTCGCACGCAGCGCGCAACCAGCACTTCTTACCAGCGTTACAGCATGCTACCTTATTTCCGCCAGTGTTAACCTCATTAGGTACCTTAGGTAAGTACCTAGGTGCACATGTGTGTAAGGTATGTTAGATAATTAAGCAAATTTCACCGTTTTATTATTAATAGTATTTTTTCGCGTTGCGGGGTTGGGTTGGGTTCCCAGAAATTGATTTGTTGCCCTACATTGCTGTACGTACAAATACAACAATACTTCCAAGTTCCTACCGAGGGGCTTAGGTCATCGCATTAGGCACATTGCCCACCCCGAGAGCCACCCCGAAAAGAGCCCCTCCTCACCAGCATTAAAGTAACCCCCCCTTTGTGTGGGAACCTGGCATGGACTCAAGTAATTGACACCATCACCGAACGTCCGCCCAACCTGTAACTTACCTTCCACCTACCTACCTTAACCTACAGTCGGAACCCTCCCTCTTACCTTGTCGCCACCTCTCTTCGACGACTCTATCCTCGTGCCCTCACGTCTGCGAAAACCCTCCCAACCGCTTCACATAAACGGTCTTCAAAAGAACCATGTCTTGGCAACGTAATAGCTCCCCGTCCTTTACACCGAACAACCCCACCTTGCGAAGCTCCTCTACGAGAGGGAGAATACACATGCTGACAATTCGGAATATTCTACAGAGTACATCGACACCAGGTACGACTTCATTCCCATGGCCCTGTAACGAGCTTGGAAAAGCAGGGCATAGAACGAACAGTTACTGAACGAGCAAAACCAGCCTTGTCGGCAGCGGTCACATCGACCAGGCCGCTATCGTCAGCGCCGCCGGTGACAGCGTCTGGGCTCAATCCCCCGGCTTCAGTGTACGCACCCACAGCCCCTACCGCTTTCTCTCCCTTGTGCCACGTCCGGCGCGCAGATAAGAGGACGCCCATATGCTGTCCTAGGTGGTGGTGGTGAACACATCCGCTTGATGCCCCAGACGGGACTAACACACAGAGCACAACAGCCCGCGACCGATGAGCTGAAGACCATCGTCACTGTCCTAGCACAAGCAGAGAACGAGAAGGGCGACCAATCGCAGGTGGCCAAGGCCCAATCAGAAGGTCTCTACGTAGCGACCGACCGCTACGTCGTGGCCCGGATCGACGGTCGATCCATCTACGCCCGAAAGGTCGGTGACGACGCAACCCTCTCCTTTTATCTAACACCCCGCCCCCCCCAATTCCCTCCCCAGAACCAACATTGTGTGCAATCAATCGCTGTGTCGAGAGTGTCGAAGCTGACTTGGAGCTTTGTGCAACCTGCTCTACAGGGCAGAACAGGAATCGCCATCGCCAAGACAAAGCAGGCTTTCATAATCGCCCATCACGGCGAGGCCCAGACCGCTGGAAACGCAACCTCGACCACCGAGGCTCTTGCCGACTACCTCATCAAGGTCGGGTACTAAATAGGGTGCGAGAGGTGCAAGGAGCACTCGAGGACAAGCAAGTGCAGGAAAGTTGGGCATGGCAAGGCCGACGATACCCGGGACACAAGGCCATGGAAGGCAGGGGTAAGCAGGTTGGTGACAGGCACACGCTGTCTGGACCATGGAGTGCTGTGGGGCAGGAGTGGAGAGGAGAGCGAGAGGTTCTTGTTCCTGCCTTAGCTATTTTGTGTTGATGATGATGAAATGATGGAATGACAACAACCCTCGACGTCACTCTTTGACACTGGTATCGAGGAGAAAAATACCAACCAGTACATAACACACACCCCTACCCCTTTCCCTCACTTCGTCTGTCCCGAGAGAGTTTCTGCATAGGCAAAATAAAGAAGATGGCTCAAGTACTAGATAGACCCTTATGATGGAGCCATGTTTCTCTGTTATTGTAAGGGTATATTCGTTACTCGCCAGGTCTGCGTCTATCGCGCATCTGCCCTCTATGATCGTGAGCTTCAGCGACACGGCTACTGTACATTACCTCCTGCCATCGCCTTCCAATATCCTCAACGCCCATTGCGACCTCGATCGTATCTTTACAGTGTAGTACATGTCGATATTTTTGATCGTCCCCTAGCTGGTTGGAACGGTTCGTGAATCAGATATTTCCTTGCTACACACGATGGGGTGTTCGCGTTTGCCCCTGCGCGGGCAAAATGAATTGTTTTTCCCCACTTGTATGGGGAAAAGCTTCGCCTGTAGAATTATATTCCAAGCCAGCAAGTAAGCAGCCCATGATGTGATAACGTCTACTGCCAATTAATGCCCCTATCATAGGCCCACTTGCCTTTCAGACAGGCAACTCGGCATTCCTCCTCCCCAGCCCGACACGGTCGACGAGCATGCCGATGTAGGGCCCGATGATGGGGACGTTGCGCGCGAAGCCGGCGATGGTGCCGAGGAAGTCGCCGAACAGGATGAAGATGCCGTACAACTCGACGACGAAGCCGATCAGCGGCCACCGCAAGAGGATCAGCAGCAGCCCTGCGAAGAAGGCGGCCGTGCCCTTCGCCTTCTGCCGCCGCGCGAAGAAGACGAGGGTCTTGGAGGGTCCGATGATGATTGTGAGGCCGATGAGGAAGAGGATCTATTGATTGATGAGAGGTGAGTATCGGTATTCGGCTATCTGTTTCTTCGAGTCTTCGGGGTCTGGATGGGCAGGTCTGTCTAGGTTTGGGGTTTGCGACTCGAGGAATGGCTCGCTGGTAGGGATGCGCTTGCGCTTGAATAGTAAGAAGTCATGGCCCGGGAGAAACGCACATTGCCCATCGCTAGCCTGTGATGATATCATTAGTCCTGGTGTCTGTCGGGTGGCGCGTTGCATCACGGCGCAAAGCTGCATCCATAAGTAGAGGTACGGATTGCAGAATTCGACTTACATAGCTCGATCAAAGAACAGCAATACACCGCCGATTAGGAAGAAGCCTCCTGTGCAAAGCAAAACAAACACACTTCAGCTTCCTAGCTTCGTGTCCATAGGCGCAAAGCGTACGTACCGCCTGAGCAGAAGATCACCCCGATCTCTATAGAAACGCACGTGTCAGCTAGCTATCTACCCACGGTCGACGTCTCTGAGGTTTTGAAATCTTCTCAATCTCGAGGAAAAACCAACAGATCATATGCTGGCCTCTTACTCTGGTTATCCGTCAACCACATAGTCGGCATCTTGATTCGCTTTGCTTTGCTTCCCGAGCTCTTCCCTTGTAATTCGATGTTGGCTTTGCGATGTACTTCGTCGTCCGCCGTCGGTATACGTTGGTATTTGCGAGTATTGTTCGGCGGCCTTTCGAATGATAATATCGATAGTTTTGTGCAATCTATGAGACTGGCTGACTGACTAGGTGCTTTTGCGCTGACTCGTAGAATAGAGGATTATGTCGTGGTGTTGCTTCCATCTGTTGAAGCAGTATATCTGATGGACATCGAAGGTAGACTTGACTCTGGACACGGGTTCGCGAGACCCCTGTCGCACTTCTATCGAAAAGAGCTAGGGTCCGTGACTTGTGAATTCCAGTGGCTCGGCAGGCGCCACACTGGCACAACTGGCGAGGTGCCACACAAAATAGATGAGACACCTCCAAGTTCTTGACTATACCTATTCAATATAAATTACCTTTAAAAAATAATATATATTGTTTATTATTCTCTTAATACTTGATTATATAGCAATTATTTAAAAATCGTTTATTAACTATGTAGTGGTTATTCTATAATTATTCCATAATTAAAGGACTACTTACTATATTATATGCTGACTTAAAAGGTACACAAGACCGTCTCATCTATTTTGCTTAGCACCTTGACTGGAAAGAAGAGCCGCGACATGGGTCTGCGATAAGCCGCCCCATTGGCAGTACCCACATGATTAGGTGCCTACCTAACTTGACACAGGCGGGTCTACTATGGAAGCAATTCTGCGTTCTGTTCATCTCTTTCCTTCTCCCATACCCATTCATGAGCCAGATGTTTCTCAGGTCACCTGCACGCATGTTGCCCGATGGGGCTCGAGAGAACGGTTTGAAGTATGGTTCAATCTCACAAGCTGTGACCAACACGCAGCCATTCAGCTCAGTCCGAGATATACTCGGACCTCCTCACACCATACCTCACAATCGCTGAGCTTTATTTGCACAGGTAAAACGCATGATATACAGCTTTGGATCCGATCCGATTGTTTTATTAGAATAATTTACGCCGAGGCCCATTCAGACGCCCCCTCGGTCGGTTTGTCATTGCCCATCATCTTCTTTCTTACCACTGCCGCGGCGTCCTAAGCTATCAAAAGCTCTGGTCACTGAGAGCGACTCTTCTATTCGCTCTCGGTACCCGTCAGTTACAGGCAGAGAGCAAATCTTATTATATATCCTGATCACAATAAGCCGGAGCGTATGCCTGTCATCCGGCCGCTGAAAGGCGGTTGGTGCGTAGGATGGGCTTGACTTTGTTGGTCGAACATTATGTGCCTTAGATAGCATTCGTGACTCGAGCTCCATGCCAACCGTACGAGCATGGGGGAACCGTCGAGTGTACCAGTACCATTCCATGACTCTTGCTGTGTATGAAGATAGTGCTACGTATCATCGAGATGGAGCACAAACTACAAAATGCTGCGGAAAACCATAGACGGAGGATTCGTTCACTTCAGGACCGTATGTGCGCCACGAGCCTCGAGATATGTCTCAGGTGTACCCTGAGGCAAAGTGCGGATGAAACCGAAGACCTCCTTGTTGTGGTACCGTAGTCTACTCTTGGGGTCTTGGTAGGGTGCCGGGAGGCCTGTGATATCGCAGTATCGTTTCGTGTGTGCCAGGGAAGGCGCCGATTCTATGTTAGAGTACGTGACGCTGGGGGCCGACGAAGCTCCGCCGCCGCTGTTCGGTCGCAGACTCTTCTCGAGAACCAGCTTGGACAGGTTACGCGAGGCTTGGGCAAGGTTCGGCTGGAGATTGGAGCCGCCGGCAGACTGGGCAGGCGTCGATGTGCCGCTCGTGGAAAGCCCGTTCTCGTCAAGTTGCATTGGTGTAGCAACGCCGCTGTTATATTGCGGGGTGGCGGCCATCGATGCCTCCTTGCGGGACGCGTCGCCGAGGATAGTCTTGATGTTCTTGTTGCGCCGTTGGTTCGGCCGCCAGTGCGCGTTTCGGAAGCTCTTGTGGATGGAGTGGATGTCGAGCTCATCGATCAGCTCCTGGTGGGCAATCTGAGCTTCGGTGGGAGCGGCCATGTTGGAGATATCGCAGTTGCCGTGGCAGTATAACGATGGTGCTTGATGGAGATGTTCTCGATCAGAATGTTAAGTAGAGAATGAGCTGATACTGTTTGAGATGATAGAACTACCACCTAGGTTAGGTACTATGTAGTACTGTCTTCTCCCTCGTCCCTCGTCTAGGTATTGTTCAGTGTTCACTGTTGCCCAGTCGCGACATTCTGTGGGTATCCACCGCCCTGCCTAAACAGGTAACCACACACTGCAGCTCCAAGACCTTACGGTCCTTACCAGGCCCGCCAGGTACCTACCCAGGCACCTACCTTAGCTCGAGGTCCTGGTCCCCTGGCCCGCCTGGGGCAAAGCCTAAAGGCACCAACCAGCAGTAGGTACGGCATGTGACAGGGCACTGAGAGCAGGCTCTGGAAGTTGAGACGATCCAACCCTTCCTTGAGTCGCCTACATAGTACAAAACTGTCTATTGTTGCATGCAAAACCCCATCCAACTGAATCCCAAAATGGTTGGTTTGCCCACCTTATTCTTCTAACTATCAAGAGATGTCCTAGTATGCCTAACGATGAGTTCTAGGAGAGTCCCCATGAGCATCAGCAAAATCTCCTCTTATCGCGGATCATCACCAATGTTGTAAGTGCCCCGCGTCCTGTTTACAACAGCACTGCTACAATCCCTCCGACTCACAATCTCATAGGAGAAGCTCAATGAAGCAATCGTGGTGATGAACAAGAACCTTCAGGTAAGAATCAAAGCTTGCCCGTGGAAGAATTGCGTGTACTGGGCCCGACCTGATCTTGAACGTGACAGGAAATCAATGTTCAGAACATGAACATTGAGCTGGTGGCGCAGATGTTCAAGAACTACCAGTCCAACGTCTTGTTCCACCTCGAAGGTAAGAGCACATATGACCTCCTCCTATGTTGTCACTAGGACGCCTTTGACTCGATATGATAGCTACGGACAACCTACAAGAGCCGTCATAAGGGGCCCCTGTCAGTCGAGCCATGGTACCTATGCGGGATTGTTGTATTGTAGATATGGAGGTCAAACGGTACTAGGTATTCTGAACATTGACCACCTGCAGTGCAGCCTGGTCTAGCAACCGTATCATGTCATGTCTGAACTGCAGCACTAAGCTGGCGAATACCTGAATAGACAAATGAAGACATCAGTATGCGTGCATGGTTCTAATTACTTGACACTTGTTTGGAGGAGATCTTCATGTCATGTTCTACCTTCTTACCTAGTCCCTCACAGGTAAGGTGAACAAAGAGGGCAGCCAAGACTGTATGCGAGGCAGTAACATTAATAGGTGGTAAATCTTGATGGAGTTTGATGAGTCGAATTTGCCATTTAATGGTACTATCGTATCTCCACGCTAAGCTATATACGGCCAGACTACCTAGGTATACCAACGGAACCAAGCCGCAATGGAGGTCCCTGCTCGCCTGCAACCAAGAGGTACACAGATACCCTGTCCACTCCACTCTGATGTATGCTGCAGGGAATCCACACGCGGCGCGCCTATTCCGCTAGCCTCACGGTCGCCAGATGCTCGATGCGACAGGGTGACCGACCGAGGGAAGGGCAAGAATTGGGAGGTGCGATACAGCCTGAGGTGTGCAACTTGGACCACCGATCCCCTTCGAGATTGCTTGTGCAAGACAAGCCCACGACTCGGGAGCACCCTTCTGCACCTGTGGCAGATTCACACTCTGCAACTATTCACAGCCAAGTGCACACTATTCACCCCATCCTGAATTCTTTGTATATTGTGTACAGCACACATCGCCATGATCCGCATCCAAGCTTTCTAGTTTCACCACCCGTAGACAGCTCTGCCTTGCAGCTTTTGGTTTTGCGACCGTTGTCACCATCATCATCATCATCATCATCATGGCGCCCTCCGCCATCGACACCGTTATACCGCCTCTGCCCGTGCGCGAGCAGAAGACGTACCCTCCGGCCCGTATCTTCAACGTCAAGGAGACCAAGTTCGAGAAGCATGTCGCCCCCCAGCCCGAAGGAAGAGAGGAGGCCTTGAGAAGAAAGGACGGCTCGGCTGCCATCGTCATTGATAACGGTGCGGCTCCCCCGTCTCCAGCTTCGCGACCGAGCCTGCCTGACTGAAACGTGTGCACAGGTTCGTCCGCAGTCCGGACTGGCTGGTCCTTCGACTCGACGCCGAGATTCAGCATTCCACCCATCATGGCCAAGTACAGAGATCGCAAGCTGGGCAAGACCTACTCGTTCGCAGGCTACGACTGTTACGCCGATACCAACGCCAAAGGACACATCCGCAACGCTTTTGAGGTCGGCACCGGCATCGTTAGCAACTGGGATGTGGAAGAGCATGTCCTGGACTGGACTTTCCTCAAGCTTGGTATGAACAGCTGTGAGGGCAACATCGACTTTCCCATTGTCATGACCGAAGCCGTAGCTAATCTACCATATTCGCGAAAATGTGCGTGTCCACCTATGGCTATGGCCTACCGTGATCCCTCGAGCTCCCCTAACCCGTTTGAGCAGCCATGAACGAGATCATATTCGAATGCTACGGTGCCCCATCCCTCGCGACCGGAATCGATTCTCTGTTCTCGTACCGATACAACAATGGACGCACCGGTCTAGTCATGTCATCCTCTTACAGCTCAACGCACGTCATCCCTGTCTACAACTCGAAGGCCATGCTAGCCCAGGCTATCAGACTGAATTGGGGTGGCTGGCACGCCGCCGAGTACCTCCTCAAACTGATCCGGCTGAAATATCCTTCCTTCACAGGGAAGCTTAATATCACACAAGCCGAGAACATGGTGCGCAATCATTGCTACCTATCAAAATCATATGACAATGAACTGCGTTCATACCTAGACTGGACTGGGCTAGAAGACCGAGACGTGGTCATCCAATACCCCTTTACAGAGGAAATCATCGTTCAGAAGAGCGAAGAGGAGCTGGCGCGGATAGCCGAGCGCAAAAAGGAGAGTGGCCGGCGACTACAGGAACAGGCCGCTAAGATGCGGCTGGATAAGCTGATGCGCAAGGAGGAAGAGCTCGAATATTACAAGAAGCTCTCGGAGAAGCTTGCCGACGCAAACAAGAAGGATACCAAGCGTCTCCTGGACGCAGAAGATATGAAGGATGAGGCACACCTTGAACGAACCATCAGAGAACTCGATAAGTCTGTCAAACGCGCGCGGACCAAGGACGTAGGGGCCGATCCTGAGGAAGAGCAAGAGGCTCCAGATTTCAGTCTCCTCGAGGTTCCCGACGACCAACTCGACGAGGCGGCCCTCAAGACCAAACGGCACCAACGACTCCTGAAGTCAAATCATGAAGCCCGAGCTCGCGCGAAGGCAGAGAAGGAGGCAGAGAAGGCACGAGCAGCGGAAGTAGAGAGATTGGATCGAGAACGTCGTGAGAACGATCTCGAAGGCTGGCTGGAAGTGAAGCGGGTGGCCCTCAAGGACACTCTACAGAAAATCAAGGAGCGAGAGCGGCTCAAGGCTGATCTTGGAAACCGCAAGTCACTTGCCTCCCAAATGCGCATGAAGTCAATCGCGAACTTGGCCTCGGACAACCCGAGAGGTAAACGCCGGCGCGGAGGTGACGACGATAATTTCGGTGCCAACGACGACGACTGGGGCGTGTACCGTCAAATAGCAGTCGGTGAGGGTAGTGACGACGAGGAAGGCGGCGAGGAGGATCTTGGAAGCACTCTGGAGGGTCTTGAAGATGACTTGCTTCGATACGACCCGAGCTTTACGCATGAACATACTTGGGCGGCGCAGAACGACTGGAACAAGAGCCTACTACATGCCTTCTTGCGCGGGCCGCGGCCTTTTGACGCTGGCTCACAGGCCGAAATACATCAGATACACCTGAATGTCGAACGGATAAAGGTACCGGAAATCTTCTTCCAGCCTTCTATAGCCGGCGTCGACCAGGCTGGTCTTGTCGAGATTACAGGAGACATCCTCACACAGAGACTGATGGGTCTCCCTGGTATCAATCGCGACGATTTTCTCGGCGATATCTTCTTGACTGGTGGTAACACACTCTTCGAAAACTTTGACTACCGGTTACGGCAAGGTCTGACGCCTCTTCTACCGGCGGATGTGTCGCTACAGATCCGAAAAGCTAAGAATGCATCGCTTGACGCGTGGCGCGGCGCCGCGCAATGGGTTGGGACATCGGCGTGGAAAGCAGCCACGGTGACCAAGGCTGAATACCAGGAGAAAGGACAGGATTACCTCAAGGTGAGTACCTGCCTACAAAGTCTGATTCATCCATTCATTCGTTTTATTTCATTTCATTTCAACACGCCCCTCCCCCACCTAGCTGCCTTTGCACTACGCAATTCATGCCACATCTTGATGCGTCAGCAAAGCCCCTCCCGGTCCTAGCACACCGAGCTCGGTCCCCTTGGCACGACAGTGCTTAGTAAAACAAAACAAACCCCCAAAATCATCATCAAGGACCTTTCTCCGTCTGTACGCAGTACTTGCCGGACCCGTCCAAGTTCCTTTTCCCGAAGCACCACAGCACAAAGGTGATGAGCTTCTGGGATCCGTCCATTGGCTCGGCCCTCGGACCGCATGCCCCACCCCCAAAACACTGTATTCCCATTCTCCTTCGCTGCATCAGACTTTCGTGGCTTGTAACACAAAATGAAATGCATGCTTAGCCTTAGCCCGTCGCTACATACTTCCCGATTCTCTCATATCTTCATCTGTTTTTTGAGTTATCTCCGCCCCTTTGTTGCGCGTGTACACCCTTTATCTCTGACCGCCATCTTCCCTTAGGAACATGACATGGGTAACTCGTACCCTTGAGAGGACCTTTTAGTCCCTTTCTCTGTCGAGAGAGAGAGAGAGAGAGAGATTTGCTGCAGCAACATGACATGATGTGGAAAAATAATGGAATTCCCTGCATCGGGATTTGTTTGCTTCAAGAGGCGCAGGAATATCATTAAGTCTATGGCGTTGTTGTTCATTGGGTTTGCGCAATAATCATCTCTACCTCCGTGAGTAGTAAGTCGGAATTAGACAGAAGAAAAAAAGCGTTCACCACAGCAGAAAACACGAGCGAGGAAAGTAATTGTCTTGTGTGTAAATTGTAACGCGTAACCTGTATAATCTTGATATTTATTCTACATGAAATACACGGAATTTTGACGATGGTTAGATACCTACCCAATTAGATCCTTCGGTCCATCACCGCCGCGAGTATCAGTCATCACTCCTAGGTACACACACATATAGACACACACACCTGTGCCACACAAAGTCCGACGACTCCGAATGTGCAACAAGTAATATCATTCCTTTCTTTGATCGGTGAGGTGAGTTTACCAACCAACGGTTGTCCGTGATCTGACAGCCCCAACTGGGTTCGGATTCCTACCAAATATCTATCTAAGTACCGTATCATACCATAGCAGTATGTATACATTTATACATGTAAGTCCTAAACACGGCATGGGTGGAAGAAGTTCTGAACAAAATAAAAACATGTGCGACTTGACTTGTATACTTACCAATCCCCCCCCCCCCTATCGTCACGGTCTAATTTCCCAGAGCAGCAGCAGCAGCAGCAGCAGCAATAACAACAACACAAGTTCACTGCATATAGAGAAATGGCGGTGGCTCATGCTTCTCGGTAAGCGTTAGGTAAGTCAAGTCAGTAAGGCAGGCAGGCAAACAGGCAACAGGATGTCAGGCAAGGAGAGCCCTCGTACGCACAACTACATACAGTACATGTCCGTCATACCTCCTAACCTAGCCAACCTCCTTGCCTCCTGCTTGTCAAACCATCAAGATGGCCTGATTGACCGAAGCGAGGTCTCATCCTAGTGTAACAAAAGACACATCGGTAATCAAATAATCGCGACAGGCAGGCACATAGATGTACGGCAAGTTAGCCAGAATTTCGAGACCTGGACTTTGTGCGCACGGGTCCATAGTAGAAGAGCTGACATCAGACGCAACACCATAATAATCACTTGCGTGTTTTGATTCGTGTTTCCACATTCATTGCCACCCCGTCACATCCCGGGATGAGTATGCACTATATACGCAGCGGAACCTGAACACATGATGCGGGGCGGCTGTCGTATCTTGAAGTTGTAGATGCAATTGCTGAAGGCAGAGACATCGATACGAGAAACGGGACAGACAACGCTGCGCCAAATCCTCCAATATCTTATATTATGTAATCAATAGCTAAACACGTGGAGCACGTCAGAGTGTGGTATCAACTCAATCGTCCTGATCAACGAGAAAATCACTGTCTGCTCCGTCGAAGCACAATGCGCACCCGTAACGCCGCTGCCAGGCTAGAAACAATACATGTAGGAGCAAGCTTGGTTTCCTGCCCTTGCCCTCTACATCCATGTCCCAGAGCCAATCCCTCCTTGTAGCTTGCGCGGCGTCCTGCGCTTCTCTTTCCCGTACCAACTTGCTTTATCCATATCGTTGAAGCACAAATGTCAACAAAACTCCTTTTTGAAAGTTCAATCAGCTTGGGGATGAGAAAATGGCCCCTTAAATTTCGTAAGTTTTCTGCTCTCTACCGCAGTGACGAAGGTGGCGGTAGCCCATCGGGTGGTTGTTGTCTTCGAGGGGGCTCGGCGTGTTGTGGGGCCCCGGTATTCTCGCTTTTGAACGTCGCCGTGGCGTACCTTCCCTCAGGAGCCTGTTCTCTGGCCCGGCCTAAACCCGCCACAGCTAGGGCAACATCAGCCAAGGTGCCCCCAGGGGCATTCGAAGTTGTCTCTGCAGGAGGCTCATTGTGCGGCGGCTGCCGTGGCGCCGCAATGGTCGAGGCCGGCTGTGTAATGTTCACGTTCGGCGGAGGTTGCGGAAGCTCGACATGTAAATCTATGAGTCGAGCTTGTAGCTGTATTACATATTCGCGGAGAGCGTAGTTGTCGTTCTGGACAGTCTTGTACTGTTGCTCAATTTCCGTGTGTTCCCGGACTTGCTGCTCAAGCTTCTTGATATAATGCTCCTTGCGTTGCCGAAATGCCCGCTATTGTGTTGTTAGTTGAACACAGCTGAGATGAAAGAGCGTCTTAAGTTTTACAACCCTCATCGCCGCCCGAGTCTCCCGATAAGTGGAGAAACAAAATAAAAGTGAATTGACGGGCGAAGGGTGAGACAGCCGTTCCGGTCCATAACTCGAACTCGGAACTCGATGGCCGTAGTGACGTGTCAGATGTGATGGTAAAGTTTCACACTCACCTGTGCAGCTCTGTTTTGAGCAGCTCGCTTGGACTGTGACAATTCCCGCTTCGCCTTTCGCCCATCGGTAATGCCATCATCATCGTCGTGTCCTATAATGCCCTGTGCAGCCATGGTGTGAGATGCGATGGGTGAGCCGGACACAGGACCAAGTTCTTCGGGTGTTGATGAGTCCCCCCTCTGCATGATATCCGCTGGCGGGTTGATCTGGGCAGGACTCATGCGTGGTTGCAGGTTTGGATGTGGGTTTTCCAGGCCATTCATATAGCCTGGTGTTGGTGTCAAGGGTTGTACAGGAGCCCGGCCAGTGTTAGGCCCGGTGTGAGCTAAACCTAGCGCAGGTCGCTCGCAATACTGGTCTTGACCTTCTAGAGGCTTCCCAGACAGAGCCGTATTTTCTAGCACCGACGGCGTCAGCAGTCTTCAACAAACTATTGAAGAAGGTAATGGTCGTGAGTGAGAGGTGTAGTTGGGACCCTTGGGTGGAGGGGCAAGCAAATGGTCGGTAGATGTAAGCTATACCTGGTCTCAAGCTAGAAATAGCAGAGTCTCGATGCCGGTCTAAAAGCAGGTTGGCACAGGGAAGAGGTGACGGGGAATTTAATGGAATGCGGTCCCCCAATGATTAAGTTGAGACTTGACGCCAACAAGCTTCAGATCTGCCATACATCAGAGATAGTGTGTATGCCTCATCAGCTAGGTACATATATATCGAGGTACCTCATAAATGTGGCACCGACCAGGGGAGGGATTAAACGGTGTCGACATGGGGGAGGGGGGTGCGACTGGCAGCGCGGCGCGGTGTGTGGGGAGCGGCGTGTGGATAAAGTGCCGCATGCATATGGAATGCATTACAGTACAGTAGAGGCGATGTGGGCGTGACAACGATGGGATCGGGGAATTGCCATACGTAATCGTGCGAAAGGGACTGGAGAGACCGGTATAGCAGGATAGGCTAAGAGAGGCGGGCGACATACCACTCGCGTTAGTGAGGCCCAGCATGATACTCTTCTGACTCAGCACCGATGAAAGTAAGGCAGTTGCAGCAAACGAGTGAACCGTGCTGGTGCTGGTGCCGATACGGACGGGTCAGGCAAAATACGCAGCGCGAATGCGATGCCGTCTAACTACCTAGGTACCTAAGGACTCATTCCGTCAGCTCCGGTACGACTAGTCTGCGCGCAAAGCAAATGTGGGCGGACCTGCGCATTCCGCTCGGGACTGGAGATGGGTTGATGACAAACAACCACAGCCTGTTGTTCACTGTTCAGACCTGGCCCAATCGCATCTCGCAGGGGGCCGGCTTATTTATACAGGCAGTACAAGTACAGTACAGTAGGTAGCACCGTAGGGAATAGGTAGCTGACGTAATGATGGCGGATTACAGTATATGCGTGCTCGACGAGGACGTGTAGCGGCAGTCCGGGGCACTTGCCGAGGACTGCGGACTGTGGACTGCCCACGGACTGGCTGGAGGAGACACAGCGAGCGCACAAAAGCCGTCGAGAGGTCGACGATGCAGTTGGTGTTGTTGGACAGCTTAGTCGACTGGACTTGGACTTGGACTTGGACTTGACCAGGTGCTGCGGCTCCACAAGACCTTACCTGTACCTCACCTCCCCGGCGGGCCAGGCATGCCAGGTTCGCCAGGCACGCTGGAATATCTGGTAGATCCTAGTGGGCGCTACTGCACAGGCCTCCGGCAAGGATCGACAAGATGGGAAATTTCAGGTGGTATCGCAAACTTACGGTCCGAGAAACAGGAGGTTGGCCGTCGGGTATAAGGCGTACGTAGTAGTAGTAGTAGTAGTAGTAGCAGTAGTAGTAGTATTCGGTGTGTAAGTGCCTGTGGCTGTCACGTCGGGCTGGCTGCGCTCCAGCCGTACTGTATGCTGCTGCTGCTGGTCCTGCTCAGGGCTGCCACCGGGCTCGGGCCAGCTGCGTGGTGCGTGGTGCGTGCCTGCGTGCCTGCGTGAAGGGGACCTGCGTGCCTGGTCCTCAAGCAAAAGGTTGTTGGGGGAAAAGCAGCCGCAAAGCCGTGCCGTGTAGTACCGAAGGGCTCTGCCGGGCCACAGATGACTGATGGTTGGGTTGCCCGTTGGCTCACAGCGGCATCCAACGTCGACCGCCCAGGGCTGCTGCTGCTGCTGCTGCGTATCACTTACTGGACGCAGAGGCGGCGCTGGATGATGATATAAACATGAGTAATGGACAAAGTTGCAAGACGGGCTCTGCGAATCGATGAGGGAGAAGTTCAGATGACCACCTGGGCAGTTATTAGTCTAAGTCCAGAGACGAATAGCCTGCTGCGCCGATCCCCCACCACGCATGGAGAATGGCCTGGACATGGAGATTATTAATGCCGGGCGGGTAGGTAGGTAGGTATGAGCGAGTGACGGTCCGGACAAACTGCGATTGTCTACTACCTACCTAGGTACCTGCTTGAAGTGTCAAGTGTCCGTCGTGGCTGTTGCTTTTAGGATGCAGCAGTAGCAGTAGCCCCGAGGCACAATGCCTCCTTCAGTTCCAATGCTGCTCATCGCTGCAGGCTGCGTATATACATTATACATTAGGTACATAGCACCACCCACGCTACTGCCGAGACAGGAATCAGGTACCTTCCGGAGGTACTTGGCTCGCTTGGGTGGGTCCGTATATGCCCATACATGTACTGTCGCGTGTGCGGTTGATTGTCCGCAGTCAGGTACTACAGAGCAGCTTATAGGTACCTACCCAGGTGAGATGCGCCTACCTGTCTTGGTGAGGTGGCTACTCAGTACTTACACAGTACCTACAACGTCACTTCTGTTCAGGTACCTACAGCAGCTGGACACCAGCAATAGAAGTGGAGTCCAAGAGTTTGTCATCGTGTGGGGACTTTATACTAGCTAGTAGCAAAAAAAGAGGAAAAAGGAAAAAAGGGTTGAGAGGGTATTGCAAAAGTTTCAAGGTTGGCAACCGAGGGGCACGGACAGCGTAATAATATCTTAGGTAATGCACACAGTACACGCTTCAGGTAGATTCGTGTCTTGCCGACAGTTGAACACGAATGATCACATCGTCAGCCTCTACAAGTAGGTGTATTCTCATCATAAGATAGACACCTAGGTAGGTAGTATCATGGAACCATGTGTGAGAGTTGTGCAGTGCAACACGACTGTTATGGGATCATGCAGGTAGTCGCAGGTATATAGTAAGACCATACATACTCGTGAGGCAAAAGCACATACTTAAAATCAAACAGCCTTGGTATCAATCGCGATTCGCAAAGGAGACATGCCGCATTAGGTAATTACCGATCTGGCTGTAAGTAGGCGAGGCAGGCTCTGCTGCTCTGAGTATTGCATAGTAGTATAACTAACTAGGTACCTACAGAAACGCATGCTGGTAGCAGACCGAATGAAATATCCCGAAGCCCGTTGCTCCACCAGCTTCAAACAGCAAGAAGACTGCAAATGTTGTGCGTGTGTGTGTGTGTGTGTGCAACACAGTGTTGCAAAGTCAGCACAGTTTGATGAGTGGTATTGCGAGCAATCCAGACGATCCGAAACCCGAGACAAATATTTTTGTACGCCGAAAAGTGTTCACTAGTATTCCAGCTCACATATTCACACAATCCCAGCAACAGACAAACAACGCCTGATTTATTCTCACTTCGTTGCCAATCGACAACAGCATCCGAGGGTGTGTGCTCGTACGAGTAAATTAAGCACTTGCGTGTCTCCTCGTCTGTATCAACGCCGCAAGCCGTCAGCTGGTCGTGCTAAAAATAACAATATCATGGAAGAGTCTACCTACACTACCTACGGCACACCAAAACTCCATTGCACAACGTTACAGCATACTCTCTCTCGTGCATATGAAGGAGGATACGCAATTACACACTGCCATAAGACCAAGGTATCTTGCGGCACTTGTCAAAAGGCCCTCCGTACATCTTCGGCCCCATCCAGGCTACATGTGACAGGTAGATAGATTACTTAAGTATAGACCTAAGTACTTACAGACCCACAAGTATATATACAAAGCCTTGGAACCCCTTGTCCTTGAATTCGTTCGGTCCCCGTAAGGGAACCCTCCGTCGAGGGTTCGGAGGGCATGCTTCTTGGCGGCTATGCTAGCTCCCACGGGCATCTTTCATGAACAAAGGCCCCCCATCGTCCTCCATGTGCGTGCCTCTTACATCACCACCACTGGCTTTTAGTAAGTGACCGCTACCTACCTATATGGGAGGTGGTATGCTGGTGTAGACCAACACCTAGCTACCAGCTGGTGAAACTTAAAAAAAGAAGATATGTCCAATATATCCAGGCCTGCGAGTAACCTGCGTCGCGATCGACAGAAGACTTCCAAACGTTTGAACTAACTACTTGTAGTAGTACCACAGTACCGAAACCTGCCATGCGACACACCGACGAGAGCCTCGGGACGGACAATGAGGTAGATATTGAGCCTGATCGGTATATTCCTTATTCATCCTTTGGAGGCTCAATGGCTAGGTTTGAATCGGACTAGTACCGTGCTATACACATTAGTAAGGCTATAACGCGCCATGCTGCAAATTGAGCCCCCCCTTTTCGCGTCTCCTTATTACGACCACATCTCGCTACTTATTCTCCTGCTAGCATATTCTCATACATAGGTACTAGTATGGCTCATCATGTCTACAACGTAACTCCTTTTCACTAACCAATATAACGATTAGACAGCGACTAGCACCACGACGTGGGTCTAAGTATCTGTTCAAAGAGCATGTATAACGTGTACGTAATGAGACGGGCTTTTTATTATCCAAACCCAGCTCAAGCGAAAACTGTGTTTGGCCCTAGTTGTTATAGGTACCACAGCTCTCTGAATGCAGCTAAGAGCAAACACGAATGGATCAAACCGACTTCCGTATCTCCGTTGACCGCCGGAACGGCATCGGTTACCGTCACTCTGAGCAACAAATACAAAAACTGTGCTGGGTATCAGTATTGATTTGGAGTTGGCCACACTTGTGTTGAAGCACGTAGAGCTCATTTACCAGCTTCAGGATGTTCCCTGCCAGGCGTGGCATGTACGAACTGCCCTAACGTATGTTGGTGGCCCAAGTCGCATAAAGTGAGGTTGCATGGCATCTTAGTAATTGTCTGTCGATCCCTCCGCGGCTGTGTAGCAACGGGAACACCCAAGTACCTCCGAATTGCGTCGTGTCGCACATTCTCGCCTTCTTTGGTCACTTTGGAGGGGCAGATTTCTGCTCAACACATCCACCGCACAACGGTGTGGCATTGTTCTCCAAGGAACCGTATGATAAGCAGAATCTGCCAAGGCAGCAGTTTTACTGGACCGCACGACCGTACCTAGCGATGACCACACCATAGGCGAACGAACAAGATCTCGTCGGTATTCTGTAATCTAGCCATGATTCAACGGGAACCTCTTCTTACGGCTGCTTGCTTGCAATATCTACATGTAGACATCCCGCTCGTTTGCGCAGTCTGATTAAGTGTTGTTGAAACTACCTACATATAATATGCAGTGTGACAACACACTTACTTTCATACGATGTACAGTGTCCGCATACTTTCAGGTTCTGTTTTCGTCGACGCCGCCTGAACATGTTTTAAGCTAACAGATGTTTAAGGTTATGAGCAAGCGCCACGCAGGGTGGGCTGACTAAAAAAGCCACAGACAAGCATCCCTCGGTAAGCATCTACCCGAAACAATCTTCATAACTATTTAAACTTGAACGGAGTTGTGAATGATTGCGGCCTTGCCAAAACTCCCTACCAGGTTGGAAACTAGCCTGTGGGTGGCTTCGTCGAGGTGTTGCTGTTGCTATTAGATGATGGAGTTAGGGAGCATGTGACCACTTCTACTATGTATACTGAGAGCCTACGCATACTCAGTTAAGTCTGCACTGGCTCGACTGGCGAGCTGGTAAGCTGTGACGTGCTGAATTCCTAGTCAGCAAGCCATTGTGGGCACAAAAGGCTACCCAGTCGAGCTATGCGCGTTGTTGTACTGCACCGTCGGGATCTGCAATCCTAGTGAGACCTATACTGCGGACCTATACGCAGTATTTGGAAATGACCAAGATTAATAGTAACCGTTTGTGCCCTTTAGCAGTTTCAATCGGCTATCTCAGATTCTCCCGAACCAATTAAAATCGTTGACACTGACGAGCCAATGCAGTGACGTTCAGGGCATCTGGAGCAAACCCAACAGGTTCAATCATCTTATTCCCACTACTGCACGGTACGAGTATCGAGAAGCTTTCATTTGCTCCCCTTCAGAAGTCGCAATCATCGACACTGACTATCCTTCCCCGAGGAGCCGTAATCATGCATACGAAATCCTCGACCACTCTTCTCCATCTTGTCTCGCTGTTTCAGAGATCGAGCGAGCCCTTAGATGTGATGCACCTCGGTTGTCTGTGAAAAGTGCGCCAGATTCTCATGTGCAAATTCGAACCGAAATCTGAATTCCCTCCTGGCATTAGAAAACCCGGCTATCTTACCAACGCCACGATATGCCCACGGTATGCCCCAGGTCATACTGGAAAGATCCGACTAGACGGAATTTGCAATTGAGTCAGCAGCTGGTGCTCAAATACTAAGGGCCATGCGTGGGTGTTGGCTCATGCTGAGTTGCCCAAGGTGGCATCAAAGCCTATTTTCGCACACAACGCTGCTTACTTCGCATATGTATGTACGTCGGCTCGCGGGTAAGATGTACATAGGACTGGGGTGCTGCGGCCTAGCTCTAACGGCATATGGGGGACCAATTCCCCCAGCCCGTCCCACGCTAAGCTGCACAATGGCTCGCTGGCCGGGTGTGTGTCTAGCTGAACTGTGAATGGGGAAGGAGACCGCCGATATGAATAAGCATTAACGTGACGGAAGATGCCAGCTGCCTCGCTGAAAGGTAACAGTCATACCAAATTCCCAGCTGTTTGGCCAGGTGGTTAAATGTTCAATAACCCCATTATGGCAATATCCGTTCATACCTATTAACGAAGTTAGGATAGATTACTATACTCTCAGTCAGCGTCGACGGCGCGTTCTGGCGTCCGCTTCAGCTGCCTACCAAGATGACCTCTTCATGCCCAAGCACCTAACCTAGCTAACTCAGGTGAACTGTTGGTTTGCGCGCCGCATCGTCCCAAAGGAACGACATCCTAGTCGACCCGATGGATGCACTTTAATGAGCTTCTTCAAGGAAGCCGTATCTTGGCTACCAATGCGGCCGAGAAACACGGTGATCAGTTCTTCCCCGGCTTGCGGTATGGGAATTAAATGCCACCGTGATGCGACTACTAACCATGCTGCTCAAGGGTCAGATAATGTCCACACCGCGTCCCAGGCCAGTGATGGCAGTCTCGAACTACCCGACGTTTGTCTATCATATGCATAAACCCGCCAATACGCAAAGTGAGAACCTTAAACACTATCAAGAGTGGCATGTCTCGATTGGGTAAATTCGTGTCTCCTGGGCGAGCCAGAACTTTCCTATCTACAGCACCCAATGCAGGTTACCCGCCCTCGAGTTAATACAGTTCCATGCTACATATAAGCTTATTGCCTTGGATGGTAATTCTCAATTCTTGCCGGGTACGCCCGAGTTCTCGTGGAGCGACTCTCAAGACACCTACTTACTTAGGCAATCTGTTGCATGTGCAAATGGCGAGGAATAGCTGCTGGTCAAGGAGTCAGCAATCGTGTTTACTATACTGCCCAAAATGCAGGTTCTGACAATTCGAGATCTGGACCCATCACCGCGGTATGTCACTATTACATACTATGTTTCTGACTAACTAAACAATATATGGCGGTGCGTGGAAGGTAGGGAGATGATTAGTCTCGCTGTACCAATAAAGAGTACATGCCCACCGCCCAAGTATTTGATGATTGTATTCCATGATGCGACGGACGCAATGTGTTGTCATGTTACCTATGCCACTTGTCTACTCAGTTCCGGACAATAGGCTATGAGAAGTTCCCACCCATGTCAGCAACCATTCTTAATACAAGTCTTATTACGCACCAACGCTTCTCATTAGCAAAGCAAAGTACGGCACCGAGGCAGGAAGACACACCTCCATAGTAAAGATAGTCTAAGCGGGAAAAGTAAACCGTGCTAGGATCGCACGAACCGAACAGGCGTGACTACTCGGAGCCGAACTTTATTGGAACCCATTAGTTTCTCTGCAAGTATTCCCTAACACACCATAGGAAGGCGGCTTGCTTCTCTCCCCACATGCGATACAAGCATTGGGCCCGGGTATTACAGTTCGAAGAGAAGCCTCCTCGAACATTCATCGGGTTCACATACGGAGTAGTACCTACCTACATGTCGATATGACACGAGACTATTAGGTAAGCTTTGGTTAAACGTAATCACATCACTGATGAGTTGTCGTTTCACCTGTGGGGGTGGGTGGAAATTGAGTGTAAGATACGTTGTGCATCGGGACTGAACTCGGCAACGTGACTAGATCACCTGGTCACAATCGGCATAACCAGAATGTTACCAACCTCGATTTCCAGCTTTCTCAGCTACAGTACATTACCCACCCAGTGCGTACCTACTCAGGTACCTACCTCTACCTGCCTTCGTAACCTGAGGTGAGAACTTCAAACCCCATCAACTGCTCCTCATCCCTCTCATGTTACATAGTATGAACTCTCCCGAGACGAATAACGGTATCAGATCACGTTGAGCCGATCTACTAGTAACTAGACGAATGTTTGCCCGCCACGCCAGCCTAACGCGGCATCACATTGGCGGTCCCGTGAGCAGGGGAACGAAGACCCTGCGCATAATCCGACAGGCTGTTGCGCCATCACACTCCCATTTCGCCATTACGTATACGCCGCATTTACGCCAATTCCAGTCATCACCACGCGTCCGCTCCATGGCCGATAAGGTCAGGTTCTCGTCCGGCACAGATGAGACCTCCCTGACCGCGGCTCTCCAAGGGCTGCTGGGTTCGGCGGGACAAGGGGGCGGGGGACGGTGGACATTAATCTCCAGCGGTCAAGGCTTGGAGAGAAGTTTCAAGTTCAAGAATTTTGCGAAGACGTGGGTAAGGAAAACCCCCAAGGCCCCGAAACTCCGTCCCTCGACATATCTCGTCTCTTTTCCATATTTCCCGTCCTTATTATGCCGTGCATGATAGCGCCACCAGCGCTTAATCGTCGGTCTGCTATTACTCAACCACAAAGCAAGACATGACAAAGGGCTTTGTATTTTGCCCAAGGGCACGTTCCAAGAAAACGGGCTCCATTGTGCCGCGAGGTGTTACTCACACGTACTTGGCCCCGAGCCCGTTACCATTGCCTTGATTCACGATGTGTCCCCCAGGCTCTGGCTGCATGGGTGAAGCCCGTAGGGCGGGCTCCCTCGGGGCTCTACTCCAAACCCTGTGCCACAGTCGCTGGTCCTTAAGTTCCACGCACACTGAAAAGAAGGCTGCACTAGCCCCAGCAAAGTAACGTTGGGCTAGATGATACCTCACCCCGTACGTGTGTCTATCTTACCGTACCTATGCGTAAGGATGGGTACCATCCTACCCGTACCAAGGGGCCGAGCTCGATGAATCGTTGCTGACAAAAGCTATATCGAAGACGAGAGCCCCACTGCTACCTCCCATCTGCAAAGTTGCAGCTAACGGACTCCATAATACGCCGGGTTGGTCTCCGAGTGACTGGCCCATCCACGCGAGGTGCCTAATACAGCTGGATGCTGCGATGGCCCCCGAAACCCGACAGCTGATACGGAGCGTGCCATTGGGGGTCCCAACCTTGGCTGTCCCGATCCCCGACATAGCCGCCCTCTCACCAGGCCATGCCTGGTCCTTCTCGAAAGTCCTGATTACCTACTTCCCAGATCAGGGAACATGTTGCTTGCTGGCCAACAACGAACATATGTTCATACGCACCCATGGCACGGGTCCTTGCTGATTTTCGCCCCACAGGATTTCATGACGGCTGTTTCGCTGCAATGCAAGCTGAAGAATCATCATCCAGAGTGGTCCAATGTATGTACAGACCTACACCTCGCCCTTTTCGATGGTCATGCTGCGAAGTCATCACGGGCTGTTTGTTCTCTGGCTACCATCCATCCCACCCTGACTTGACACCTCACCCCTGACGCGTTACATCATCATCTACTTGTATGCCTACTTGTATATACCTCGAAGCTTCAGCGAGGCTTATCGCCGCTTATCACCCGATGCAACATCTCTAGTTGCTAGTGCTACGGAATCTACAGGGGAAAATGCACCAAGAACACAAAACAACCAACAGCTTGTTTGCTTAGGAGTGCCACGGCTGCTTCATTGGGTGTGGATTGCAGCCTCGCAAATATTGCGCCGCAAGATCGCCCTAACTTGCTTCTCTAGCCTGTGATCTATCCTGCACTAAGAAAGCGCATCGAACGAGACAGCCGCACGATGATGATCAAGCCCACTCTCACCTATACGCGAACGCCACGCTTCCCTAGATCCGACACACCCTGACTTGATATCTTCTTCATCGTGCTCGTGGCATTTGCCACATCTTATAGGACCTCCCGGCTGACAGCATCTTTTCAGGTTTACAATACGACGTATATCCGCTGGACAACGCATAATCCCGAAGGGCTTTCCGCCAAGGATGTTGAGCTCGCAGGAATTTGCGATACTCTCGCGCGTGACTTCGGCGAAGTTGCCGTTGAGGACCAAGACACAGCCCAGAGCTGCAACCTCAGGCAGGTGGCGGATCGCGTAGTCAGCGATGCCGGCGATTGCTGTACACCTAAGAAGAGATAACCAGTGTGTTCTCTCCGGGTCAGCCGAGACCGCTGTGAGGTCGAAAAGGCGTCGCAAAGGTATGGTAAACAGGCTGCTCGGCTTGGAAAGACAGAAATCGATCTGTAATTATTTTTGTGATATGGCCATTGGTATTTTGGCTCGCATGCAAAGTAATCAAACACCGTTCTGCGAAGCTGGTGACAGGTCAAAGCTTAGGTGATGGTTTCTGATGGCTCATTAGACTTTTGTTGCGTATATATGTTGCGTAAATCCCCTGCCAGCCTCATACCGTCGAATGTATACACATGGTGAAACGACGATGAACCATCCAATTTGGATTCGCCTACGCACTCACATGTCTACTCTTCTACGTAGAGTCACGGGATTCACATTTTGACGTTAATTTGCCAAAGTATCTGGTGTACAGACTGGAGAACTAAACTCGCAATGGCAGCCCCCCGACTATCGGTCATTGGGGCCGAGCCTCGTTTTAGTTTGTACTTGGCAACCCCCGACAAATCCAGGAGCGACTTGATTTTCACCAGCAAGGGGTTGCAGCACTCTTTCGTAGATTCCAGTCCAAATGTGAAGAATGGAAGTAAGTTTCGACTGGTGGTACTCATCTGGCTCGATTGTCAATGCAGCTTGATAATATAACAATATGAAAGAAATGGTATAATATAGAGACGGACATACAAGTTAGCGTAACAACGTCACTGTATAGTAGAGAATGCATGGAAACTATCGACTTTAAAACATATTCTCAGCTGCTCCCTATTGTTTCTCGAATCGGTCAACTATAGGACTGGCCATTACCTTGCGCTCAAGACTGTCACGTAGGTAATCAACCGCACGGGTGCCTTTTATTAATTGCTAGGCTGATATGATGATATGCCGCCGGGGCAACCGATCTGTCAAGAAGACCAAACATAGATATACAACATATTAAAGCGAACCCCTGGAACATATTGCCGCGGCGCCAGCCAATTTTGTAGCATTTCCCCGAAACCACTAACAGACTGAGTATAGCCAAACCTGTCGATCTGAGGTTATACCTGTCCATCATCGACTAGCCACACGATGTGCCTATTTCGTGGGATAGCCTGCCGTGGAATCAGCTAATCGGACTTCTAAGACACGCAAGGTGGCTAACAGTAATGCAACGTAGATGTTGTATGACATGATCACATACTATGTACGCAGTGTTTAACCTACATATAGTTTTCATACAGGATTTAGATGATCTGATGATAGCCCGATGTTTAGCAGTATATTCTAGTTATTGCATAGAGGATTAATATATATATAGAAAGGGCTCTATTATAAAAAGCACTAACAATTCACTTTTCCACTACGGGGCAGGTTAGAAATACCATGGATATAAAGGACTACAACTTACAATAGCCCAGTCCTTAACAAATGATGCCTATTATTGCATAGTAGTCGTTTCGAGAAACCGGAAATTGAACCCCCTTAAGTTTCTCGACTCTACCCCTTTCCATATGCAAAATAGTATGAGATGGTCTATTACCTCCTGCCACAAAGGTTGCTAGTTGAACAAGCAGTCGCATAATTTTGAAAGTTCCGATATTTCACCAACTCTACCTCGTATCTCAGCATTCACTACCCTTAGCTATCACGATACTAAATAGCCAACCAGCCCTTCCAATCTGCCTACAAATGATCGCTAGGTTCAACAGTGACAACCACAATTCCCGTGGAAGCGAATGAACGTCAATGTGTGCTATGAAACGAACTTGATCATTATCACAAACGTAATCACTGCGGATCCAAGATGTAGACGCACAATGGGAATCAAAACGCAAATATATCGATCCTGTAGTATCTTAAGGTAGAACCCAGCTTGTCGACAGGCACAACAGCGATTGAGCCTTTGCCATCCGAATGTACGCAGCTCCTATAGGTCAAAATGATGTTGCTGTTCGAACAAGGGATATGAAATTCTGGTCCATTATCCAAGTTGATTTTCGTGTTTCTGACAGCCATCGATATGACATAGTAAATTAACTAGGTATGCAAGCAATATTGGTAGAAACAAGGAATCGAAAGCTCGTCATGTTAAGCACTTTACCATGAAGGCATTAGCTCAATACTTGAAATTCAACTACAAAGCGAGTCAGCAAACAAACGATAAATGTTCACGATTAGATACGGTCCGGTGAGGTCTGAGTATTAATTCTGGTATTAATTTCGATGAAGGGCTTCATCTTTTGTAAGGTCTATATAGGTTTTCATATCTTATCGTCATTAGTATGTGCAGAGACTTGACAATAGTCAAGCAACTAACGTCTCCCGGTAATGTACAGTATGCACCCTATTAGGCCTGGCATGGTCTGCAATTTCGGTCAGTCTATCCTGTTGATATAGCGTTCGCAATGGCGTCTTGCACCATCGTTGCTAGTATCGAACCAACGCGGTCTATGGTTGTGCTTTTTTGCGAATAGGAATAGTTTAACAGCATCATTACTGTTGTATGGTATAAACCAGGGGCTGGGCATCTACTGGGCCTTGTTGGCCTTGGCGGCCTTCATCTTCCTCTCGCGACGGCGCTTGGCAGCCTCGGGGCCAGACTCGGTGTCTAGCATGTAGTCCCACCAGCGGAAGCTGGAGGCGTAGTTGCCGATGAAGCGCTCGTGGTGGGTATCGTGGTGGTCAGCTCCAGCCCAGAAGGGGAGGAAGTGGTGCAAGCTCCAGGGGAAATCGTAACCGCTGTGAGCATCGATGGCTTGGAACAGACGTCCAACAATCCATAGGTACATGGTGACCAGGTGGAGGTCGTTGGTCAGGGAAACCCACAGGATAGGAGATCCGACTGTCCCAAGAGCGAGGAGCATGACTTCGATGGGCGAGGCGTACTCAGCAGCCAGACCGAACGGCGCAGAGTAAGTGTGGTGAAGCTTGTGAATCATCTTGTAAAGAGGGCCGTAGTGCAGAGCGCGGTGGAACCAGTAGTGCCAAGCATCTTCCATGACGAAGAAGATGGCGATTTGGAATGCCATCTTGCCGAGCGAGGGGAAAGGAACGCCGAAGTCCATGCCGAAGTAGGCGGCGATGGGGTGGAAGAGCCAGATCTGAGGAAGCTCGACGGTGAAGTGGCTGAGGAGGACAAGGCTGGCACATTCCCATTGCTCCTTGAGCGTCGGTATTTTTTGCTGCACAGGGGTGTTAGCTAATCAAGCTCGGCTGGTTCGTGAACTCGAGAGTATCGTGGTAGCGGTAAACATACGTTCTGGATCTTGTACTTGTTGAAGTAGGGCATGCGGTCGATGATCATCCAAGGAAGACACCTGCCGAAGTAGATAGCCTCGTGCAGCACGAAACTCATGATACCGGTGGCGAGAATGTCGTTCTGCATCCAAAGGTACCAAGCCTATGTTGATTGTTTAGCGATTGTTGCTGCTGTGATGGCTGAAGGACAGGACTCACGGCCCAGAGGCGCTCGGCGACGTTGAGCTGGACATTGTACTTGGAAACTTCCTCGTAGACGTTGGAGAAGGTGTCGGGTTGGCCGAAAGCGCCGGCGATGGTCGAGTTTCTGGGGGAAAAACCGATCGAGTCAGTCAAAAACAAGCCCATGCAGCGTAGTCGAAGCTCGCGGCCAACGAGGGAGCTGGTTAGTATTGCGCTTGGGCTTCTTACATGGTCGCCATGATGCGTCTCGTGTGCTCCAGCTGGCGGAGCGAATGATTGACTCGATAGACCAAGAGAGGAGGGTGAAGGGGTGGTTAGCTGCTTGGATCCTGCAGGTAAGGAGAGGGTGGAATCCAAAACAGGGCGTTTCGTGATTCTTTTAAAAGTTGAAGAGAATAGCAGAATAGCAGGGCCCGGCCTTATGGCAGGCGTGATAAGGAGGCAACTGGTTCGATTAGGAGATTTGCCATGCAGGTCCCTGGGTCCCTGGAGATCGTGCCGGTTGGGGGGGCGAAGGGGGGACGCGAGGGCGGTCGGGGCCAATCAGCGCTCATCAGCAGAGATGCTGCCACAATGAGACCACTCGAGTTTGGACATTCCGATGTTCAGAGCTGTTTGATGCTGTCCGCTGCTGTCCAATGCGGTTGAGGGTGTGGGGCCAGAACTGGGGGGCTCTCTGGGCGTCGCGGTCCATCTCGACAATCTTATCGCGTTCGTATTCGGATTGGGCCAGGGTAAGTAAGACCTGCCTGACCATGCGCTACCTAAACAAGTACCTACCTGCTCGCTTGCTCCCGTCTCTTGCATCCCGCCTCGCTCACCCGCCTGCAGAAGTAAATCTACAGTACTTACTCAGCTGTGATACTCCGCAATCCAGACCGCATTCGCATTGAGTGGTCCCTTCGCGCTCCTTCGCCGACGTGGCAAAGGCTAAAGCTGGCCGAAGTCTGGCAATGAAGCCACCAACTGTTGACCGCTACAGAAATATGAATTGTCCGACATCTTTCGTGAAACACGCGCAGGCAATTGTCCATCATTGCCCAGTGGAACCCCTCAGTGCAATCAATAAATTTGGTAATGTTCCAGAGCTAGGTACAGGTATTTACTGCACACGACTAGATTTGGTACGGGTAGGTAGCTCTCGGGAAGACAAAGGGTCGTCGCCCTGTGTGATGATTGGTATTTCAGCCCTAGGACGGTACCTTAGGTACCTAGGTAAGCCTCAGGGCAGCGAACAGCAAGCGGAAACTCTATTTGCTGCCAGCTGCAACAAATTGCCTGCCAGCTCGATCGAGCTGTTGCTAGCACAATTGGCCAATATGGCTCCCGAGTCTTGATTGTTTGGGGGAATTGAATGGTCATAGCTCCCAACTAGCCCTCGCATGACCTCATTCCTCGTTCAATAGCAGCAACTCAATTTTTCTAAGTTCCGAAGCGTAAACATCGAACGATTTGCCAACATATGTTTTGCACTGGTAGATGTGCATTGTGCCGGGAGAGCCTCACCGTTAGGTCATTTGGGTGCACCAGCCGTATCGCATTCTGGCCACCAGCGTAAGCTTCGTTGGTTCGAGCTAAAAGTGACTGACAGGTTTTGATGAACTATTTGCGGCTCTCCCTGCAACTGGCGTGATCCGAACAAGGGGATGGTAATTGACAGCCTAAACCTTGGAAGCGTCCGAATACGCTCTCGAATATCGACCCATGTGATTTGGTTTGATTTTGCTCAATTGGACACCGCCATTTTTGCAACTTAGACATGTCGGTATTGGCCGAGTAAGTTGCTACGGGCATACAATACCTCCCTACATCACCTCGCCAATCTCCCCCGGCTGACATCTCCTCAAAGCCAAGTCCGACGGTTGGACGCCCACCTAGACGGGATCATCTATGCCACCATAACAGATCCCAGTGCACATCCCACAAGCGAGGCCGCCGCAGAGCTTAACACTGTTCTACAAACTCCTCGTGTCAAAGATCTGTTGAGGATTGTCAAGTCGTTGTCAGCCACTACGGGGTCCCACGCTGTTCTTCCGCCTTACCAGCTCCAGTCCCTGCTCACGCAGTCCAGCCTACTGTCAGATCGGCCCCATGAGGAGCTGCAGATAAGTCAACATGAATCAGATCTCGAGTGGCTGCTGGTTAGCAAAGCCGCTGTGCAAACTTACGGCGTGGTCTTGGATATGCTCCTGGACCAGATCGTGCCGTTAAGTGATCACATCTGGTATTGGGATGATGTATTGTCGTCGCCGTTGTCCACCACCATCTACATGGTTCAGATCAGCCCTGCCAAACTCTGGATATGGGTTTCGGAGGTTTACGAAGATAGCAAAGCCCAGCTACGACGTTATACCAACGGCAGCGCTGCAAGCACCGAACCCGAAGTATCGCAGACTAGCTCCACCCCAACTAGCTTCGGTGCGCAATGGCGACGATTCTATGCTATTGTCCAGTCGACAATGTCAGAGAAATCTCTCGCAGATGTCCAGCGACGGATGATGTCGCCCGTTGCGCTGTGTCGCGCCGAAGCGCGAGGGAAACAAGCCAAACTGAAGAAACTACGGGAAATGACGGCCAGCGGCCTTGGCGTTTTGATTGACGAGGGATTCGCCTTCAGCGGTACCGGGTCCGATGATGGGAGAAGTGAAGGCGAGCTCGCCATGCCAAATAGCCAGGAGTGGAAAGGGGTAGTAGAAAGGAGCGTCGCTCTCATGGACATGATGCTTCGTGAATTTCTGGACCTGGAACTGAGCACGGGGCAGATGGAAGATAAGGTCTTTGCTGCTGTCGCTGAGGATGCCCTAACAATCCAATCGGACGAGGATGACCAAAACCGGCCGGCTGTTGTCGCCCAGCGACTGCATGCGTTGCTAAGCGACCATATCCACTCGAGCACTAAGATTGCGAGGAAACTTACGACAAAGAATGGCCAGCCTTCTCGTTTGGTCAGGTATTGGCTTCCCGCGACTGCCCTCCTCCTCTCTTCCACGACGATTTTACGGATATTCGTCAATAGGAGAAAGGAGATTCTAGAATGGGTCCAAGATTTGGGTTCTACTGTCCGTGACTTTTGGTTCAACTGGGTCATTGAACCAGTGAGGAAAGTTGTCGGGACCATCCGTCATGACGAAAACAGTGAAATTGCTATCATGAGCCGAGACAGTCTGAGGGCGGACAGGGAGAGCTTGGAACGTATGGTGGTGGACTTTGCGGTCGACAGACCAGACCCTGCCACTGGAGTTTCATCCATGTCGGACTCGCAGGTTGCTGAGATACGGTCCAAAGTTCGAGAGGGAGATCTGACGACTGTTCTTCGCGCGTACGAGAGAGACCTTCGGAGCCCCTTCATGGGTACGCTGCGGGGCGACCTTGTCCGTACTCTACTCATCCAGGTCCAAAAGACGAAGGTCGACGTCGAGGTGGCGATGAGCGGCATCGACTCGTTGCTAAAGAGCCAGGAGCTAGTTTTTGGCTTCGTCGGGCTCACTCCCGGCATATTTGTGTCCGTTGGGGTGGTGCGATACCTACTCGGTGCCTTCGGCGGGCGACGAGGATACGCTGAGAAACGCAAGGCGGGTAGGTGCGTGCGTGTTCTTCGCAACGTCGACCGCGTTTTCTCAGAAGCCGGGGCAACACAGGCAAGTGTCCTCTCATACAAAGACCACGGCCTGCTCATTGCCGAGGTCCACGTCCTACGTCAACTCGCCCACGAAGTCCTCCCTGTGGATATCGAGAAGGCCTTCCTGCAGGATTTGCATGACCTTGCCAACGTCAGGGGTGTCGCGTACCAACAGCGTGCTCTCGATAGAATTCGATGGGCTTATTCTAAATGGCTCAACTCGTAGCTAGGAGTACCAGTGGCCTATTATTGTACTACCACAGCGTAGGTAGAATGGCATAGGCATAGCGTGCATACATACATAGCATTGCGATATTCAGATTAAACAATACCAGAGGCATCGTTGTTCGCACGAAGACTTTCCATGATTACTGGAGCCTCAATAGGTGCTCGTGTGATTTCTAAGCAAGGTGATTTCTTGGGTCTCATAATAGTATGGAATAATCCCATCCACGATATGACTGAGTGTATGATATGACTTGATTACTCTGTATATGTCTTTGTTGTGATAGCTCGAAGATCACGGTCTATCCAACGTCTAAATAGGTACCGACTCACGCTATTACCTACACTGCCTGCCAAGACAATTGCACCGACACTGCCTGCTTCTTAGTGGAAATGACCCCCTTATCTTGCCCATTAGGCGTAGAAGCCGCATAAAAGGTGGAGGCATTGTCAAAGGTGAGGAACGAGCCATCGTAGCCAAAGCTACTCGCCGTCAGCCCCGAGGCACAGCTCAGCGACGCGTCGCCCAGGACCTGGCAGGGGCCCTTGCTCGACTTCAGCGTAAAGGCCTTTCCGTCGCTGCTGGGTGTCGCCGTATATGTCGCCGGAGTGGCCCCGCTCGCGCGGTACCAGTTCCCCGAACTGATCAGGAATCCATCGGGCTTGACATTGACATAACCCTTGCCGCTGAGAGCGCCCGGCGTCCCCGTGGGGACGGGCACGCTAGTCGGCGGGGTGGTGCCCTTCGTTGTCGTGGTGGTCGGCGTGCCGCTCGCGTACTTGGGCAGATACTTGATCCCCGTCGCCGGGCAGTTCGACCCGGACCCGACGGGGTCGACGGCCTTGAAGGTCCCGCTCTGCACCGACCCCTGGACTTGGTAGTGGTACCACAGCTCGTCCAGCTCGCCGCTCCGGCAGCGGATCACGGGAGTATGTCCGTCGTGGTGCTCCGTCAGCACCTTCTGGATGGCTGCGAGCGTGTACGTCTTGGACGCCGAGGGGACGATATCTGCGGCCGCCAGCCAGTCATACGTGGGCAGGGTCTTGAACAGGCCCACGGCGCGCGTGAAGTAGTCGGCCACCTCGTCGGTGGCTTGGTAGTCGGAGCCGTAGCACGATTTCTCGAGGGTGCTGATGCAGGTGCCGTGCTTCCCCCACTCGTGCTCCCAGAACGACTCGTCGTCGCCTTGGTAGTCCTTCCAGAAGGTCTGCATCGCGTCCAGCGTGTAAGGCGCTTTCGCGGCAAGAATGTCGGTTATGTTGGTGTATTCCCGGCTCTTGTCGCAGTTCGCTTCGTAACTGCCGTCGCAGTTGTCGGGCCTGTAGTGTTGTTAGTCTTTCTCAGGCAAGTTTTATTTTTATTATCATGCCTCGAGTGCTACGTCGAGGTAGATGGCGAACGCACCATAGTCCGTGGAGCGTCCAAGAGTCCCCAGGCCCGGTGGCAGGCTTCGTGTCCCAAAACTGCGTGAGCAGGATCGCGCCGCCTGGCGCATTGAAGCAGCAAAGGTCGCTTACGGCGGTCGTGTTGGAGCAACTGAACGGCAAGTTGGCAGGGCAAGACACAGACGAGGCCATGGCCGAGCCAACGGCCAGAGTGGCCTGGATCAACGCAGTCTGTTGCAACATCATTTCTAACGTCTCTTGTCGACTCTGCACAGCAGACAGAGTTGAATGTCAGGTGTATCAACGACCGTGCACACAGTCGTTGAATACCATCTCCATCGACACAGGAGGGGATTCGGTCCCTTTTTGTATATTTCTATTGTCGGAGGCCAATTCGCCCCCCATCCCAGCTTTGATCGTCGCTAATCCCTGATCGGGGAGGTGGGAAGAAACAAGTAAAACAACAGCGCCTACTCGCCTAGATTATGCGCATCCAGAATGACAGGACCGAGATAGTCCGCATAAGACATGTATGCGATGGCCCAGCTGAGATGCGAATGGGGACGTCGATTGGCTCGCAGCAGGTCGGACTAGATCTCCAGTGCCCGTGGATCTGCGATGCGAGCTTCCTATTCGGGATGGATTCCAGGGTTACTGCTATTGATCGGAGATCGGGAGGCCATTACCAGCTGGGTAGCTGGGGCCCCTGAGCGTTGTGCGTGGAGGCTGTGAGTTGCATTTGCCTCATACCAAAGCATGTGCCGGGTCCCACGTGATGGCGACATGTCTTATAATTTGCTGCGAGTCCCTGCCGCAGAGGCAGCCGAGCAGCGTGCGGCTTGTTCATCACCTTGACTGGATATGACTGGGTTTGCTGACCTTAGCCCGCAATACGAGAACCAAATGAACCTTCCGCAACCTATATTGATACTCTGTACAGTACTAGCTTACGAATATAGAGTAAAGTATGGTCATTAACTGGTTATAACACGATTATAGGACATACTACCTAAGTCGGGAGAAGGTAACCTACGGTATAAAGCTCACATGTAAGTGGGTTATTTGCCGCTCTGAGGGCTTAGTGTGTATGTTAGGTACACTGGGGATGCGTTCGGTTTCGGTCACCAACTTGTGACCCGCCTGGTATTGAACCATATGAACATTGCGCAGGATAAGATCAGTTTGAATATCAAACATTATTACTATTACGAATGGAGTATTCGAGATATCATTAATCCCAACCACACCTGGCAGTGTACATAATGGCCCACTTCAACTTCTATGAAATGTCCATCCCATGACCACGCCGTGTGCCACCCGAATCTCATGATACATATCGGTGTGCTACATTCTATCTTCACTTTAACAGTTCACATTTCTAGAATATAGTATCATTAGATTCCATGTCACTAAAAGTTATGCTGTCTCAGCCAATATCAGTATGTCAGTCCAAGTAATGTTGATTAAGCAGATCAATGCGAAAGAACCGAAGTTCCTCTCTTGTTCCGCTACAAGCAGGGGCTCAAATAGTCATCATGTCCTTACCTCTCAAGCAGGAGGTTCACGAGCAATACATTGAAAAAAGTAACCTTAAAGACATGGCACTCTACAATGACCTGAATGTTAGTGCATGGCGATGAATGGATGCATCTGGCTTAATCACGATGTCTATGCAGTCGCTCGACTCTTCACCGACAACGGCCGAGGTCAACTTCGCTACCGTATGCTTATCTTCTCTTTTTCTAAATGTAACAAGCCCTCCTCAAGCTATCAGACTACCTCATATTGTGGTCTTTCACTTGAGAATTGGGTTGACATTAGCAACTGAGATTAACACTCGCCAACAGCACCTATAAGCAGCGGTGCCGTACGACATGGGCAACGAGTAATAGGTTGTTACAGTGTTACTCATTGCATCCTACTTCCTCCGGAGAACGACATATGCTATACAGTCACAGTCACCTGCCGTTGTACCCGGAGACTAAGTAGCACATATCCCTCGGGAAGCAAGTCCACATCGAATCAAGCCTATTGACATGATGTTTCTCAATGGAGGTGACGTGGTGAAGTATATAACTAGGATACTGGAGTCTTCTTATCTGTGACGGTTTCATGGTCATGATCGGAGCAGATGTCCAGTACGCAACCAAATGGTTGATATGGTTCCAGTGCGCATCTATAACTCACCAATTTCCCCAAACCCCCCAACACGCGTCGATGCATGTGAGCTTATATTGCTGTTATGCTACCAAATGTGAGGGAAAGTGGCGCTTCTTGGCTTTGCCATACTGAAAGCGTACCTACCTAAACTCACATGTTGTAATAACTGGAAACTTCAGCATCTGTTACTGCTACTCATTCCTCAACATATCGGCTTGGAAGTAGGTTGCGAAGAAGGTGTTCTCATTATGTTAGAAGTCTCCGAATACTTTTCTTGAGTCTGTTGTTTTGTTTCATTACCTAAAAGTTGCTACTGCTGCTTTATAACCTTAAGCATGTAGTTGATAAAACAGATGCAATGTTTACTTATATATTATGCCTTGATTAAATCATCTACTTAACAAGTAATAACTATCATATACCTCAACTGTTTTTAATTAGGTTCTATATAATCTATTAGCAATTGTGTAATAAATGAAACATATCTTCTATGAATTGTATAAAAGATTAATATAGATACAGGGGTGAGATGTTACAAAGGGCACTTGCATTCAATTTTCACACTATAGTGACTACACTGCCTAAGGTACCTAGTGTCTCAAGCACCATGCTAATCTAATCAGCTTCTGCGAGATTAAAAGGCTGCCTAGGTAGGTAGGTAGTACACTGCAAGCTCCAGGCTAGATAGAGACAGTAAACTGCCAATTGGGACCTCAACTTGGCAACCTTGCCTAGTAGGTACCCCTGGCCCCATTTGCGAATCGTCATAGGGGTATTCGGGTATTCTGCTTGCAGAGCCACATCATGGCTTAGTGGCATTGATAGCCTATAGGTACCTACATCAGGCACCTGCGCCTGCTAAGGTACGCCGTCACACGCCCCGAGTCTAGTACACGTATCTTGCACTAGTACCAATGCAGTTAAACGGCACCCATCTGCGCCAAGGCTGCATGTATCACGGCTGCGTCTGCCAACGATCCCGCCGCAACTGACTGACTGACAGGCTGACAGATTACCTATAACTTACAACTCGCAAGTTCGCAATCGCAATCAACGACGCTTGATACTTACCTACACCTAATACCTACATCCCCCGGTCTTGTGCTAGCCCGTGCCGTCCCTCGTCCTGACTGGTACTACGCCGTCACCATCCGGAATCCCAACGACCACCCAGCGCCGCGCGTCGCTGGTCTTGCACAAGTTGCACAACCAACCAACAACCCGAACCGACGACCCGATCGATACCCTCCCATTTCCATTTCCGCTGCCGCCCCATCTATCCATCTCCCGCCCGTCATACAATCCTCCGATCCTCTTCATCATGTCGGGAAATCGCAACTATGATTTCTTGGTAGGTTCCACCACGCCCTTTCGAGCATCGCACAGAAGACCCCTTATATCCCCCCTCCAAGTACATTGTGCATCCGGCACACCGGAATGACGAGTGCGAAACCGTATTGGAAGAGAACCGTGACTGATTAGCGATGTGGCGGGGATAGATTAAGCTCTTGTTGATTGGTGACTCGGGCGTGGGCAAGTCATGCTGCCTGCTACGGTTTAGCGAGGACTCTTTCACGCCCTCTTTCATCACAACCATCGGCATCGACTTCAAGATCAGGACCATCGAGCTAGACGGCAAGCGTGTGAAGCTGCAAATATGGGATACCGCCGGCCAGGAGCGATTCCGAACCATCACCACAGCCTACTACCGTGGCGCTATGGGCATTCTCCTCGTCTACGATGTCACCGACCAGAGATCATTTGAGAGTAAGCCTACCTACCTGTACATGCATTACCTCGTGTTTCTCAACTGCGCGCCACACATCCAACAAACCCCCTACCGGCCATCATACATGATCTATGATGATTCGTGATGTAGGCTCCAGGGAGAAGCCTACTACCCCCGACACCGCTTGCCAACCAGATGTCCCTCGCCGAGTCACGTCATACCTGCTAACACAAGGATCCTTTCTACGCAGACATCCGAACATGGTTCGCCAATGTGGAGCAACACGCCACCGAGGGTGTCAACAAGATCTTGATCGGCAACAAGTGCGACTGGGAAGAGAAGCGCGTAGTATCGACGGAGCAGGGCGAAGCTCTAGCGAACGAGCTGGGCATTCCTTTCCTCGAGGTCTCGGCCAAGAGCAACATCAACATCGACAAGGCCTTCTACAACCTAGCGGCAGACATCAAGAAGCGGATCATCGATACCTCAAAGACAGACGCGTCCTCCTCCGCCGTCCCCGTCGGCCGTGCAGCTACCGAATCCGGCGGCGGCAAGTGCTGTTAAAGAACAGAGAAGCACCATGTTCTCAAAGGGTTGGACCACCTACAACCACTGCCGGAGGGGAGATACGAATATTTGACGACAGGAAGGAGGCAGAAGGGGATTGAAGACATAAATTATATGAGCAGGCGCCCTACCGTTGTTGCCGTCCATTGAGCTTGTTGGTATAGCTTCAAAGTGCGGAAGGGGGGCTTCAGCGTTGATACCACATGCGTCTTTTCAGTTGTCGAGACAATCGATCCAGTGCATGGGTTACCAAGAAAGAGAGAAATAAAGAGTGCGTGGGCGAGAGCGCAAAGGAGGGGCTCCCGGATATCAAAGTGTGTGGTCTCGTCCTGTATCATCAATCACCAGAAGGAGAAATCTCGTCTTCTAGGGGTGATCTGACTAGGAAGATGAAGCGTGCGTGCTTCAAAGATGGGTATTTCCAGGGAGCATGAGAGAGTGAGCAACCGCACACTGTTTTGCCCAACCTATGGGAATCCACCTGGGGCGAACAAGCATTATCGTATGTCGGAGTTTGGTTGATATGGGCCTTAATACAGTTCATTTTTCTAAGTTGCTTGCCCCCTTTCACCATGGATATGTTCTCGATGACTACCACCTTATGTCTTGCGAAGTCTTGTGATGTAAGTTTATGACTTGAACATTGCTGGTTTGACATTGTCGTTGCTACGGTATGTCTATCATGCATCTTCAATGTCTAAATGCTGGGCAGAGCTTGTCCATGTTACCAAAGAACAGTTGCGTTTACGATCCTAGACTCCTCTCGCAAGGACCGCTTTTCTTTTTTGTGCTTTCCTCCGCCGCCCACCGTCAGCTTCAGCTCGCGGCGATGCCAGTTCTGCACAAACCGGTAGGCTTCGGCTTGGTCCATAAACGGTATGACGAACCGTGGGTATTGCCTCTGCTTCTTACTGTTCTCGAGGTTTCGGATTTCATTGACGGCATCCTTCAAGCTCACCCAATCGGGGTCCAAGCCATTCGCATCCTGATCCTCCTCCCTCCCCGCGTCTTGCGTCGAACTCTCATCGCCGGATGAGGCCTTCTTGCTCGCACTCGCATCCACATCCACATCCACACCCTCACTTGCACCATCTTCATTCTCCAGCGTAACCTTTTCCTTCCCCCTTAAGACACTCTTTCCAAACGGCAGGATCCCGTTCTTCAGATCGGTGATCCGCCAGGCGAGATTCCTCCTCGTCCCGTCGTCCTCGATAACGCGCTGCAGGTTCTCGAGCGCCAGCCTTCCGCCGTCGAGCCTCAGGTGGACGAGGTACTTGGATCGGGCGCGCGTGGCCAGCTGAGCGCCGAAGTCGCCGTCGAGATACAGCTCGGCGATATGCTCGGGACTCGCGCTGGAGAGATGCACGCTCAGTTTCTGGGACGGCGGCACGAGGGTGAAGGAACGCACGAGCGCGGCCACGTCCTCGCCTTCGGGCGTGAGGCGCAGCCCGAGGGGCAGCGGCGGCTGCCCTCGCGGCGAGAACTCCCGCCGCGTCCTGCCGGTGCCCTTGCCCCTGTGGTGGGCGCCGGGCAAGTTGGCCTTGCCCAGGTCCCAGAGCTGCTCGAGACGATCCTTGTAGGAGGCGGCGGCGGCGTGCGTGTCAAAGAGGATGAAGTAGTGGCCTTTGGGCTCGAGAGTGTCGGGGTTGCGGGCTTGGATTACTGGGTGAGGGTAAGGATTAGTCTGGTTGTCTCGGAAAACTGGCAGGGTTGTGTGCCTCGCTCGTGTTATTGTTGTAGTTAGTCAGTGGTTCGTTTAGCTTACCTTTCACAATACCGCCGACCCAGCCCTCGACGTGCTCCCCCTTCATACCCAGACGCAGGAAGTCGCTCTCGACCAGGTTCTTGCTCGCGGCCCCGAGGACCAGCATGCCCTCGGCGCGGTGGGCGTGCGAGTGCAGCTCCAATTGCTCCTTTGACACGGCACTGCCGGGTGTTGTGTCAAGGCGAAACAGCTCGTCTAGGTCGTCGGGTACGGTGAGGCGGGAGGGCTCGGCGTCGTCCTCATCGCCGAAGAGCGGGGATCCCCAGGTGTTTAGGGGCGCATTGTCGCCAGCGTCGGGACCAGAGGCAGAGGCAGAGGCAGAGGCGCGGTTCGACTCGGCTGTACGCAACTTCTTGGCCTCGTCTGGGAAGAGCTCCTCGAAGAGGGACGGCTTCTGACTCGGCGGAGCTGCAGGCGAAGACGATTGCTTGTCTTCCTCTTCTGGCTGTCGCTCGCTGTCGCTGCCGCGGGTGGTGGGGGTGCCGTCGTCGCTGCGATTGCTCCGGCGGCCGTTACCGCAGTGAAAGGCTGAGCGAGGGGTGATTGCTGGTCGCCATGCTGCAGTTACTGATCGCAAGAGAGGCCGATGGAGCTGTCGTGCGAGCATGAGGCGACGTGCTGCTGTGCGCTGCACATTGTAAAGCTTGGATGCTGGGTTGGAGGAGAGACGGGCGGCCAGGATCAAAATTGTTGACTTTTAGATAGTGGTATATACAGTATGGTGATTGAAGTCGCACTGTCCCCGCATCCCTCAAAGGAACATAGTAGCTTTCCCAGCCAGTACGTAGACTTTTCCAGCAACGCAATGTTGGCCTCACTTGTTGAACAATAATTCAATTTGGCGGTTATCATGCCCATGCTCCCAAATGTCGAAAATTGTTACCACTGAGACAACAGAAGCTTATGCGTAGGAAATCTCAATCAGCATCATGAGTATCAGATACTCGTATGAACGATGCAACTAGAACCAAGGACATGTCCACTTATTCGGCTAAGCATGGTTGTTACACTTACAACCTCAAATCTCGACCACAGTGATTGGGTATTTAGAGGAATTATACAGAACCTTAGCCTCTCTTCCTCACCGGCAATTTTGCTTGTAAGTCATGACTGAAACAAAGCCAATTTCCTGGGTTCCTAATGCCAGCTGCAGCCAGAATGAAGGACGAATACAAGACACGCATCCAGCCAACGGATGTGGCTGGGCAGAAAAATCCAACCCACAAGAACGCCGCTAAAATATTTATTCACCCTTCAACCTTCGCCCAAGCTGGCTTCACAACGGGTGCCTCATGTCGCGTCGAAGCAAATGGCGTGCAGCGGGAGGCGGTTGCTTGGCCCGGCGACTCCAAGGTCGCTAATAACATCGCCTCCATCAGCCGGGTTTTCCAGAGCGTCGCAAATCTCGAGCTAGGCCAAATCATCAAAGTGGTTCCTGGGGCCCTTGTTCCCAGTGCTCAGATCGTTACGATAAGAGAGACAACTTCTGATATACCTCTTCTCCCTGACATGGGGGTTGAGCACGAGCGGTGGAAGTATCATCTGGAGTACAAGCTTGGTGGGCTGAAAGCTTCCCCTCCTTCTCGACTATATATGCTAATGGCAGACTTAGAGCTCGCGGATTATTTACTCCCTGGCACTCCATTCGATGAAGTGTTCCTGAGGGGCTCGCAGCGCTCATTTGTTATTGAATCGGTAAATGGTAGTGCAAAGGGGGTCGCAAAGTACGATCCCACTACTACGGTTGTCGAGATCACCAACGATGAAGTGGCTGCCAATGTGGGCAAACTTCAGCTCGAGCCACTCCCAAATATGGCCAAGCAGATTGAGCAGTTGAATGATTTCTTCGACGAGTATGACATTGACCTGGAGCATAACGCAGTGCCCCCTTACACATGTGGGGTTGTCATTGATGGTAGCCATGGTACCGGCAAAACGATGCTCCTCGACCATATCGCCGCAACGCGCTGGGGCCGAGTGGTGCATGTTACGGATGATGATAAACCCTCCGCGATTCAAACAATCTTCGAAACTGCCGTAGACCAGCGGGGTGCGACCATAGTCATTCTGGACGACATTACTACACTGATAGGTAAAAACAATCCCCATCGCCCTGGCTACGTCAAAGCGATCAAATATGGTCTCGATCTGTTAGCCAAGAGGGCGCAAACAGACAATAAACGTCCCAACGTCCTGGTTGCGGCGACATGTCTCGACTATTTAGACGATATCCCATATGATCTACAGCGTCCTGGGCGATTTTGGCAACACATCAGCCTCACAACACCAGACGTCTCTGGGCGAGCGGATATCCTACGCTCTATGAAGCCCCCTTTCTCCCCGCAGGATTTCGATAGCTGTATAGCAGATCTTGTGGAACGAACACATGCATTTACTGGTGGTGACCTACGCAATCTGCTTGCCAAGGCTATGCAGGCACGAAGAAAACGAGCAGCGCCGCGATTAGACCTACCTCTTGAGAAGCAGGATGTCGCGAATATATTCAAGGAGGTTCGGCCCTCTGCGATGAGAGATATCAATCTCAAGCCTCCGACAATACACTGGAGTGACATTGGTGGATACGAGGATGTGAAATTGGCTCTCCAAGATGTGCTTAGAACTCCAGACGTACGTTCAACACTTACTTGGTGATTTTCCAGTTGTTCCGCTAACAAGATGACATCACAGGGCCTCCAGGAGAACCGCTGGGTACCGACGAAGGGTGTACTCCTGTACGGACCTCCGGGCTGCTCCAAGACCATGACGGCGCAAGCCATGGCCACCGAGACCGGCTTTAACTTTTTCGCCGTCAAGGGCGGAGAGCTGCTCAACATGTACGTGGGCGAGACGGAGCGGTCGATCCGCAACATCTTCAAGCGCGCGGCCGAGGCGAGCCCGAGCATCATCTTCTTCGACGAGATCGACTCCCTCGCAGGCACCAGATCGAGCGGCTCGGGTGGCGGCGGTGGCGGCGGTGGAGTCCAGGCCGTCACCACGCTGCTTACGGAGATGGCTGGTTTCGAGGAGCGTGGCAATGTCTTCGTCCTCGCTGCCACGAATCGACCCGACGCGCTTGATCCTGCTCTCTTGCGCCCCGGTCGTTTTGATGAGTTGATCTACGTGCCTCTGCCGGATGTGAAGGCGCGTGAGGCCATAATTTCCAGGATGTCGAAGAAGCTGATGTTCAAGGACATTGATGTAGAAGAGTTGGCACGGATGACGGAAGGATACTCAGGGGCTGAAGTGTCGAATATTTGCGGCAGTGCGTTTAGCAGGACCAGGGTAGATGGAGACAATGCCACTGCCATGGAGGTGCTGAAAGAGAAGATCCGGAATACACCCAAGGGGGTTACATATGAGCATTTGAGTCACTTCAATAACTGGCATAATGCGAGAAAGGGTCTATTTTAGAATATACACAGGTTTTGCGATAAATAGAGGAATAGGTGCTATCTCGTCTCATGACTGACAAGAATACCCTTCCTTCCCTTGATGAATAATCACCTGACGTCCATCATGTTGCCTGGGCTATTCTGCCTCTGTCAATCTCATCACCAGCATTTGCAGCTCGTAGAGTTGCGGGGCATGATTCTCCCTGCAAAACCTTAGCTGAAACCCCAGCGAAAGTCATGAATGGCTCCCTTCCACTGTACTCAGATCAATGACCCCTGCCTATTCCGCCGTCAACGTCACTGTCCTACGAGTCCGTTTCATGACACGATCACCATGGCTACGACGACACCGGTTAACAAGCGCAATATTGCCACGACCCATTGACTCGAGCTCGTTGCTACAATTACATCTCTGATGAAAATTGAATGGAAGCTGTAGGTTGTTGCAAGCAACAAATGGGAGAGCAATCAATGTTGCGACGTCAGAATGACCAATGCCGAGCGAGGCAGATATGAGATCGAGTCCTCCGCGACGCTGCAGAAGGGTAAAAACACGCGGCCCTCGGATGTAAGTGACCATCCAAGGGAGTTCATCGCACGCTACCCAAGCGAATTGCGACTGACAAAGTACATTGAGGGCCTTAATCGGATTAAGCTTGGCGACGGTGGCTAATGGCCGATTACACCTCCAGCTTTGAGTTCTGATTATAGAGTTCAAGCATAAATGTACGGCTACACCGGATTTGATGAGCTGTAGTGACCAGTAGATGCCTCTCAAGCCTCTTACCTAGGTAAGTAGGTATCAGCCACATAGACGAAGGCAGCTCATATGCAGGCATCAAGACCTGCCCTCCTCGTAAGACGGAGTTGACTTCTCCTTGAACAAGAAAAGAAATGCGCAGATCTCATATATTACCTGCAGCAAAATATTTCCGAAAAGTGACTAGTTACTATATAATTAATCCCTTACTACCAACCACAAAAAAGCCAATTCACACCGCTTGTAAATCGAACTGTAGCACTGGATGGATGCGTGCGTCTTAATAGGTGTTTTATCATCAGCTGCATATGGCTCGCACTCTACCTACTTCCTGCTGTACGAGGCATCTATTATCTAAGACATTGTCTTGGCGCAGTTCGTCGAGATGTGTGTCTTTCAGGGATAGTCGGTGAAGACACTCCGCATAGAGTCTTGGCGCATCCCGGAGATCCTGGGCTGATATCTTTCCTGTGCGGGTAATACTCATATAGACTAACTGACCTAGCGAGGTGGTGGACAGAAAAAACTAGACACCTGATCGGCAGTCTGGCCCCACAGGTACTTCTGGAGCTGGAAAACTTTCTTCCGTAGATTTCCGTTTTTGGTTATAATTGAAGCTATTCCGACCTTTATAGCTATATTAGAGCTAGATAAAAGCAACCCAAGTAGCTTTTAATATCTTATATGCTTGAATAATACTTAAGCTTTGTTCTATAGCGAAAACTACGCAAGGACTTCATTTTATTAATTATGCCTCTGTTTAGATGCTGCAATATTGAGGGTGGCAATAGAGGTCACTATAGTGGGCCTGCCAAGAGGGAGTGTCTAGTTTTTTCTGTCCACCACCTCGCCTAGGTATCCTACCAGATGCCTAGAAAGTACGAAGATTACCATATCCGGCGCATGTCGGAACCACCAACAAGCAAAAGAGTGTAGCATATATTATGACTTGATTTATACCGCAAAGAGAATCGTCACTTGGTAGAATAGTAGAATAGTTGAATAGTAGAAATCTGATCTCAGTCTTAGCTCGGCGTTTTCAACTTGCCTACATGTAGATGTAGGTACATACGTCAATACTTCCCCCACGTGAGGCGGTTTGCTGGTCAGGTTCTGGTGCTGGTAGGCCCTAGCGTGCCCAATCAGCCCCCACCGGTGGCTAGCTGCAGGAGGCTATAGCGCTCGCTGCAGGCAGGTGCAGAGCGCTAGACGCGAATTTGACAGGTCGACGAGGGATCTGGGAGAGACCAGGCCCTGGAGGCCAGGGAAGACCCTGGCTGCATGAAGTACCTACTGTACAAGTCGATAGCTGAATTGCATCATCCATGCTTTATTTGTCCATGCCTTGTCCCTGCCACCTGCACCTGCATCTTTGCATCCATCTTTTGTTCCGCCCTCGACCAAGAACCTCGAAGCCTATTCGAGTTTGACCATCCCGTGCAACAGTGGTATTGTTGAAATATCCAACCACGTCCGACACCTAGAATTCCTCTTTACTACATTTACTACCTAAGTGATAAAAAACAACAACAAACTACCTACCGGCTCAGAAACGCCGACACACCCTACATACCTTACCTACCTACCTACCTAAGAACTGACACCATCCATCTCACATCAGTCACGAGTCACGGGGTACAGAACGCGAGACAGCGAAGCGAAGATCAACACAGCAGTCCCCGCAGCAGAAGCATACACCATACCATACACCATACACCATACGGGCACAGGATATAGCGTACGACATTACGGAAGAAGTCCTCCTGCCGAGCTCCCTCCTGTCTTGGTCTCGTTCTGTCCAGACTGTTGTCAATCCCCACGCCGCATGCATTTCAGCTTCTGGAGATCCTGATCAACAGGCGGCAAGAAATGACGATCACCGCCAAGTTTTGCATTGCATTCACCCTTGACACCATTACGCGGTGACAACTATCACCACCGCCACTATTCTAGCCGTCTACCGTCTATCCCTGGACGTGTTACTGGGCCTCGAGCCTTCTCAACTTTCCCAAGACACGGCTACGGCTACTTGCCCTCTGACGACGGAGGGAGTTGTGGGCCCATTCCCTTCAAAGACGAAGCAGCGTTGAATTCCAACACTATACGATTAGTCGCATCGATACACACATCTGCCGCTATTTGTACCGCCACCATGTCGTCGCTCGAGGCCAAGATCGTCGTGCTAGGGTCGCAAGGGGTAGGCAAGACCTCGCTCGTCACGCGGTACTGCAAGGGCGCCTTCAACCCAGCCCAAAACATTTCCACCGTAGGCGCAAGCTTCATGACGAAGCGCGTCGTGGACAGCGACACCGACACAACCGTGCGCTTGCAGATATGGGACACCGCCGGCCAGGAGCGGTTCCGCTCCATATCACGGCTGTACTACCGCGGCGCCAATGCCTGCATTCTCTGCTACAGCATAACAGACGCGAGCTCATTCACCGAGATGGGCATATGGCTGACCGAGCTGCGTCGCAACCTACCCCCCGACATCGTGCTGCATGTGGTTGGCACGAAAGCAGACATTGTGGCCCGCGACCCGACCCGGCGCGAGGTCCCTTTCGAGCGCTGCATAGCATACGTTGCAGAGAACCTCAATCCGGGTCTAGGCTCCACGCCACCCCCTACCGCAACACCGGGACTCACAAACCTCACCCTCCCACTCACCACCGCCCAGTCCTATACCACGACGTCGGGGACCTCGGGATCGGTCTTGACAACACCACTGGGGCCAGCCCCGTCGAGCGCACCGGAACCGCGCAGCCCGAGTAGCAAGCGGAGCAGCGGATTCTGGGGACAGGAGGTTGGGTGGGACGCGTGCCACGAGATCAGCGCCGAGAGCGGCGAGGGCGTCGAGGAGGTGTTCCGCGTGGTGACACGCAAGCTCGTCGAGCAAAACCGCAAAATCCAGCAGGCCATTCTGGCGGCCACCTCGACCCCCGGGCTCAGCACGCCCGGCACCGGCCTTCATCCTGAGGCCGAGGGATACTTTGACGGCGTCAACGCGAGGGGCTCCGGCGGCGGTAGCTTTCGCGTCGGCCGGGATCGCAGGAGCTGGCTCTTCTCTCCCGGCTTTTCGCCCGCTCTGGCCGTGGACCACGCGGCGATCAGTGGTGGCGTCAACCAGCAGACTGGCGACGTCCATGAAGGGAATAAGAGAGCCAAGAGATGTTGCTAGAAAGGTGCTAGAATGTGTGTTCTTCTCATTAGGACAGTTATGGCTGCTTACACGATGTGGAGATATTACGGCGTTGAGTCACATGAAGATACCCCGGTTGTTGATTCTCTTTACTCGTTACACGCTACGTCATTCCGATCCAGCAGATCGGTAGTAGCTGGAGGTGGGAGGAAGAGTGGTGGAATGTTGGTAACAAATAGGATTACGGCGTTTTACTGTAGCACATGCAACTTGTGTCTGGGTATTGTTTTCACGGGTTTACACGGCACGGATCAGGTATGGCTGGCTGGCATGGCATGGCATAGCATGGCGTTTTGGTATTGAGCATTGATAGTTTTGTACTGGCACAGGTATATTTAGGTTAAGCTAAGAATCTGCAAACGCAAGCGTGTCCTCTTTCAAAAGATACTTTCCTCTGTATACTGTCTGTGCTGCCTTTGTCTGAATTTGGTAGACTTAACACCTAATGGACAAAATGTTCTCGCTTCTCTCGAGGCATTTCTCGTACATGTCGCTTGGTCTTCCCGAAAGAGTATCCCAAATCCTTTATATGAATACGAGTTATTCCTTTTCGAGATCTACGCTATTTAGTTGCTGCCGGCGTAAAGGTCGAATCTCGGCTGTGATACTCCTGGGCGGTCGAGATAACATATATCGTATGTCAGTGAATGATCTTCCATGCCCTGCCATAGACGTGGCTATTATATTACCCACTATACTAGTAGATGGGACATCTAACGGTAGGATTTTTCTGCTGCGAGCTTTTATATAGTTCTTACGAGCCCACTTTCTACCCATCGGGACATATCTTATTCCCCCATTAGCCCATCTAAGAACTAATACCTAGGTAAATCAATGGTAATTTAAGATGACTGGAAGTCTTCAACATACCTCGTACACACGTCGGCATATTTCGAGCTTCCCCGTATGTTCAGTGCAGGTTGGCTAGGTTCACAGATGGGTACTTAAGGTACCTAGGGACGTACCTAAGGTCCTCCATTGCCTCTCTTCCTCTCCTACTTTCCTACTCTCACTACCACTCACTCTCTTCCGGCCTCCTCCGCCTTTCTAGTTCTAACTAATCTACCACCCTAGCAACTAGAAGCCCTTCTCGCCGCAACGGAGTATAACAAGATGCCTGTCCATCAAGCTGCTAAGTCTTCATATCTCCCTCGGCGCTCTTGAGCAACGGAAGCAAGTACACTAGTAGTCCGTAGAGCAAATGAATCTGAAGCTGACTGATTCACTTCCCATTGTTTGTATTATCAAAGGCCATCTGGGATTAATCTCCTGCCTACCTAAGTACTTACCTAGAGAATGGAGTGACCTGCAGGACCTGGTTTGGTACGGTATTGTCCCGTAAGCTTTGGGTGAAAGTGCGAATCAAAACATTCAGACTTTATTGAAGCTATGCACTCGTGTGACTAAGAATCGCGGCATTCCGATATGTTGCCGCTATAACGCAAATCATCACAGTTGAGCCATAGCTTCGAAGACATGAGGTTATCTGGTGGTACGCACCAAGCAAGCCATCTTTTAACCGTAGAGTTCCAAGCCTACTCGGTTGTCGAGTTGATCATCCTCTTCTCCCACTCTTTTACTGGATTGCTTGGTACCTTCCCCTGAATATATAAACTTGCTTGGCTTTCAAAGACCACATCTCGAGCGAAAATGGAATCCTTGCTCGCCTTACTCATTCGCTGACATTCTTGTCCGTAAATTGAGAACTTTGCTATAAGGCCATGCTCCTCACTATACACTGAACTACTAATGTAGTCGACATACTGGCTAGGAGCATTACGTTCTCGCAAGAACTCTAGAATGTCGGCCCACGAACCACTCATCAGGTATCCACACCAATGTAAGTCGACATGATGGCCTAGAAGGTTCACCACCGCCTTGAGCTCCTCGTCATGGAAAGGGCCGTTGAATTTCAAGCGTTGCAAGTTAGGCCAGGTATTCGCCAGCAGAAAGGAGGCCATGCTGCGAACTGGCGTGAAGTCATCGTTTCCCATCGAATAGAAATCCAAGTCGATTTCTTGCAGTGAACTCGTGCTTAAGATATCAATTAGGAATCTTGAAAGATAAAGCCACTCATCGGGCGTCCTTTTGGTCCAATATCTATCCCAATCTGTCGTCTTGGGGTGGAAGTGGACAATCTGAAGCTGTCTCAGCGCTTCTATGTCGATTAATGGCGTTCTCGACTCCAATGACAACATCGACGGCGACGGTGTTTTTATATCAAGTCGCCTTAGAGGAATTCGCACTTTTCGCATCGACGAAAGCACTTCGCCGATGAGATGGAAGGGTGGGGGTCCTAGCTGCTGTCTCCGGGATTCCGACCAATTTGTAGGCGCCACTAGACGATGCAGTAAACAACTTGGTTGATCCAAGTCTCTCGGGCAAATTGCCCCCTTAGCATATCTAGAAACCATATATCCATCATCAACCGTAACCCAATGTGCATTGGGCATCCTCAGCATCGCAGAGGCGACCTCTTGTGCGAAAGAACCAGAGCGCTCCTTATAATCTCCGTAGAGTGTGAGTTATCGCTCAAAGGCTTTGTATATGAGGAGTTGATCCGCGCAGTTCACGTCTAGCCCCCGTAAGGTCAATAGATCCCAAGATTCACATAGTAGTGTAATCCTTTCAATAGCTTTCTCATACGTCTCGACAGGCATATCACAGGACTGCCTTCCCTCGACAAATCGACGCCATTTTGCATTTTGCCGGATCAGCTGCAATTGCCAATGGACAACAAATGTTTATAAGCTGTGGGCGCGGAACGAGTCGTAGAATGGTGCAAGGGACAGAGTGACAGCTTTGATGCCTTTGGATATGAAGGGATGGCGTGAGACTTCGTCGAAGTGTGCAAGAGATTCACAAGTGAGGTCAATTCTGACATGAGAGAGCAGAAGGCGCGAGCTCAGGTCATGAAAACGGTGACACGTCAACCTGAGGCTTTTGATTGATTGCACGTCGCAGAAGATGTGTTCGTGAAGCAGCAGGTCTGAAGGTATCCAAGCGTGCCCTTTCACGAAGTCGAAAATGACCATCAGTAGCTCGTTGGGGAAGTCTAGGATTCGAAGATGCCTCGATTTCGACTTAGAGCGTTCTTCAAGAGAGGTAGGAGCCAAAGCCCTCGAACGTCTTAACATCTTGACGATGGCGAGCTGGCTGGGATGTTCGAGGGCTAAACGCAGTTTGTTGACATGTCGGAATAAAATATCCTTGGCGTTGTCACATTTGCTAATCATCTTTGCTGATTTAAAGCAGTGAGTTGGTTGACGAAGAACAAGAGCAGGTCTTCTGCGCACGTATCGTGGCTTTTAATACATATATTAAGAACATACCTAGGCATTGATGTAGGAATGCTCCGTGATACGGATGGAGCATGCAGCTGTTTAAAACCACGTGTATGAATAATCACTACAAATATGTCAGTGAGACAAGTCACAAAATAAATGGTTACCTTCACATGCAAATAACGTATAATATTAACTAACCATGTCGCCGAAATTATTGTCCTACAATTTGGAGTTAATCTTAGTCTTGTTTCGTTTGGTATTCCCGAGGCGCTAACTGTGGCTGTAGCAGACATAGCATCCATCAATTGCCTTATGCTAGACGACGGAGATCAAATGTCGCCATACCTAGGCGAGAGCCCAGGCACTATGTATCATCATACCACTACTTACTTACCTACCTAGGTAGGTTTCCTGATTCTCCTGTTACATCATATAACATTATGTGGGCAAGGAGCGTGGGTCAATAATAACTTATCCATTGGCGTTCCCGATGTTTCTTGCGTTTTTTTTTTCTTGCATGCTTTATGCTTTGCAATCTCCGCCTCATTCCTCATTTTCTCCACGATTTCGTATGCCGTCTATCACCAAATTTCATTATCACAATAGGCCCCATTCTGACCGTGCCTAGGCTCGGGGGAGTCATATTAAGTGTCCGGGTCCGAGGTGCCACATAATACATGAGATACTTCCAAGCAGGTTCTTCGTACCTAGGTAGTTTATACCCCGTAGAAAGTAATATATAATGTTTATTGTTTTCTTATTCAACATAGTTTATTGATTATACAATAGTTATTCTATAATTAAAGAAATATTTATTATACTATATGCCGACATCTACCTCTACTCAACTAGGTACGCCTATACCGGACACTTAATCTTACCCCCATATGCCAGGCTATGAGCAGCCAAGCTGTGCCTGTGCTCGAGGCAATTCCCCAAACAACAACACCTGCGTTGGCTCGGCTACTTTAAGGCTGCAGACAAGACGAGAGTACTTTTGTGCCACGGCGCAGGTGTGCGAATATCTTTAATAGTTACCTAGGTACTGATACCTACAACCTACCCAAAGTGCATACCCATCCGTGCCTGATCAACCTACAGTGAACAAGCTGGGTAGCTTGAAGTATGCCGAGGTGTGTACTATGTTTGTTCAGATAGTGCCCGGTGCGGCTTGATGAAACGCCTGCTTCGTTGAACAACAATGTCCATTCGGCTGCGAGTCTTTCTACGACCAATGTGGAACGGAGAGATTGGGTTTTGCAGAGTGTTTGACACAGATGGGCGCCGGCTTGTACCTCCGATGATAGCCGATACCTTGACTACAATGGAAAATCAAAAGCCATTGTCAATCCCCCAGATTCAGACACACCCAAAAGACAGTCAAGCCCGTAGGCTAGCTAGTGATAGTTCATAGGTAACACCCGCGCAGATAAATGAATGGGATGATTGGTATTCAATGACCAAAGTCCTCCTCACACATTGACTGGTCATTCAACTTGGCAAGAATCTTATTCTCATTCAATTATATACATGCGGCCTATGCCTTTGCGATGTTCACGAAGACAAAGGTAGGGTTGCCTGGAGTCGCATTCTTGCCCTCTGTCTCATCCTCCGTCATGGTTACTTCAACGTCTTCGAGTTTGGGAATAGTCTGCTTCAAGCTCGGAATAATCTCCCTCAACGTCTCGGCCTCGTCGAAGGGTAGGCGGCTCGAGAAGACGTCGCCCGGCTTCTCACCGGAATCAAGGCGTTTCTTTAAGGCCTGAACAAAGGGCATCGCCTTCTTCATATCCTTCTTGTCGATCTGTTTCGTCAGATCCTTCACGTCAATAGCACCGGTGCTCTCGTGCTGTTTGGCCATGAGATTGATGCAGTTCTCCTGCCAGGCTGGGAAGGATGCGGCGACGGAGATGGTCAGCCGTTTTGGCTCCTTCGGATCGTAGCTGAGTGTTTTGCCTTTCGCAAGCTAAAACCGAGTTAGAAAGCTTTGGAAACGGATAGAATTCACATCAGAGATTTCACCTTCTTGATCTGGCTGCCCTCGGCAGAGGTGATGTTTCCAACAACGTTTCGCAGGTAGCTGAAAATCGACGATAGGATAGCATCAGGTGGCGATACCTCTGGGAACCTCGCGTTCTGAACAGAGTCTTTGTTGTGCAAGACTTCGCCCCATAAGTAAGCACTGAAATGGGGAGCTCTGCCATTCCATGTTAGGGGGTATTGTCACCGAATATGGAGAGGTAAACGCACATAGGGGTTAAGAGCAGAGCTTGCAACTCGATGTATCTCAATACCAGGTCACGGTGCATGCTGATACCCACAGATCTGGCCACGTCGCGGTACCAATCTCGAGAAGCGATCTAGTCACGTTGTCAGTTGCTGCTGGGATTGCTGCTGAGGTTTTCTCGATTCACTCACAAAGTCGTAATATCCGCTTTTCAGGGCAAGCTTGAAGGATGTGTCTACGTAACACGATTTGGTCTGAGCAACCAAGATATTCATCTCGTTTGAGAACAGCTTGTCGAAGAGGCCCCATTCGCCGGTCCTCAACTCAGGGTCATTTGCGGTATCTTGACACCATCGGCGCAACTCGAACAAGCGAAGAATGGTTGCATTAGCGACGGACTCTTCGAGGTTGGCATCTTCAATGCCATCACCACCATCTGCTAGAGAACTTTTCAAATTGCAAGTCAGCATAGACTTTCCTGGTATAATGCAAGTGGGAAGAAACAAGCGCGTCTTCGATATGGGCATTCATCTCAACTAAACAGGAAATTGACTGCATCAAACTCTTTTAAGTGAAGAGTCTGTCACTTACATTCGTGTAGCATCAGCGCCATATTTCTCAACGGCATCTCGTAGTGTCAAGAAGTTGCCTGTCGACTTGGACATCTTAACGGAGTTGAGAGTGAGATGGCCGTTAACGCGGATTCCACGTGGCCAGTATGGCTCGTCGAAAAGCGCAGTATGGTGGTAGAGGCAGAACATGAGGTGGTTGTTGATAAGGTCCTTTCCCGAGATTCTCACATCCAGGGGGTACCAATACGAGAATTCGCGCCTCATAGCGTCAAGGTCGGAGCGAGGTATGTCGCTGTCAACATCGTCCGCCCTTTTGAAAATATAGTTCCAGACCCCGTCGGCTGCCCGCTGGTCAGTAATTGCCTTTTACAGTAAAAGAATTGCTCATGAAACAGTGTTTTGCAGGTGTCTCGGGAGTAAAAATACCTGTTAGGGCAATTTATGCTCCCAAGACATGCTAGAAGGGGGAATGAATGACTCCAGGAATTGCATACTCATCTGGGAGGGTTGGATCGGTTTGGAGGACAAGCCGGGCTTTGTCCCGTAAATCCTACGTTGCCGGGTCAGAGTTCGCTCCGGGTATAATACTCGAAAGGGGAAACAGGACTAATTACTTACTCAGAGGAGAGGAAATGAGCCACGGTGTAGAATGCCATATAGATTGTCGAGTCCTTAATATGTAAGTAACTTGTTCTTGGACATAACGCTCTGATTGGTACTTACACTGAGAGATTCAACCAACTGGGATGCGTCCCATGGCAACTTCGTCCCCTAATATAGCATTAGCTTACGTTTTTACCTTAGCAACGCTAGACCTTTCTTACCAATCCAAAGGACCGGGAACAAGCCCACTGTGCTAGCCTACGATATCGCTGTCAGTGGTGTTCAATGCCTTGTGGTCATGAAGAAACTGACCAGTTGAGTGCTTGTTTCATGGCATGTTTTCCCTCCGGGAAGAAGCAATTGGTTCGGTCTGTCTCAATGGCATTGATAGTATCTTCGTACCACTTCTGGTCGCCTCCGTTTTCACCAGAACCTAGGAAGCGTCAGCTAATGAGTTGATGTATCGGGTCAAACAAACTCACCATAGTTGAAATACCATTGGTCCAGGTAGGCCTGTTGAACATGATATTCATATTAGTCTGCTGCAATTAAAGAATGTAAGTAGCCGAACTTACCGCAATGCATTCATCGCCAGATCGCTACACATGTTCTCATTAGTTCCCCGCTTGTAGATGATGTAGGCTGAGACGGGAGTACAGGGATATACTCACACTGATAACGACTCCGTCTGGTTCACCATAGTTGAAAGCCAAGCCGGAATCTATCAATTGTTTCTTGACTAAAGGTTTTGCCTCTTGAACAGACTTTCCCTTGAATTCGCCGTACAGCATGACACCAGAATAGAAGCCTTCCTTGTAGGCAGTTTCCTTCGCCTCTGCTAATTTCTGATCCTTTGGGCCGTTGATCTTCAAAGACTCGTAAAGTGACTTGGCTATTCTAAGTCAAGAGTTAGCAGGAGAGGGGCTACGTAAAATGAAGATCAGAGTGACACGTACAGATTGGACGTGGGCGTTTCAATGATCGGCAGGATATCTTCTACTACCCATTCTTTTTGGATGCCATGGAACTCTGGCTTCTTGGCTAGATCCAGTGTGGTCGCATAATCGTCCGGGCTGTCGGAAGGAACACACGTTACCACTCCTGTCCCTTTGGAGGCCTTGACCGTTGCCATAGGCAGAATTCTGATGCCTTTTTCGTGAACTGATAGAGGGGCATGGACCAGCGTCCCGACAACATCGGAGCCCTTGAGATCGACTACTGGGTAGTGCTCGCCCCAGGGGGTTACGCCCTGGAATGCCATCTGCAGTGTGTTAATGTTGGATTCGGAGTTTTGCTATCGCGCAGGAAGATGCTGAGGGTTTCTCCATATGTGTCGCTGGATGATCCAAACTATGACCACTTACTGTAAGAAAGTTAGTTGGGACCACCACCATGATATCATTGCATGTCACTGGGACTAGATTTGCACGTACCATTCTTAGCAGAACGCTCGCTGCAAAAGAAGAATTCATCCTCTCCACCTTCTTTCGGCACTCGGAAAATCTTGTAGTCTATCGTCGGTCCCACGAAACAACAGGTTTGACCGTACATAGTCTCAGGGCGAAGTGTAGCCGGGATGAAGTATACAGACGCCGATGAGGGGATCTTTTCGCCGATAATCTCCTTCGCCTTCTCGCACCATTCGAGTGTCTTCAGTTTCAAGGCGACGTATTCCTGCACAGCAATTCCCTCTCCGCTGCTTCGGTCGTGGTCCAAGCATGCCTGACCATCCTTGGGCGAGTAGACAGTGAAACGTTTGCCGAACTTGATCTTTTTGAGATCTTTGAGAGTCCTCATCTGCCAACTGACGAAGGAGTTGTAGAAGGGGTTGGCATCGGTCGTGACGAAAGACCTACGCCAGTCGATACGGGCGCCGACGCTTCTCAGGTCTGCTTCGCAATGTTGGGGGAACACTTGCAGCCAGTAATAGGGGTCGGCAAACTTGTGTATATCCTCGACAGGGATGCCAAGAGACAACATGATCTGCAGCTACGTCAGTCTTTTCCGACCCCAGAGATTCGTGGTTCCGAGATGACAAACCTCATACTGATATTTGGCGCCGCCCGACTTAGCGGCGACCTTGCTCTTGCTCCCACTGAATTTGGTCATGTCTGTCTTGGTAGCGCCAGGGTTGTCGGCCACTGTAAGTTGCTCGATCTCGGCGGTGGGGACGTTCTCGAAGTTCTGGCTAAACAGTTCGATCTCGCGCTTCAGCTTGTCGGCGGCGGCTTTGATGGGCATTCCCGTGCAATGGTATCCTTGTGGAAAGAGAGCTTTCTGTCCCATCATCCTAGCGAAGCCCGTCATGAACTCGACTCTGCAGGAGAGCGCGAGGCGAAGTCAGTAAATCGATCACATGTTCGCGCCTTCTGTGAGGAGAGATAAGGTATACGTACTTGGACCAGGTGAATGCATGGCCGGCACTGGAGAGGTCGCGTTAGATCTGGCGTTGTTGCCGAATTTTTGCTGAATGGGGGGGAATGAAAGAGTCAAATAGACTAACTGCAATGTCCCTGCGATAAATTAGATTCAATCGTTCGTTAGGACACTTCCCTAAGGAGACTTACCGTTCATGTACTGTTACAATATGGCGACGTTAGCCAGATTCACGATGAAATGGCACAGCAGGTGCTTCCTCGTGTAGGGGGAGGTTGACGGACTGGATATGCCATGGTAGCAAAGAATTTGGGGGGCTTCGGTTCGCCATCGGCCGGGGCATCCTGCTGGAAGAGTTTGGCATCGTCCCACTCCTTCTGGTACCGCTTCTCGTCGGCGATCAAGGTATCGCGCTTCTCGGTCTATCGAGCGGGCATGTCAATGTCAGTTGGTCGAGGGCGGCGCGGGGCAAGCGACGCACATTTTCCATCTTGGGAACGACCTTGGTGGCCGCATCATGGTCAATGGGCGTCACCATCTTGTCGCGCGATTCGGTTCGACGGGCGGGGAGAAGGCGACGGTTTGGAATGCGAAGCTTGTTGAGATAGCTGATGCTCCTTGGGAAAATAGAAACCTAGTATGACTCTTTGGGCGTGGGATAGGTAGTGGGATGGTGGGATGGTGGGATGGATGGTGGGGCACTTTTCCAGGTTGTCGCGTACCGTAGCAGATCTTACGGCACTTATGGCGGGGTAATTTACTTCCATGAGAAACCCAGCCTGGAAGCCAGTACCTACCGAATAGAAATACCTACATAACTGTACTATGTTCGCGGCTAATTCAGAGAGGCCTTAGGTATATAATAGAGCAACAAGTACACTCATATAAGAAGTTAGGTAGGTAGGCAGGCAATTTTCATCTTGGAAAACTTCAAACCGCTTAGGCTTGGTATAAAACAACTTAATTAATTAACATTATACATGCATGGCTTTATAATATAGGTCCTTTATAGATTTATTAACACTTGCTTTGCTTAAGCAGTGGTAGTAGGTAGGATCTTGATGAAAAAATCTTGGGACCGTAACAATAGCAAGCAAAAGTGAAACTCCGAATCGGGGAATCGAACCCCGGGCATGTCGGCACATCTTCACATCTATAACGTTTATTATAGACGGGTTGAGAGCGACATATGTTAGCCACTACACCAATTCGGATCAGTTGCTGACGGCATGAATCGAACATGCGTTTGCTCGGCCACAACGAGCTGTACTAACCACTATACGACGCCAGCTTGGTAAAGGAAACATGCATCAGCCGTGAATCGAACACGGGGCCCATCGATGGCAACGATGGATTTTACCACTAAACCACTGATGCTGTTGGTGGAAAATTCGCTTGCAAAGTCGGCTCATGTACCTAGCCTGGCATGTGCAACTTGTGTGCGGCAATGCCGCTAGCATCTATCGTGTTAATGCCGGGTTGCTGTAGCATATATTGTTAAATATGGCCGTGGCGACTACTCTCTGCTCTGAGTCTTCGTCTATTGCTCAAACCTTAAGATTTGATTGACGTCGCTCAATGCGCATATTGATTCTTTGGTTCAGTCATCATCATCACAATTGGACTTTATTCAATAACAACTCGAGTTGACGATTTGGCTATGCGATTTACGAAACTTTTGTAGCAAAACTATACTGGCAAGCAAGTATGAGGTCTAGCAAGCCATGCTCGTTGACATCATAAGATCAACATAGCCAACTCCTTCGATATGCGACTTCTGGCCGTGCGCTCCCACAATAAGACAACATAGCGGCCTCAACTGGGCGATGCAATCAATGGGGGCAGAAAACCTCGAAGTTTCCTCAGGATGCGCCTGGCGGGAGAGTCATTTTGTTAGATGACAGACGGACAGCATGCTGTCCCAGGGACACACACTCTTGCTTGCAACAGTTGCATTTGCTGCTCAAAGGATCATGGTCATTCAAGAACAGGACCAGGAACCTTTGACACAAGAGAGCAGCTCAGACTCAGCCAGCCCATAGGATCCATCCGACTAGAGAGCCTTGGACAAGCTAGTAGAAACTATTGACCTTGACAAGGACTCGACAAGGTAAAGTCACTTGGACAGCTGACCATAAGCAGACTGACGTGAGTGCGATAGCAACAGGTCAACGATACGGGAGGATCAGCTTTGTGGGCCGAAGAGATGGGATTTCTCTCTGCTTATCCTTGCCCGGGCACGATCTCTTGATGCTGATGAAGATGTGGCTTGCCATCAACGGAGCTGTCGGAATCATGAATTCCATATGGCAAGAGATTCTCACCGATGCCTTTTCTTTAATTCGCTGACGACTTCGCTTTTCGTAATCAACGAAATATTAAAATCGCCATTAATTTCACTCAATTCAGCTCACCAAGTATTTCACTCAGTGGCCTTATAAGGCATCGCTATCTGGACCTGACATCAATCCACCATCCGATTCCGCGTCATGGAAAGGCGATGGCTCAGCGTCGGACTTGGCGTGCTGCTGTATTTCGGTACGGCGTGTGCCTCCAGTCTTTCATGTGACGTTGCTAGTTTTGAGGCAATATTGAATTCCTTGAACAGCACGGCAACTGTTGTCTACGCGGCGCGGATTGCAGACGGCGGAAATTCATTCGACCCGAGCCCGGAATATCCTATTAATGCCACCAACTTGCCTGCGTTATGCGCTGTCAAGCTCAATGTCAAGTCGTCCGACGAGACCTCGTTCAGTGTGGGAATCTTTCTTCCGAGCAAATGCCATTGGAACCATCGGCTGATGACCACCGGCTGATGACCACCGGCAATGGCGGGTTTGGGGGAGGTATCAACGTACGTATTGCCTAGTCCAATACCCATATATTTAATTGACCAGTGACAGTATCCGGATATGGGCGAATACACTCACTACGGATTTGCAGCCGTGTCGACTGACACGGGTCATCTTTCAGATATTCAGGATAGTTCATGGGCATTGAACAACCCTGAAAGTATCGTCGATTGGAGTTGTCACGCTCTTCATGGCTCGGTTGACTTGGCAAAGCAAATTGTGTCGTCTTATTACAGCGAGCACGACACCACTCCAGTCTTGATCAAGAACTCGTATTACACCGGATGTGCTACAGGTGGTCGCCAGGGTCTGCGGGCGGTGCAGCTGTATCCCGACGATTTCGATGGTGTCCTGATCGGCGATGCCGCTTGGGAGACGACTCACCTCCAGTCGTGGTCAACTTGGATACCACTTCAAAATTACCCACCGGGATCCCCCCACTACATCTCCCCGGCTCTCTTCGGCTCGCTCACCACTCACATTACAAAGATCTGTGATGCCCAAGATGGTGTCACAGATACGATCATTCAAGACCCTGCTGGTTGTAGGATAGACTACGCGACTCTCCTCTGTTTGTCGTCGTCCGCGAACCATGATGCCTGTGTGACAGACTCTCAACTCGTTACTTTGAAGAAGATGTTTTCACCTTATACGATCAACGACACAATTGCTTTTCAGGGGCTACCGAATGGAGCCGACCCCTCACTCCTTGCGTCCGAGGCCAATGCCATAGGATATGGGTATTTCCAAGACTTTGTGTATAACGACACTTCTTATAATTTCACATCCTACACAGACGATGACTTTTCCTACACGGTTCAGGTTAATCCAGGCCGTGCGACAGCCAACGACTTCGATATCTCAGCGTTCGAGAGAAGAGGGGGCAGGGTCTTGATGTACCATGGCTATGCTGACCCCTTGATTCCAGCTGGATCGAGCATTGACTACCTGAACAACACACTAGAGGCTATGAAACTGGATCATACTCAGCTATCCTCTTTCCTTAGATTGTTCCTCATCCCGGGCATGAACCATTGCGTGTCTAGTGCACCGGCGCAGCCCGACACCCCTTGGCACATAGCAGCCGCTTCGCAGATCGCAGGGATAGCTGGTAGGCTGAACGGTGTGAGAAATGTTACGCATTCTGTCCCTGGATACATGGATCCCAAACATGACTCTGTCCTGGCATTGATGCAGTGGGTGGAAGAAGGTGCGCCACCAGAGGAGCTCATCGCCACGAAGTTCATGAACGAGACTGCGCCAGTTATCGAAAGCCAAAGAACGCTATGTCCGTGGCCAAAAGTGGCGAGGTATGAGCAGGGTGATCGAAACAAAGCCGAGAACTGGTTTTGCGATTGAGATTGCCGGTCGTAGTAATGCTATCTCAATACCACCTGTTTTGATTTATAAGTGTTTTACAACGCATACACGCTGCTCTCTGGCCGCTATAGCGGAAAGATGTAGCCGCATCACCTGGCCTCAAGAGGCATACTCTTGCTTCCAAGACTGAGTCGTACCGTGCGCACGGCCAATCGCTTCGTACCATGTCAGTTCGTTCAGCAAGTGAATGATTAATCTAGTACCATTCCAACAGCTGGGGTGCCAAGACGGGACGGCCCGGATCGGAATATGCCAAGCAGGCAGGCAGTGTGAAAAGTAAATGACTCCCTAATACAATTCTAGGTAGATAACTATCAACTCATGAATCGTGATGAATGTGCATTTAATCGATGCATAAGTCCTTCTTTAAGCTGGCAATAAACAGTTCATAAATAGCCCATAAATAGCTATAATGTGTGGTTGTACCTAGTCCTGCTTTGATTTGGGTCAACTTTATAGAGCTTAAACATAGTTAGCCTATAAGGTTCATTTTATTTTTGCACTTCGGGGTAAACATGTACCCCTTGCGCTACAAGGATACCTATATAAGGTTGAAAAATATTCCTATTTCTATACATATTATGCGTCTTATTATCTACTAAGTTGTAAATCCTGATATGCCTGGTTTCTAGATACCGGCTACTTGGCCTCCTTAGAGCTAACTACTCAAGTAGCTTGCGCTGACAGTTCTAGAACCGGTGGTGGTTGAAGTCATTGATATGAAACTGGTGACCTCGGGAATCATACATGGAGTTCGGACCATATTCGCCAAGGGATCTGTTTTGACCATCCGGAGCTCCTTCTGGGGGGCATTAACGACGACGAGTGGAGGGGAGACTCCAACTCGAGTGCTCGATCATGTGCATTTAATGATGCTTCGGTTGCTGCTCAGCATTAGATAAACGCTTTCTCCTATTTCCGTGGAGGTCTCTATCTCAACTTTGGTCTTTTCCCACCAAACTGCTTGATTTTGCAACCAGGGGAGAGATGGTTAAAGTAAGGCTAGTAAAATTAAGCAAATACCTACTCCCAAGCGAGCCTACTTGCATAGCCTGTCAATTCGGCTATGTGTCTTTCGGGTAACATATGTTGAAGGACTTCAAGCGTGCAGCATGCAGCTCTCGAGACTAACATGTTCTTAACACGGCTTGGAAATTCGAATTTTATACAGGGTAAGGGTTTCGAATAAACTAATTTCGTATATGATGTATGCATATACAACATATGCTGTTCCAAATTTACATGCCCGTGAACCACGCACGAACTACTAGACACGTGAGCACGCGATGAACTTGAGTTGATGGCTACGTCACATTATGCAGGTTTCCAAACAGCTGCCTTGCCAAGAAACGCGATCCACATCAGAGTTGCGCATGGTAAGGGACACCTCTGGCAAATTCCTCACTGTTCGGATATCGAGTTCTAAGCTGTATACAGTTGAAGAGGGGCTCTTCAAGGTGACATAGAGGGTACCTGATGGTCTAATGCTATATATGCTTTGCGTGTTATAGATGAAACTTGACTAGGTCGATAGATATAGTAGATGGATGTGTTGTTCGGTGGTGGCGCATGAACAGCTATATTCGACGGGCAGCCTGAAACAGAGACTGGACAGATGGATGAACTGTTCGTGGTTGAAACTGCCACGCATGCAGCGCCATTGTTTGGAGGCGTTGGTTGGCAATCCGTCTCGTATACCTAGGTGCAAGAAGGGAATATACATAGTAGAGACTCGGAGGTACCTAGGTACTTGCTGGACTCCACCAACGCCATCACTGTGGGTCGGCTGCGGCTAGTCGGCACCGTCAGAAATGGGGCTATCCCTGTAGGACATCTAGCTCTTGCAGGCCCGAACATTGAGGCTAGTCTCTGAATGGCCGCTTAGCACGCGTGAACCACTGAAAAATGACGCGACAGGACCCGTTTTTAAGTTAATCCTAGTCACATCCCGGTCGCCATCAGGTACCAACCGTCAATTGTTTCTGGGTTGTCAATATTGTTTGTTTCTCCTTTTCTCAAAGCTGGCGCTTGAGACCCACGGGCCAGGTTCTGTCATACCTAGGCAGCAGGCGAGCAGGCACGCTGGCTCGGCAGGCAACCACATCAAGATTTCTTTAGCACCATTCAAGGTTCACCTAAGGCCCCCCCCCCCCCTCGGTCCAATCGGGCTATGGCGCAATGCCCAGGTACCTACTTCATGTAGCTATACCTACCTATCCAGCCCACCTGCGCCGTGCCGTATGCCGTCGCCGGCTCCCCACCCCAATTTTAGTATACGAACACACTATCTTCTGAACCATCGCCAGTTCACCACATCACCCCATCACCCTCGACCCTATCACCTCCCCGACGCTCCTTTGTGATCCTCTCTGGTCTGTGACTCTCCGATCTGGGATTGGAACCATGTTGGCCAGCACGTAGCTTGCCCTACCTCTTCTTCCCGCTGTCCTTCCGCTAGCTATCCCTATCCCGAGGCCGCAACATCCCGATGCCCATCTCCATCGTCGGCGCTCCCCGTGGGCTGCGCTTCCTGCTGCCGCTGGGCTTCTTCACCCTCGTGCTCCTCTACGCCGGTCTCATCCACAAGACCGGCCAGACCAACGACTTTCTGAAGACCATCCAGAACATCCACGGCGGCGACCGCGACCAAGCAGAAGCCGACAAGACTCACGTCCGCCCGGCCAACACCCACGCTCCTCCCAAGTACAAGCCAACAACAACCCTGGCTGTACCCTCCGTCACCGACCCTTTCCCCCTGCTGGCTTCGTCAACCGCCACGCCGCCGCCTATTCCACAATACAATGTTCCGAAGCCGGGGCTCCATCGCGACTATGGCCTCTCCTACGTCCCGCCTCTCTTTATCGGCTTCACCCGTCAATGGCCCATGCTCCTGCAGTGTGTCGTGAGCTATCTCGCCGCTGGCTGGCCCCCCGAGTCCATCTATGTCGTCGAGAATACGGGCGTACAAAACTCAAACGCCAACGGGAAACTGACCCTTCAGAACCCTTTCTACCTCAACCATACCACTCTCACACGCCTCGGCGTCAATGTCCTGCAGACCCCTGTGCTCTTGACCTTCTCGCAAATGCAAAACTTCTTCATTTCCGAGGCCACCTCCCGCCAATGGCCTTATTATTTCTACTCGCACCAAGACGTCATCGTCATGTCGTTCGAGGACGGTCCCGACGCGATAAAGCGCCCCGGCGATCGAGATTGGTTCTTTTATGACGACGAGGAGAAAGCGGATATTCTGCGCCCCGCAGCCGCGGGACAAAAGGGATATAGGACTATCTACGAGAATTGTCTACGGGAGCTAAATCACACCCTGGACCATGAAGAGCGGTGGGCATTCCGTTGGTTCCAATACGATCACCTCACTTTGGTAAATCGCGCCGCACTTGACGCTGTTGGTGGTTGGGACAGTCTCATGCCATATTACGGAAGCGATTGCGACATGAACGCGAGATTGGAAATGGATGGATGGACGATGCGGCACCGTCGTGTTGGCATCATCAACGATGTCTCGGTCGTCTTGGAGGACCTGGCAGCGTTATACCGTGATCCAAACGTTGTGCCTACGTTCGCAGATCCCAATCCGATACCTAAGGAGGAGTTGGATAAGTTACAGCCGCCTCAGGACGAACAGGTCGACGAAGATGGACAGGTCAACGAGGACGAATCAAATGAGACCGACGAAGTTGCGGATGACGAATCCGAACCTACAGAGCAAGTTTCGGATAAGACCGCAGAGAAACCCGCCAAGAGACCTGCAGAAAAGGCTGGAGAACAGCCCACGGAAAAGAAGCACACGAAAAAAGTGAAGAGAGCCGCTGCTGGGTCGAAAAACTCGCAGGCGATGGATTATTTCCGTACTCTACTCAGGGTTGTCGACGATATGGGTCAATACAAATACCGCAGCGATAACACAGCACGCAATTCTTGGCAAGGCAGCCAACACGGCGGCTTTGGGGAGCCATACTACTACAACGCAGATGGATTCGGAAAATCTTTCTGGATATTAGCCGAAGCCGGCCGCGAGGTGTTCCGTCAGAAATGGGGCCACCGCGACTGCGACCTCGTGAAAGAAACTGCTCTACAGCTCGATGACCAGTGGCGCGTCGAGAAGGACTGGGAGGACCCTCCTCCATCCGACTCATAGGAAACGACCGCGATTGGTTTCTGAATATTGATTACGCTCACATTTGGCTTTATATTGGGCGGCGTTGGCATATGATGGAGTAGTCGGTCGATCTGGACCTCATGCTTCCCATGGAATGGAGTCAGGAGCATGAGTTCATGCCCTATATTGATTTGCTTGGCCATGGCAACCGTGATAGAAGGTGTTTGGAAAAGATTATCGAAGAGGAGAAGATGATCATTAACAGGATACCCTAAAGAGCAACATGGTGGTGGAAAGCCGGCGTATCTTTGGCAGCGAAAGAGATAGATAGATATTTAGGTAGACACGAAGAAGAGAACTAATGTTATCAACTGCCAACCCATATATGGGTAATCATGCTACTTGCTTGTATAACAGGTGGTATCTGACCTCACGACGTTACCCACCGTCGTGATCCAGTACTGTTACATAAGATTGGCTTATAACCATCCCTTCTATCAGTTGAAAATACACATGCATCCTTTCGGTATCGATTTTCTAACCATTTTTTTTAATGAGATGGATGGTTTCTAACATAGCCCTAAGGCCTGCAGTGCAAGACCTAGATGAAAGTGTCCTTTACCATAAATGATCAGCTGTGTTAACCTTCTATCAAATAATGTTTATATGATATAATATATATACTGCTTATTATTTCAAGGGGAGGGCGAGCGTCTCGCGCCAGACGTCTTAATAAGCATTAAAGCATTATATACTGTTTGTTGTTTGATTATACATGATCATGTAACGCCTATTGAAAAGCAATTTATAGATTATGATATAGTTCTAATTTTTTTTACATGGCATGCTTGGTCAGTAGTAAGACCAAGACAATAGTGGAAGCTGTCTCAGACCACACGGTTCTGCGACTATTGACTCAGGGGTAGGTAAATCATATTTAGTAAGCCGTGTGTACCTCATATAATTGAGATATGGTGTCACATCAACTTTGATTCTAAACTACACATCTTTAACTAGCGGTGCTGTAGGGCAGAGAAGAGATGTGACTGCTCAACCAACAGGTCAAGATACAAGGCTGCACAGCACAAAGCTCCAAAGAAACCCAGCTAAGCAGCCGTTAGTATTAGCGAGCATATTGCCCTAGGAGTAATTGTCTTTAGCATTGCGATCAGGTCCAGAAAACTCGCCTAGGTGACCGGCCGGTTCTGGTACTGTCGGGCCTTTGTCCCGCGCTTACCATGGCCAAAGATTAAAGGAGGCGGTAGCTATACTAATTGCTGCTTGCGACTCTAAGCTGCTTCTGTCACAATCTTGGATTCCTGTTTTCAGTCAGAAACGCGCTATATTCACATGGGTGACAAAGAATGCCGTCAACATCTTTGTTGCAGCGCCCATTATTTCATACATTGGTAGAACTGACAATATACTGCTCGTAGCTTCGATCATGATATTGTTTCTGATGCGGCCTTTTCTCTTCCTCAAATTACCCTCTTGTGTATCCAAGGTGCCTGAAGGTGTGTCCAGGCTGTCATAAGAGCAACATATTTAGCACGCACTCAATCTCAATCTGGTATTCTTCCCCCCCCCATCCTCACACTGACCTTCCTGCATATCTTGACTATTCTGGTGGTGCATGTGAACTTATAGAGCTGGCGAATTGGAACCCATATCCCTCCTTATTTCAGCATCTTGATATACAGACTACAGCCGACACGGCTGCAGCAACAAAAACAAAATGGCATCCGATCCCCAAACACCGGAAAAGAACGATCTCAAGTTCGTCGAGTATCTCGGCAACGTGGGGATCGTAGAGACAGAGAATCTGCTCAACGACTTTCTCGAGCGCCACAGCGAACTATCGGACGGAAAGCCCGTATCACCTAGGGTATTCCGAGAGTTGTTCGATGACCACTTCGAGCCGGTGTACGTCTCGCGCTCGTTCATCACAGAGGAGCTGAGCACTGCATGGGGGCTGTACGCAGCCATCGACGAGGAGCAGGACGTCGAGGAGACCAAGGAAGAGCTGCAGTCAATAAGCGACTCGGGCGCCAATGCGAGACGCAAGTACAACGGCTTGTTCAAGAGGCTGCTCGACATCATCGCTGAAGCCGCTCCCCATGTCAACTGGAGATCCAACAAGACCAAGCCGCCCAGGCAGGATCTCGCGGAGTGGATAGATAGCAAGCATGCCCATTTCACGAACCTCATCAACGACCCGAACAACAACCTAATGAAGAAAGAGCTGGAGATCGTCCAAGCCGCCCTGGAACAGGCCAAGGTCGAGCTACCCGTCACGAAGGACGAGGGGGCCATGGCTTACATGGCCACAGCCAGGTCTGCCGCAAAGCGACAGCAGCTCGACGACGGCGATGGCGCCGGCGACGGACCTCCCACAAAGAAAGTCAAGCAGGAATATCCTGCCGGCACGTGGTGGGGGGCTCACAAGGAGAAGCTCAGCTGCTCGGACGCCTTTTTCGGCATCATCGACGAATACAAGGCGTATCTTGCCAACCCCGGAGGCGACCTGCCCGGTAGCCAGGCGTACAAACTCAAGGTGGCCGACTTCCTCAAGAGAGCGCTCGGCGACGTCGGCATGCGCGATAAGGCGAACGCGATTCTCCTGCGACACAAGTTCAGGTTCCGCGAGAGTGGCTACGATCACGCCACGACATTTGTGACGCCCGGCGCCCCAGAGGCAAAGATTCGCCTCAGCTCGGGCAAGCCTAAATTCTATGCCTTGAACGACTTCAAGAAGATTCTCGGCGGCGGCTTCTCTCCGGAGGAGCTATCCCCGGAAGATCTCGTCCCTCCCACGGCGTTGGCGCACCGCATGGTGGCGTTGGCGCATTCGCAGGAGAGGAGCGGAGTGGCGTTGCGAGGCGGAGCTTCCGGCAGCGGCAGCGTGCTGGCAGACAAGTACAACTATGCCACAACATACCCCTTCGACATCGATCCGGAGCGGACAGTCCATGCCTGTATGGTCCGGGAAAACATGCCGTTGCGTTTCCGCGAGCCGGAAGAGCTCTGGAAGCAACTGATTGATGATGCCAGGTTTCCCATATTGACCTTGGAGCAGAGTATTGAAGAGGACCGGCCTCCTATGCAGAACTCGGACTACGTTGAAGGAAAGTCGATCGATCGGTTGCGAGAAAAGCTCTCCAAGATCATCGTTCCCTCCGAGTGGGATACGCTCCTGCGTGAAGATGACCAGGGCCACATCGATGCTTCGGCTGAGACTTGGGATGTCATCGTAGACGACGCGATGGGCAAGGTATATGATTTCGTGTGGGAGAATGAGGACATCAACGCCGATGCGCCAGCCCTGTTACAGGACGGTGGCAAAGACAAGCCCAAGACTCGGTATGACAGGAAAATGAAAGACAGGCACTTCAGTAAGATTCTGGCGTACGTATTCCGCGCCAGGGTGTACCATTGCTTGCTCTATTGCCTCAAGTGGCGGCAATATCTGCTTGGCAACATTAAGCTCAGCCCTCTCATCGAGTGCGAGAAGATGCTCTACCAGATATGGGACTGGCACGAGGAACTGTACATGAACTGGGAGAACAACAAGTGGTTTGAGATCTCTGATCCAAACGCAAGACGTACTTTGGAGTCCCGTTACGAAGCCCGAGATATTCTGCGCCAAGGCTGGATGAAACATATGGACGCTTGCGACGACGCTCTTAAGAATCTAGCGCGCAATGAATTGTATTATGATGGCCCGTTAGCACTCACCGGCTCAGCCACGGCTGTAATCACCAACACAAGGGCCAAGAAACAGCCGGGCGTCTTGATATCGAATACTCGCGGAGTCGGCGGCAAGCCTATCGAGCCCTTCAATGAAGTGGACGAGATAAATTCAAAAACACGCGAAGTGTGGGCAGCTATAGACAAAGAAATTGAGGAGAACGATGCGAAAGAAGCTGCTGAAAAAGCCGAGCAAATCCGGCTTGGAACGTATGTGTCGCCGCCGCGTATGAAAACCCCCGAACCCTGGGTCCCAACTTGGCCAGGCCAGCAGCGGAGGAGGCTTGAATCGCCACCACTAGCATCACCTAGAACGCTGCAAAGTCTGGGATACACCAAATATCACGAACCCGGACGGGTTCCGGAAGACAACCCGCCGCCGTTTCGTGACTCTGACCTTGACGATACCGATGACGATAACGATGATGAGGATGATGATGATGATGATGCGGGAATAGATCCCTGGACAAACCCGACAGGCACAGTCACGGGCCCTCAGGGTGGTAAAACGCAGAAGGCCGTCGTCAAAGATACCAGCGCCGCCCTCGAGTACTTGCAAAAGGTGCGCGAGGCGTACAGCAAGAACCTGGACGACACCATCGAGAAGAACCACCGCCTGGATCCCCTGGACCCCGGAAACCGTGGCCCCATACACGCCAACAACATCGACATCATGGCCAAGAACCAGATCATCTGGTCCCTAGACACGGAGCTCCACAACCTCAGTCGCGATATCGATCCCCTGAACGACGGGAACCACGGCAGAGGTGCGACGCAGAAGTGGCCGATGCCGGATCCGGACGACTTCTTGAAGAACACCACGCCGATTCCTCCGCAGCCGAAAGTGCCGCTCGGCATCAACAGCCTGAGTCGGGGCCCATTGCTTGGCGAACATACCCTCCCTGGCCACCCACGAGTCTTCGTTGGTGCCGCCGCGACTTTCGGCGTGGACCCTAGCCCCCAGGATAAAGATGACACGCCTCCACTTCCGAGTTATTTCGGCCCCTCGGGGTCTGGCAGAGCAGGTGCGGGAGGAGAATCTGGCGGCGCTGCGCCGACAGGCCCGCCTGGGAGTTCCGGGGCCAATGCGCCTCGGGGAAGCAGCAAAGCCAGGGACAGCACGCCAAAGCCAGAAGCTCAACCAGACAGAAGTGGGCGCGTAGAGGAACTTCGCAGTTACATCCAGAAGGCGAACGCGGCTCGTGTGGCTATCCGGCGGTACAGCGCACTCCAGATGCATGGAAAGCTCCCCGAGGGCGATGATGGGAGCGAGTACATGGAGGCTCGCGAGACGGAGAAGAAATATGACCAAATGTACCTTGATCTATACAAGAGGTCGGACAAGCAGCAACAGAAGGAGGCAAGCTATTGGAAGGATGTGGAGGAAAGGAGGTTGATGAAGCAGATCGTTACGCAACAGCAGCAGATCGACAGGCTTGCAGAGAGGGATAGGATTGCTACGGAAAAGATGAAGCAGCAGCAGGAACAGGAGCAGCAGCAGCAGCAGCAGCAGGAGCAGGAGCAGGAGGAGCAGCAAGCCGCCTCGCAGAACGTGAGTACATCACCGCTCGTATACGCTTTCAAAGCCCTACCGGTGATGACTCAGGCACAATTACTGAAACGCGCCGAAGGTATGAAAACACGTGCCATCTTGGACTTCAACAAGGCCAAGAACAGCTACCAGGCTGCTCAGGGCAAGGAGACCAAGGCGTGGAACGCATTTACGGCTGACCGCAACAACGCCCAACTACGAACCCGAGCCGTCGAGGCGCAGGCCGTTTTGGAGGCCGCGAAGAAGCACGTCACCAAGTTGCAGAACTCCGTCATGGTAGCCAACCTTTGCCAGCTGTCGCAGAAGCAGTGGGACACGCCAGCCGAGACGACCGACAAGCTGAACCGGACGCTCGACCTGCTGAACGGAGACTGGATGTCATGGAAGCGCCGGCGGACTTTCCAAGACAATGCCGAGATCCGACACATGAACAACGTGTGGTCCCTGGAAGTCGTCAACATCATCTTCCAGGCGCTGAAGGCCGTGGACGTCAACCCGGGCGTGGAGTGGTGGTGGGAAACACACGACAGCTTCTGGGAGGTGAGCGCGAGCACGATGCAGAGGAAGCGCACTATCTGGGTGCATAGCGTCGTTCGAGATCTGAGCGCACGACTCGCGGAGATGAACCCTCCTCGAGATTGTCCACTCAAAACGCCACCCGAGCCGGAAATATGGAACAACGAGCCCGCGCTGACGGTGGACGAACTCCTCGAAAAGGAGCGTGTTACTCTTGGGATGCCGGCACCAAAGCCGCTGAGACCGCAGTTGAGCGCGTCCCGTCTAGCCACACCACTTGGGGGTTTATCAAATCCCCCAAGTCGAGCGTCTCATCCGCCGGTGGCAACAACGCATCGCATGCATGTTGTGAAACTACCGCCCACCCCTTCAACCCCTTGGATGGGAGTACCCCCATCAGTATCGCTACCACCAACTCCTGGCCTGATGTCGCCACAGCCGAAGCCGACCACGTCAAAGCCTGCAAGAACACTAAGCGAGCTGCCGACGCTGCCCGAGCTCAAGTCGTCAAAGACGCCCAAGCCGCCAAAGTCGACCAAGCTGACCGCTCCGCCAACAACAGTGGCGCCAACACCGACACATATATCCAAGCCTGAGCCCAAACCCGAGCCAACACAGACCAAGGCTCCCAAAATCAAAGTTATCAAAAAGCCCGCTCCGACCCCCAAGCCCACACCACCACCCACAGCCACCAGCGTCGCGCCCATAGCCATCCCCCCAACCCCATCTCAAACGCCCAGTCCGGTTACCACGACCAGAAGCCCGACCCTGGCCCCAACATTGGAGCTTGGCTACAGGAGCGGTGAGCCCAACGACGCGTGGCCGGAGTTGAAAGAGCTGATTATCGCCGTGTGGACCGCCTTCGTCGCCTGGGAGAGCTTGCGCCAGGTCTCGGGGGACACGAGTCAGGTGCCAGGGCCCGATCGGCCGCTGTGGCCGAAGCCGGTGTATGTCGCCGCGAATGGGGGGTACTATGATTTGTAACCTACTTCGGGCTTCTGCATGGTGTTTGATATGGCAAAGGTGTGGTATTGTACTGGAGGTCGTCTCTGGAATTCAAATTACTGAGTGACGATGAACGTGATGAGATGATGGATTGATTAGCGTGGAGGATGATGATGGTGATGACGATGATGATGATGAAGATAAATATGTGATTATTGCGGTGGATTTTTACTTCCCTGCTTGCTGGGTTTCATGATGTGATGCTACACTTTGTTTCGAGGGGAATCGTAGATAGAAAATACGCCTTTATACACAACGAGAAAACCTTGTGATAGTCAAAAACAGGATGAGGCTGATTTTGATTGTATTGACTTAGTTTCCTGGCTAGGGTGGAAAGCCTGGTTCCCGTGACGCGTATGAGTTTAGGTAGAGCGGAAATAGACGTGGCAAATGAAAAGATGACAGACTGACTATGTATTCCTATAAGTCGGTTCTGTGCACGCCTCCACAGAAACGTATGTGTAGGCAGCCACGCGGTGTCCCTGGCGCATGCATTCGCGGTTAACAACATCTCCTCACCATATGCGAGCCCGACCTAAATGGAATGTCATCTATTCATTGATCTCTCTTAAAATACACGCAAAACTTCCGATGATTCCTGCCAAATCCGTATCCTTCGTAATGTTACACTTGCGCCATGTGCCGGAGAAATCTCTCAACCCCAGGGTATCATCTGGCAAGGTCGAGGCCGGAGTTCCGACAAAGGCGCAGGGAAGCAACAGACCTGTTTAGGCCATCGCAAGCTGGATTTGATATGTCCCGATATGGCGCAAGCGCCCAAAGATGGTTGGTATAAATGAGTAGATACGCTCATCCTACTTCATTTCTGTGGGTTTAAAGGAAATAGTCGGCAACAGGCTTCTTGGCAGGCATCCCTCTAGAATCCTGCGGTGCGGCCTGAAAGACACGATACCGGCGTGCCGGGCCGCTTTTGTAGACGTCGTTCTTGTTAGTCAAGACGCCCCTGCTGGCGCCCCCGTCACTTCGGCCCACGTCCCCGTTGCTGCGGGCAAAGAAGCCCTGTCCGGTAGAGTCGTCCGACAACTCGAGCACAGCAGCCACGTTACCGCAGCGGTAGCAGTAGTTCGGAGCTGACCACACGGTGACGATGCTTGCATCGAACATTTCCTTAAAACCTTCCATGACGAGCTGATGCGCTCGCGCAATAAGCGACAAGTCGTTCCTGTGATTGAAGGTCTTGACAATATCATGCCCAAATAAGAAACCGGCGCCGCGTGGTGATAATCCCCAGCCATCGATCTCGTCCGGGTCCGACCATAACAGATCGCACATCGCTCCCTCGTGCGGCACCTCCTGTTTTCGGTCCAGCAGGCGGATCTTATCCACCGTGTCGATCAAGGGAGAAAGACCGCCGTGGACACAAAGCACGGCGCCCGTGGGATTGCCGACGGTACCGCCACTGGATCCAGATGCGGCCGACCCCGGCGGCCCTGTCCGTTCGGACCTGCCGTTAGGACTTCCCTGCTCGCTGTCGCCAGGTTTCCGTCGACGGAATTGGCTGATGACGGCTCTGTCCGCATTGCAGACTTCTATCTCGATGTCGTCTCTGGTATTCCCGTCGCTCGGCTCGAGTGTGTTCGATGCGCCTAGGACTATAGCACCGAGCGCGAGATAGTCGAAGACGTCGCAGCAATAGCGCCACACGTTTGCGCTCCCGTATTTGCGCACGCATTCGTCGTAGAAGCCGTAGACGGTAGTGATCTGCCGCGACTCGTGGTTGCCGCGGATCAAGGTCATGCGGTCGGGATAGCGGACTTTGAGGCAGAGTAGGAGGAGGAAGGATTCCAAGGAATAGAAGCCGCGGTCAACAAAGTCGCCTAAGCGCAAGCAGAAGGTCAGCGCTGTCCATCGTGTTGTATCGAAGCCACGGCATACCCATGAAGAGATAGTTGGTATCGGGAGGATCGCCACCGACGCGGAAGAGCTCCATCAGGTCGTGGAACTGGCCATGTATGTCGCCGCATATCTGGAGAAGCGTTAGCAACCATGGCGTCATCGCGTGATAAGTCTTGGCTCTCGCAAGATGGCAGGGGAACGAAGAACGCACGGTCACGGGCGCCGACACAGTCACGACGTTTCCCTCCTCGATCAATAGCTCGCGCGCTTTGTGACAAACTTCTCGGACCTGGGCTTCGGGTATGGGGCGGCATGCTCGTAGCTGCGCGATCGCTCTGTTGGATAAGAGCCATGTGAGAAGGGACCCTCGACAAGGATGCGGGGAATGCAGTGTGCGCGCGCGTACTTATCTAGGTCACTCATCTTGGTGATGACAACGCGGTGGATTAGGTGAAAGCTACGTTGCGCGCGGCGCGCGACCAAGGAGGGACAGGCGCAAAGCCTTGGAAAATCCTCGAGAGAGCTCACAGCGCTATATCATGCTTGTATAGCCAGTCTTCAATTTATGAAGAAAGATCCCTGCGTCCAGCGTGGAGCTGGCGATGTGTGTGGTGAGAATAGTGTGTGAGGTTGAGTATGGGAAGTTGTTTGCACCACATATCTGACTTGAGGTTGCAGCCCTGTAGATAGACCTCTAAGCAGTAGTGGCTCGGGTGGATCCGCTGCTACTAGTTTCGAACCACGCTTAGATCATCAGTCTTGGCATTCTCTTTGTTGTAAGGTACATAGGTACTTAACCGAATATGATATATCCCGATAACCTTGAATGTTGTTGTTGACCGCATTGTCATGTTGTTGCGCCAACCATAACTATTCGACAAGCTGCCGCCTCACTATATGCTCTCAATTAGGGACTGCTATTAGAATACCAGTGTGTTGTGTTGCAGGGTTTGGAAAACTGGAATAAGGTAAAAACCTCGACTGCCCTCAAGTACAAGTAGGCACTAAGTTGTCTTGATCGATGTATGGCGGCGAACCTTGCACTTTGGTTTTCGTATACCTACCTACATATGTGCATATAGGTAGGTAGGTAGCCAGTCAACCTGTCTAGCGATGACGCACACGAGAAGGGTTACAGAAGCCACATCTCTTTTGGAACCTTTACAACGTGAAACCTACACAGTGCCACATGGGCAGCTGCTTTAGGCTTGCATGTACATCCGTAACTAAATCAAGCTCGGTAGAGCGCTTCTCCTCGTACTTACGAGCTTCTGTTCAACACACGAGTATGCAGATGTAGTGTAGCAGCTGTGCTGCAATAGCTTAATCAACAGAAATGATTCTTGGGTGCGCATCTATATACGTACCTAGGTACGTACTATGCTATGCTGATTGATTGATTTAGAAACAAGGTGTTAGATGTGCCTTGAATACCGAAAAGACAGTGTTTTATTCTAGCTGTTTTCATTTTATAACAGTTTGGTAGAGAGCCTGGAGGTTGTAAGTAAAGGGACAATACCTAGTAGGTACCTCCTACTTACATAACAACCATCAGGCCCGCAATGCGGCGCATTGGCTGGCGCTGGGTGTTGCCGTTGGGGTGGCATGGGTGGGTTGACGTCTAGTAGGTCGGAGGTCCCCGCCGTTCCGGATATTCCTCGGACCAGATCGGGTCCAATCAATTTCTAAGCCGGCTCGCTGCATGTGGGGTTGGATGCCACTCCCCGGGCCGGAGCTATGGAGCAGGGGCCTTGGGCAGTCATGCTCAGCTTCAATTTAACATTTACATGAACATAACATAACCTCACCATAGCTTCATACGAAGTCTACAGACGTCAATTGACATGACGCACGCACGTATTCCCTCAACCTAAGGTATGCGTCACTGTTCCCTTTTTACAAACTGCCCGCATGCCTTACTCGAGTACGAATCTGCGAGCTAACCGCACACCCAGTCTCCCCGTCCCCTCCACCCTTCTACAGACCGACCAGCCGGCGCGTTCTGCGCCGGGAACACGAGGCAGACCAAACGAGAGCGACCTCGAAAGCTTGACCGAAACGCCACTGTGCCCGTGTCCAACTCTGTGCCCGCAATGCCTCCTCACCTGCACCCACGCTCGCGCATGACCTCGTCCCTCTTCGCCACCACCGTCGCCGTCAGCTTCCTCGTGGTCGGGCTCCCGCACATCCTGCCCTGTCCCGCACCAAGGATCGCGTACGCTGATGCATCATCATCATCATCATCCGCCGACGGTTGCAATCCCAAGCGGCGCAGCGCCCGCCGGCGGTCGCCGCAGCAGAACACCAAAGTCAAGGACGGGATCGCGCAGTTCGAGGGCGTGGGCGACAGTCACAGCAGCAACGATGGAAACGGTAACGATGGTGGCCGGGGAATCAGGACGAGCGGGGCTTCGCAAACTTTGACGAGTACGGCACCCCGGGGGAAGAGGGAATGTCCGGTGCCCAAGCCCGGAGGCGTGATTGGCGAGCTCATAGGCTTCAAAAAGGAGAAAGAGACCGATGAGAGAAGCAGTAGGACTAGAACTGGTGGAAGCGTGGGCGAGTTACGGACGGCCAACCCAGACGGAGAAACATCAAATACCACAAATTGCGCAAGCGGCAACAGGTAGCGTTGGATGCGTTGGCATTGGGCGCTTTCACCAATCGCCCATGTTGAACTTGTATATACATATAAACATAAGCATGATATCATATCCACTGTATGATTGAACACCTCATCTGCACACACAATAATTGGACCTTGTCGCTCACGCCCTCTCCTACAAGGGTTGCCAGCACTGCGGATCGCGTGGTGTCAGTATTTCACCATGATAATCGTAGTCTGGGGCACTACTACAGGTATTATTATTTGATATTCATCAATTCATTATTAATTTACATTAGCAACCGATTTTTGGTACCCTATTGAGTAGCCTCTGGATTGAAGAGCATAAGGTTTCCCTTTCCCCTTCAAGCCCCTTGAGGATACAGGTATAAGTGCAGTTTTGCGCAAAGGGTAATCCCACCAACTCCTATACATTTTTCCACATCACTGCCTGCCAGCACCACGGTGTGACGAACGAAGACGCGCGAGCATTCCCGCCCATTGTGTAAATAACATAATCATTCCACTGCAGTCCAGTAGTCCCAGAATACCAGACCTTGAAGGTTTTGGTGTGAGGCCTCAGCCGATTTTATAATTAAGATATTGTTTTGTGATCGTTGGGTAATTCGTGATGTCCGCCATGTCTAAACTCCGCGCAAAGACAGAAATAGGAAGCGGCATGGAATTCGTAAGCATTGTGATGGTACAGAAATGACTCGCTGATTGTTGAAAGGAATGACAGTGTAGAGCCAAAGCCAGGCCCTTAGCCAGGGCGCAGCGTAGTCGATGCGTTACAAATGGTGCAACTGATCCGGGAAAAGTCATTACTGGTCAGCCTGCAAAGCGGCCGCTAGCTGTTGCTCTGTTTCGTCATGCATGTGCTGCTCTTCAAGCTTCGGCCGTTTGTGTGCAGGTTCTTGAGTTTCCTCTTGCAAGTCTTGCAAACGATTATTAAGTTCTTGTAGTTCCTGTTCCATATCATCCAGTCGGCGCTTGAGGCTGTTCTCCCGTCGGTGACTATCGTCCAGCTGTCGTTGGATATCCTCACGATGCGCTCGCTCGGTTGCGGCTTCTTTGGCCGACATCTCGGCTGCATGACGATAATTATCGGCCGTCTGATTGTCTTGTTCGAGCTGCTGTAGCCGCCCACGGTATAGCTCATTGATGAGATCTAGCTCGCTAACACGCGTCTTGAGACTCGAGTTTGCGGCCGCGAGCTGTTCGTGAGTCAGGGGAACATCGACGGGCTGTTGTTCGCCGTTGGTTGGGGAGGCAGCACGCCCCGAAGCAGCGTCGGGCATAGCATATGAGAGACCGTCATGCTGGAAGTGATCCATGGTTTGGAATGATGTGAGATTCGGATCGTATACGTTGGGGGTTGTTGTCCGTGAAACGGGTGAATCCGTGGCCACATGGCCATTGACGGCTTTCTGCTGCGAAGCACGAACGGCAGCGAGGGCAGCAGCGGTGGCAGCCGCGTTAGCAGCATCGTGGCTTTGGTAATGATTGCCGTTGTGAGTCGCGACAGCAGGGAGGCTTGCCTGGACAGAAGACGATAGGTCAGCAAAGGTTGACGTCCGAGCAGGGAAGCAACGACGGGAAGAACAAACCTTCTTCTTCTGCATGTCCGGTCGCATTGTCTTGACGCGATTGCGGCTCTTGATGACATCAGTCTTTAGCGATATGGGCCGAGGACGGCCATGTAACTTGAGGAACAGGCCGCAGGCATTGCAGAGGACGGAACCCGCCTCGTCACGGCGCCACAATGGCGTCGTAGAGGTGCTGCAATTCTGACATGTAGGCTGTATCGGTGGCACAACGCCGTTAGCAAGGTGCAGTGCAGAAGCAGATGGGTGTGAGGCCATCATCTTGACAACGGCGGGCGGCGCTGATGCGCGGCTGGCTACACTGTAGCTGGTATGACGCGCGATAGATCACGGTACTAAGAGTACTACTATACTACCTAGGTAGTACTAGGAGTCCGAGCGGCGATGATCGATTGACAGATAAGAAAAATAGGCAAGCTGGAATGGGGGAAACCGAGGTAGAAAAGAGGGTCAATCCACTAAGATGCCCAGTGGGGGGACTGCCAGGTTATAGATAAGAAACTCAGAAAAAAAAAAGTCAGGAACTTGCCAGCACTGCACCCATGTTGGCCAAGGCCCCTAGTTCCGTTGGACCCATAGGTTGCGCGCTAAGAAGTGGCGCCGTGCATCTCCAAAACCTTAAGCAGGCATGGGAGGAGCGCAGCCTGCACCCACCTGGGCACCAGCTTGAGCTGCTACTTTCTCAAAGAGAAGGCAGGCAGGGGGGCCAATTCAAGATAACGAACTGTATGCAAGACTGCACATGGCTGGGGTAAGGAACAGGGTAGTGATTAGGTAGGGAGATAGGGTTTGAAAAGATCGCCAGGCCTCTCAAAAGCTTTTTCCCTACCTTTTGTAACCCAGGCACTTGCCTGCAAACAACTTCTATATGTAATCGCGAAGGTGGATTTCATAACTAGCCTAGGTGGTGCAACCACGCTCAAGCTAATAAGCAAAGTTGATGGACGTAGTAAGGTCAATAGGGGCAGGTTACACCAATGTACCTTTGTGGATGAGAGTGGGAGAGAAATGACGCATGGGCAACCAAAGACAAAGGAGCGTGTATGCCGTATAGGAGACAAGTAGAATCATGTGCTTTTGACTGATATGAAATATGTTCACGTACCAGACTACCAGAAGGCGTTGGCGCATGAGCCGCTGGAGATGACTGGATATGGTGATTCGTTTGCGCTGGTGCATGCGAGGCCATTGGCATCTGCATTGGCGCCGCCATTGGAGCACCATTCGGAGCAGGAATCGGGACAGGGGCCGGAGTCGCAGTCGTTGCGGTATGGGTATATGCAGCGTAATGTGTTGGCGTGGGCGCCGGGGCAGGTGTCATATGCGGCGTAGGCCCCGGAGAAGTAGCAGCCAGTGGCGGTGCTTCTATTCTGGCCTCTTGTTGGTCATGTGCTTGGAGGTGTGGTTCAGGCGCATGCATCTGGGTCTCTTGGGCTTGCATCTGCGGTTGTTGATCTTGCACAGGTGGTGGTTGTGCATCAATGTGTGGCTCCTCTGGCTGAAGTTGAACGTGAGGCTCGGCTGCTTGCATCTCCTGTTCTTGTGCGGGAACGTATGGTTGCTCTACCTGGAGTGGTTGTTCCGCGTGGAGTTGTTGCTCTCCTAAATGACTCTGCGGTTCTTCTGGTGGCGTGTGTAGCTCGTGTGCCGATGTTTCCATAGTAGGGACAGTTGGCGGGCTCGCTGACTCCGGTGTGACTTCAGTCCTGTTAAGAGACACATTTAGCGTTTGTTCAGAACAATAAACATTTATATCCTGTAAAGAATGTGTAGTGCGTGCCCAGCGCCAGGTATTGTGGCATTGAATCTTTGCTTGATGCGCGAATCCCCCAATTCTAACGCTGCCCAAACCCAGAACCAAGCTTTTTGACATTAACTGCTAAAGCGCAATCAAGAGAAGGGTAGAATTGGTAATGTCGCCTGATCCCCCTACTTGATCTTGTCCCAACCCATGCATATGGGACAAAACACAAATAATTAGACTGATTACCCCGAGCACGCAAGCACACGGGTTTCTGGTTGTATTCTATTGCAAGGATGCTCCTCGTACTTACTTTAGTTGGTGAGAATCTGTGGGCGTATCTGTTGCGCCATCCGTCATCGTTGTATCTTCATTGAGTTGAGCGATCGCAGCTGACGCTGTGGTAGAAGCTGGGCTCTGTTGCGATGTAACTTCCCGAGTCGCTGTTATGGCTTCGTTGATTGCGTTGATTGTATCAGCCTCATTGATCGCATTCATTTCGCTGATCGCATTGGAATTGGTATTGGTCTCGTTGACTTCGTTGGTTTCGTCGATCGCATTGGCACCATCGCTTGTGTTCAAGCCATCGGTCGCATTGGCTTCATCGGTCGCATTGGCCTCATAAGCGACCTGCACAGGCGTAATTGTGGCCTCCTCTTCCTTCATTGTAGCGCAAAAAGCAGAGACCGCACTGATTACCGTTTTGATGAGTAACGCGGAAACTCGAACAGAATCGAAGCTTGAGTGTAGTAATATCCCAGCGCTCCCAAGTTGTGTAAATTGATATGTTGATATGCGACTGGCGAAATTCTTTGGAAGGCTGCGACAAGTTGCAAGGACCGCGATCTAGACAAAATCTAGTCGAGTCTAGAGTGTCCAAAATGCAATTGATTGACAAAGCAAGCCTCGTATGTGAAAGATGAACACGAAACTTTCTTCCACTCGTGAACCCGGCTGGTTAGGTGGTATTGAGACCGAGCTAGTTGCGAATTCAAGCCGCCGGTTGTTGGTTGTATGTATCGTTCGGCGCATACGTTGTGGTCGGTCGCATTGAGCGAAGTCGGTTGATTGAGCGTGGCAATGGGTGGTGATGGGATTGATCAACAAACTAAGATCTCGGATGGTTCTGGGCAATACAAAGATTTATGGGGTTCGAGTTGCTTAAGTAAAAACACTCCAGTCTCTTTGCATCTCTGAACAGGGATGGCGACAGAGATTCTTGGGGCAGGGTGTCCAGGCGTGGCAGGCTTAGACTGATGAGAGTTGTTGCAAAGCGATTAGGTAGGTAGGTAGGTAGTTAGATAGATGATAAGAGCGACAGAGCGATGATAGGGGATTTTTTTCTGCGTCAGTCAGGTTGGTCCTTTAGCGGCAGTACGTTGGGTACGCGTACCTCTGGCGTATTTATATGGGGGCCATGGTACATGTTCTGTCGTCCAATCAAGTTGAAGTACGTTGTCATCACCCAATCAGCACTCGAGATCCCTCAAGGTTTTATCGTGTCTCTAAGAGGTTGATCGATGAGCTTAATTATTCACGCACTGTGCTGCAAGGATCAGTCGGGGTGGAGGGGTGTAACTACAGTACTGCAAGAATTGTAGCCCTCACCCCTGCACAAGCAGCTTCTTGCAGCTGGCAGCTGGCAGCTCTGACATCCTGGCACGGAGTCTTGGCACCCAGCGAGACTACCTTGGCCCAGCAGTGGTAAGCTTGGCCTGATTGGGACTAGATCTGCTGCCACTAGCTCACATCCTGTGTGGATCTATTGTCGCTCTCTGAATCTTTCATGCTCCAAATTTCAACATCGCGACTGCAAAACAAATTTCAATCAACATCTCTCGATGGTCGAAGAGAGAACCTAACATCTCGCACTTGATATCAGCCATCTATCCGGAATACAAAAAACTCACAAATCGTCTACATCAAGCAAGGGACGTACGAAATGCCTTCAACAAACAGTTAGTATATCTCAGTCCCCATAGGCGTATTACATTCAAAAGCACGATTCTTGCTGGATCGGGGAATAAAAGACCCGAGTCAATCCTCACCCAATGATCGTTGATTCTAACTCCTTTTCTCTAACAGATGCTCCCAAGCCTGTAAGTCGTTATGAACTCGAAGGCCCTGACGAGCAAAGTACTAATCGTTTCGTAGTGGGACGTAAGTACTGCCACGCCAACATGATGGGGGCTCACAGCTAACACAACCAAGACCGACGACATCGATAAGTGGAAGTATGTAGTCCAAAATTCTGGGCCCTCAGACCGTTTATTCTTCGCATCGAGTTTTATCGATGCGTCTCACTTTCCAATGCATGCTAATTTTCATTTCGCAGGATCGACGCGTTCACGCCGGCGTAAGTCAAGTCAACCTTACAGCTTGCACTCGTCGTCTGTCCAGGCCATCTGTGGCACGATGTCTTCTAGTTGTCAGAGGTGCAGAGGTACGATCCGGGATGACGTTACTGACCTCTCCGTACAAAGTGACAATGTCGGTGGCAATCTCGCCGAGGAAAGCTCATTCATTGTCCTCTTCCCAAAGTATCGCGAAGTATGGTTCTTCCATTTCTTCCCAAAGCGTTCAATCTAATTCGCCGCCCAGGTCTATCTACGAGAGGCATGGCCCGGCGTAACAAAAGCGCTCAAGAACCTCGGCATGTGAGTACCATCAAAGATTGTGCCTTTCCTCTCAACATCCCATACGCATGGGCAAGAAATGCTGACTGTGAATACCAAAGTGCTTGCACACTCGATTTAGTAAACGGCAGCAGTAGGCATTATTTCGGCCCCCTTCTTATCATATGGACAACTGACTTCAATTCCGTTCAGTGGAAGTTAAGACTGGTATATACTGACACTTCACTTTGCATGACCATCCCCATTCCAATGGCTCATTTGCTAATATGAAACTTAGTGGGTTGCTCCTTGATTTCTTGGAATAGCAAGGCTGCCTGCCAGACAGGCAAATGATAGTACCTTATCGAGTTTCGGTATGCTGACCAAAGCAGACCAAGAAAACGTGGGACCCAGCTGCGATATGTGAGCACTCCGTCCTATGCGTATTTTGGCGCATACTGACTCTAACTCGTCTTTAGTGAAGGCGCGTGATCTCATAAAGCTATTAGCACGAAGTGTCCCGGCGCCGGAGGCTTTGCGCGTACTTCAGGATGATGTCGCCTCCGACGTCATAAAGATTCGAAATCTGTCAGTAATCAAACCTGCTTGAACAAGGTCTGCGGATGCTTCTCTCACAAGAAGAATGCTAACTTCTATAGTGTGAACAATAAGGAGAAGTTCGTGAAGCGTCGTCAAAGATTATTAGTAAGCTACTCTTCATTTTTGTCATGGCCATGGCCCCAATCTAATACCAAGAGGTTGCTGACATTTTAATCGTAGGGCCCCAATGCGGCTACATTAAAAGCACTTCAACTTCTCACCAATACATACATCCAAGTTCAGGGAAACACAGTGAGCGCCATAGGCGGATACAAGGTACACCACACTTGTCATGTTATAATAGAGGTGATTAACATTGCTGACCTCCCACAAGGGGTTGAAAGAGGTGCGAAGGGTCGTGGAGGACACTATGGCAAACATACGGTATGTTTCATATTATATTATCATGATATGTGTTTGTGGTTCCCACAGTCTACTAACCGCTTTTCAGTGAGTACATTGAACCGCGCAACAGGGTACATATATCTAACCCACCAAAGACCCTATTTACCAGATCAAAGGTGAGATCAGTACAACAATCTCATTGCTAGCTAGCAACCAACTAACATCTGCACTAGAACTCATGGTAAAACGAGAGTTGGCAAAGTAAGTGTCGATGCTTACAAACACAGACTCTTCCCTACGGCATTATCATCCGTACACGTATAGAGGAAAACTTTAGCTGCTATACCATGAGCACAACGAATCAGCTACATACTAACCCCCTTCTTTCTTTGCACAGGGACCCACTTCTGAAGAACGAATCCTGGGATCGGTTCCTGCCCAACTATAAGAAGCGCAGTCTCAGCAAACGTCTGAAGCCGCACAAGGTTAGCCAGAAGAAGACTTACACGCCCTTCCCTCCCGCCGCGGAACCCAGCAAGGTGGACCTTCAGCTCGAGGCTGGCGAGTACCACATCGGCCGCGATGCCAAGAAGCGCATGGCTCAGGAGGAACGCCTCGAAAAGCAGAAGGTCAAGAAGGAGGAGAAGAAGCGCGAGCGCGAGAAGGACTTCATTGCCCCGGACGAACCCACCGGCGAGGAGCGTAAGAAGAAGCGGAAGACCAAGGTACAGGACGACGAGTGAGCGGTTTTTTCAGCATCATGTCGTCGATGTGAATGTATCGCGTTTGTCTGCGACCCGCGTGCTGTGCCCATGATATCGCCGGCTCGTCTGAATCTCTTATCTCGACACCTGCCGGCATTATCAATCACTTCGCACCAATGTCCGGAAGCAATCGTTGATATCAATAAGTTGTAGTACAAAACAACATCTTCAGGGCAGGGTTATTCTATAATTTCGATCTTCGCGTAATACCAGAAAAGCGAAACCAGATGTAACACTCATCAGTTTGCGGCGGCATAGATACCGTGCAGACCGGCGCGCGGTGTTCGAAAAGTGGATTTTGTAATTCGGATCAATAAAATCAAATATATTCCACATCCTAGCCCGTAGTGTGAAAATTGAATGCAAGTGCCCTTTGAAATGAAATAATATGCATGAGAATAACCCTTACATACTATTTATAATCTGATTATATTGAACCGATTTAAAGCAACCGATAGGTTATACGTCAGTTATCACGGGATTAAGCAGAATGCTAATCGATGGCTTATATACCTAAGCAAGTAATTCACTTCGCTTTCTCACACTATATGGCCAGCCAGTATCAAGGATCAAATGGGTGGGTTTCTAAATTTTGTAATGCGATACTCCTTGCTACTGTTGATTTTAATCAAATCCCAAACATCACCTAAACGCCAGTAGTCCTGTTGGTTTTGTGTAATCCATCCTTGGTTTCGTTACACGTTGGTATCAGTGTCGTCTTGTATCATCTTGTCGTCGTACCGTCCCTCAAGAGTAGGTCATGCATCCCCACTCTTCTGATCAACACCTCAATCGATCAACATGGTATCATCTCCATCAAGCGCCGGGCCTTCGGGCTCAGCAACTACACCTCTCCCGCGACCCGCCAACAACTCTCTCCTGATTTCCGGCCCAATCTTATGATGGCCGTGAGACAGTAGCAAATCGAGAAGGAGCTCACGCTAAGAAAAAAGGGTCAAAGTCAGTACTCGTTGTTTTCGAGAGAAGGCTGTCGAAGTGTAGATAACGTACCTGGTCCTCTGTAATCTCGTTCTTGTACCGTATAGCAAATGACAACACTACACCACATATGAGCTCATGCTTAACATCAGAGGGAGCCATGATCACGCACAGGTTTGGTGCCATATTACTGGCAACTTCGCCTGTGTAGCGGCGCGTTCGCTCGTATTCATCGCATCAGTCATAGTTGCCGATGCCGGGTCGGTTGTGCGAAATCGCAGGAAATGGAAGACCAAAGAGTCCACTACCTGCCACCTGTTTGTTGTATGACTGTTAGTCAAAGGTTACTGCAAGAGATAGAGATGCATACGTACGGCAATGCATAACGCTTATCTAGAAGGGTTTTGATGAAGACATTGGTGGCACCGCCTCCTTCTGTTCCGGCTGACGCCTCACGCGCAGCAATCTACAAGGTACTGGTCAACTCCTCTCCTCTCAATGATGAGAATCCTCACTTACATCGCACAAGCCTTTCAAAGCTGCACCACTGTGTAACACTGTCACAAATTTGCGTCAATTAAGATGCTCAATTTTCGCTTATTATTCCACAGTGACTTGTCTGGGTCTCACCTGGTATAGACACTCGACTTCAATTGATCGGCAAAGTCAGCATATGTTCGTTAGAGTGTTCAAAAGGGTTTGATGCAAGTAACTTACCTTAAAACAGCGCTTATTATATGGGCCTCCCTTAATGTGGCACCACTTTCCACGAGACTGCAATTGCAAATAGTTAGTCGCTTGCATATTGAGTATAATACATCGGTGGGCGCCATGCTGAGCAGCCGGAGCAGGGATATCTATATTACTTACGGGAAGAGAATCCCTTTGAAGAATGAAGCGGGTTTATAGAGTGCCTTGCGTAGGGCGTCGAACAGATGAACGTTCAACTTCTTAGTCTGAAACGGGTGACACCTGTTAGTGAAGTCGATGTTGCCTGGGCCGAGAAACCTCACCTCTGCTATGTTGTCGCGCACATGCTCCAAAAGTATCATGTTTAAGAACTCCCTTACGACAGCAGGCGAAGAGGCTACAAACAATTTCGTAGCTGCTAAGACAGCATTGGGTGTCCAGCTGTCGGGTTTCGTCAATTGTATAATGTCCTCCCACTAACAATGATTTGATTAGCTAGATGGCATGGAATACGATCAAATCAAGACTCCTTGGGGTGGAAGAGCAGACACCGAGAGAAAAAAAAAAAAAAAACCAAATGTAGGCGCAACTTTCACTGTCATGACCTGATCCAAAATACTATGAACTTACATTTGGCACTGTAGGTAAGATCTTGAATGCTTTAGGCAGTTTTCCCGACTTATATCGAGCCAAGAAAAGGCCCTGCGATGTTGTAACTTGTCAGTAATTGTCCCCCAACCGATGCTCTCTAGGACTGAGCGTCACCTCGTTGTGCAGGAACTGCAAGGTCTAAACTTACTGCACGAGGGTTAGCTAAGGATACCCAACGTGGGCCAATGACACGAGCATTGAATAAGCGTGTGCGGTTCTGAACATACCAATTTTGGTGTAAACTTCGACTACCTTGGGTGATAACTGGAAGCCGTCGTCGGGCATTGCCCCTGGCTGGTCTTCCCCGGCTTCATGGGCTGCGATGCGGGCCAACTACAAAAGCAAAAGGTCAGAATGTGTCTCCTCCCACAGCTGGCAGAGTAGATTGTTGAAGGTTTTGACGGGAAAGCGTATGATGCGCATGGCGCAATAAATTCGGCAGAACACGGGATTGGCTATTCCTAGGTACGTACGATCTATGGACTGGGTTAGTCATCCAGAAAATCAAGATAAGTCAAAGCAGTTGTAGGGGACACTCACAAGATCCGCAAGATTTGTACCGGTGCCCTGCTCCTCAGTCCGGGGCTCTTGTGTTGTCGTCGGCCACGGTCCTTCGGTGAGTAAGGGGTCTTCGAATTCGGAAGGAAGAAACTGTTGGAAAGTCTGCAGGTCGTCCGGGTTGACATCGACGTTTTCGATTATCTCGTCGTCATCGTCTGCCCAGATCTCGTCATCGTCATCGTACGATTCGCCCTGCGGTTCGTCTTCAAACCGCGACTCGAATCCGAAGGCGGTAGCAGAGGCAGCGGGTTCGGTACGGCGCGCGGGTGCGTCCTCCTCGGCCAGCTGGCGGCCGATGTCCAAGATCTTTCGACTAGCGCGGGCATCTACGAAGTTGTTTTCTCGCTCTTCGTCTTCGTCCTTCTGTGATCTGGACTTTGATTTGCCCGACTTGGTCTTCAGTATGCCTGACCCAACAAGGTACTCCTCCTCCAAACCGCGTCGGCGCCCCTGCGTCGGCGTGGTAGCTTTCGGCATCGTGAGCGTGGCAGATCAATTATGGCGCTTCGGGTTCTGTCGTGGTTTGGGTGGTGTGGCTCGTGTCGCAGGCTTCTTCTCGGTGCAGTTGGCGAGCTCGTTCTGGGGTTGCGATATGGACAGGCAGGCGAGCAGGTGCTCCTTGCGCTGGACAAGCTGCATTTCACAAAATTAAAAATCCAGGTGGAGTCCTCGCGCTGCCAAGGAGCTTAGCCCGTCCAATAAGCAGTTCATCTGGGCTGCGCTTTCAATGCCCCCCCACTGAACATCCCCTGTGTTGGGCCTGTGCACCCCACCCGAGCCCACCTACCCCTCCGTTATCAGCCTTATCGAACCTCAAAAAAGTTGATGTAAGTGAACCCCTCCATCCATCTACATCCGTTTGCATCACCAGCGTAGGCGCATCCTGAGCCACGATTATTACTGCAAGTTAAACGAGATACTGCGACATTCGCGTACTTGTGAGATTTCAGATCGCAACTTGAACCTCAGCAAAATGCCTACAGAGTTGGAGGAGGTAAGATTTCTACAGTTCAAGATACTATATGTGAATAATACTGAATCTCCCTGTTTGGCAGCTAGTCGGCCTGGTGGCAGATCGGAACCCCCAGGTCCGCGTTATCGCGGCTGAGCACCTCATACCATATTCAATATCACAACCCAGCATATTCAAGGTCGACAATCTTCAGCCTATTCACAATCTCAAGCTGTTAATCAAAGATCTTCCGGTAAATTCAAAAACTCATCATTCTTGCCACGCTACAGCTGAGTGGATATGAACTGACGAGAGGTCTCCTTGCAGGCGACGGCTGAGCATATCCTCACGATTCTCATCAACCTGTCTGCCGACAATGAGATACTTGAAAATTTGGCCTCGGATGACAAGTTCCTGTCAGAAATCTTAAGACAAATTATTGTGAGTCCTTTGGTTCAAGTCAATCACACTGTGGCTTTAATTGCTGATGGGTATAAATACAGGTCCCCACAGAACCTAATGCCAATCTTCTCTCCATGCTGCTTGCGAATCTCGCCAAATCAGATGCTCTCAAGACTATCTTGCACAAAAAGCAACCTCCGCCCGAAGAGCTTAAGTCTGATGAGTTGGTGGTCAACCAACTAGTTGATCTTTTTGTGAAGGAAGCAGCGTACAATAAACACGCCGACTTCGACCATCTATCATATCTCTTTGCCGATCTGACCAAACACGCCGAACTACGGCAGCACTTTGTCAGCAGGCAAGCATACGACGGCGTTATTCCCATTACGAAGCTCAAGGTCTTCACGGAACACAAGTCCCCGATACGGCGAAAGGGGGTGGCGTCAACGATAAAAAACGTAACCTTTGACGTCACTTCACATCCGCTTTTCATCTCGGAGGAAGACATCGACATCTTGCCTTACATCTTATTGCCCATTACTGGCAACGAGGAATATGATTTGGAGGAGACGATGACAATGTTGCCGGACCTACAGCTCTTGCCCCCGGATAAAGAGCGAGACTCGGATCCCAACATCATCCAGACGCATATCGAAACGCTACTGCTGTTATGCACGACGCGTGAGGCCAGAGAGGTGCTGCGCAAGATTAATGTGTACCCGATAATAAGAGAAACACATAGCCGGGTCAAAGATGAAGGTGTTCAGGACGCATGCGACCGACTAGTGCAGCTGCTTATGGGAGACGAGGAAAATGAAGAGAAGCGGCAATCACCCGTGGAGGATTTAGGGGAAGTCGAAGCAGGCGGGAAGGATGGTGAGGATGATGACGAAGATAATGCGATAGTCGAGGTATAGAAGCCGCATCCTCCACGGCTCATATTGCATGCTTTTCTGTGCGCATGCTTTCGATAATATTGTAGCTTTACTTGTTTTGCTCGATATCCTGGGACCAATGGATACTTATGATTAGCAGTGTTCCTGCCATTAGTCAATTGCTGACTTTCAAATGCAGTCCTTGGGTTGGAATGATAGACATCTAACGAAACCAAAGAAAAAGTATAGGTCTGCAGGTGCTGAACCGCAAACCACAAAGTCCAGGTAATTGCGCCACCGTCGATTGTAGTCGCTGGTTATCCATCATTCCTTGGCTTTGAATGTAAACTTGGCAAGCTTATGCAGATACGCAGACAACTCTATAGACCCATGATGCCAGGTATGACCTCAATGCGCACATGAACTGTCAAAACTAGACTAGTCCACTAGCTGTTGGATACAATATTTATGTATCTAGCCTTATGGACCTTCTCAGGCAGCAACTGGGGGAGGCCTTTTGATCTTGGTACGCCATAAAACGGTTGTAAGGGGTTGATATGTGAAAATATTCGCTCTTTGCTTTGGATCGGAAATTTTCTCGCCACTAGCTGACTCTTTTTTTCAATCACCGGGCCCAAAAGCGTAGTGTGTCATACTCGGTGACCCATTCGTTTGAGTAAAGGCGTTATTACTTGAAAAGGAAGCTTCTCAGCTCCTGCTGCCGCATCTTTGAGCCATCGAAAGCATCGTCTCCATCAGTAAAAGGGTTGACAGGCGCGTGGTTGAATTCGCGAATCTGATTGGCCGCCGGTCTTCTCGGGCCATTTCGCGATCTACTTGTGGTTTTCTAAGGGGTCTGATATGGCCGTGTTCCGTTCGCTTGGGTAGCCTGATGTTCGTGGGCGCATCGTAACATTTACTTGTGGATTCATCGACACATGGACCCCCTGTACTACATACAGCTGAGCATCCCTCACATGTTTTGTGAGGTACAAATTGCAGCGTCTGTCGACCTAGGGTGATTTTCTATACTGCCCTGCTACACTATCACTTTTGACTACTGTATGCGCGGTATTGGCAGCGCCGTCATGATAGTACCCGGCTTGGCTAAGTCTTGTTTGAAAGCTTGAGAGCCACAAGTGTCTTTGATTCCATGGCATACATCACTGCTCATCGGCATGACGCTTTGAGGATTGTTAGCCAAGAGTGGTGGTGTTGAACAGCTTCAACGGATTTGTAGTCACTGGATAGTTGAGCTAGTCGAGCAGTTCCACCTCTGAGCCAATGGCATGGTTCAGCGTCGACAACGTGCCTGTTTCAACAGCTTTCATTCGCCCACGACATCAGGGGTTCTTTGATGGGCATGTGGAGTCTAATCTGTACGAGGTAAGGCGCCCCCGCGCTTTCACCGGGTTCAGACCAGGATGCCATCACCAACTACTTTCAGCCTCGAAACGCAGCCAACAACATCTCGTCCAACAGACTTGGAAGCGCATCCGTCTGCCCTTCCATCTGGCTTCTATTGCAGCTGTGCTGACAGCAGTGGACAGTCCGTGCCATGGTGCCACAGCGGGCTAGCCTGCAATAATCCAGCTGCTCGTGCTTGGCTTGTTAATTCAGATTGTATTGGGCCTGGGCCTGGGCTCAGAGTGCGACCTTTTCCCCCTAGTGATACTGAATCAAAGAGCTATAGACCCCAAATCCACAGGCAAAGCGGTAGTATCTAGGTAAATTGTTGAGCTAACAGGTATCGTTCAGCGATCTCTGCAACGTGCCAATGCAACATTCCCGCATTGCCTGTACCCTGCAACTCAATTTCTGCGCTGCCTAGCTTGGGCCCGACAGCTTCCGATGAATTTTCAGCTACCTGGAGCGAATATGCCTTACCAAGAGATTAGGTAGGTAGGTGGCATATGGGTATGTACCTAAGGTAGCAAGCACATACGAGTAGATCGGTTTGGTATTGTACTGTAGGCAGCCGGAGCCACCGCGACTAGGGATGGCACATCATTCCGCCCACCATTACCGCCCCTGTCATCTACTGGACGGACTGCGAGATCGATCTGTATCGAGGAGATCCAATTGAGAAGACAAAGGGATCCTCTAATCTTCGATAGTCTGAAGCGTGATGTCACTGGCTGGTCTCGCTCATGCAATATCTCCGGGCCCTCATGATGGTGGGAAGAGGATGAAGATCACAGGACTAAGGAGGCTAGACATCACGTCCATATCGTATGGACCAAACCCGTCGTTTCCGTCTCTTGCGCCGACACTAGCAAATTAGTCTTCGATTCTGCTCTTGATTCGCAGCTCTCGATCGAAACCGTGAGCATGGGTGCTTCGTGGGTAGCAGTCGTGGATCACTGCACGTGTGCAGGCTTCTGGTCTAAACAGGCTGGTGGCATACCCAATCAAGCGATGACAGTTCCCGTACCTAGCATCCTTGATGGCAGGTACCTAATATAGAACTTGAAAGTACATGTAAGTAAGCAAGGCTTTGCTGAAAACTTAGACAGTTTTCCCAATCCAGTATTTGCCAGGGGTATAATACCGGACAGCCTGCACCCCTCGCTGCCCGCGCCGATTCACCTTTCGCTTTGCATACTTGGTCTGGGCAGGATACGTGTCTGCGGCCATTATATCTTGACTTGGAATTCGACTTCACCTAGTCGACGTATCTAGACTCTTTCTTCTTCTTCATTGTCTTGGGTTTGCTTTCTAATCTGTGGCGCGCGACAACTGCGATTCACGACACAGCCATGTCTGATGAGACTGCGCGCAACACGCCGCCGTCGGCTCCAGCCCACAAGACGGCCGGCGGTAACAACGCATACCACAACTTCCATAATGATTTCCTACACATCCAAGACCCCAACGAGCGTCGTCGCCTGGCGCTTGCCGAGATCGACAAGGCTCCCTTTGGTTGGTACCATGTGAGGTACGCATGAATTCGTCTCGCTCTACAACTTGGAGAATCCAGTATACTGATCAGGCGGACCACAGAGCTTGCGTCGTCGCCGGTGTTGGTTTTTTTACCGACTCGTACGACATTTTCGTCGTCAGTCTGCTCAATGTCATGCTCGGCATTGTATACTTCCAGGACTCGAAGGGCAAACTTAACCCAAACTCCGACAACGCGATCAAGCTAGCTACCTCTGCCGGAACCGTTGTTGGCCAGCTCGGCTTTGGTTATCTCGCTGATCATGTCGGTCGAAAGAAGATGTATGGTCTCGAGTTGATTGTCATCATTTTCGCCACTATTGGTCAGGCTCTTGCTTCCGGCTCTCCATCGGTCAACATTGTCGGCCTCATCATTTTCTGGCGTGTGCTGCTTGGTGTAGGCATCGGAGGAGATTACCCACTCTCCAGTATTATCACATCTGAGTTTGCTACTACCAAATGGCGTGGTGCTATGGTAAGCGACCTTTCCCCGTTGTCTGCAAAAGGAATCGTCTATCGCAACCCACACACGGTCACTCTTCGAGAATAAGTGTGCAAGCTAACTCTCAATCTTACTAGATGGGTGCTGTCTTTGCTCAACAAGGCATAGGTCAGCTTACTGGCGCCTTTGTTATGTTGTTCCTTACCCTGGGCTTCAAGGAAGCGCTGTCTGCTTCTCCCAGCATTGACCAATGTGACGGGTGGTGCGGTGTTGCCGTCGACAAGATGTGGAGAGCTTTGGTCGGTTTCGGCGCTGTCCCAGCAGCTATCGCTCTGTACTACCGGTTGACGATCCCTGAAACTCCTGTAAGTGTTCTCTCGCGCGGATTATCGAAATCAGAGCTAAGACAAGTCAAAAGCGTTACACTTTCGATGTCGGTCGCGATGTGGAGAAGGCCGCAGAGGATGTCAAAGCATACATGTCCGGCCGAAATGAAGGTCGGCCCGATGACATGGCCCGTCTTCAGACTCGTATGGCTGCGCAAGAGCAGATGCAGACCCCCAAGGCTAGCTGGAGCGATTTCTTCCGACATTACTCGATCCGCAAGAACTACCTATTGCTCATCGGTACTGCGGGCTCATGGTTCCTTTTGGATGTAGCATGTGAGTATCTACCACGACATACTTACAATGCATCGAACTGACACTCAACGATTCTAGTTTACGGAGTGTCTCTCAACAACGCGGTAATTTTGGAGACTATCGGCTTTTCGACCAAGGGCGCTCACTCTACCTACGACTTCCTGTACAAGACCGCGATCGGTAATCTCATCATCGTCCTTGCCGGAGCGGTACCTGGCTACTGGGTGTCAGTTGCTACACTCGATACATTGGGTCGAAAGCCGATCCAGATGGGCGGCTTCATCATCTTGACGATTCTTTTCATCGTTTGGGGTTTTGCCTACAACGTCATCTCCGGTCAAGCCAAGTTGGCCATCTTTGTCCTGGCGCAATTCTTCTTCAACTTCGGCCCCAACATGACAACATTCATTATTCCTGGTGAGGTGTTCCCTACCCGCTACCGATCGACTTCGCACGGTATCTCGGCCGCCTCGGGCAAGATTGGCTCTATCATCGGTCAAGGTGCCATCGCTACCCTCCGTAACCGTGAAGGTGGTACCTGGCTCAACCACGTTCTTCAGATCTATGCCCTGTTCATGTTGCTTGGTATCGGCACTACCTTCTTAGTGCCAGAGACCAAGAGAAAGACACTCGAAGAACTGTGCGGTGAAGACCAACCCATGCCTTCAGCTATCGCCGAGGACCGAAGTGGCAGCGGCAGCGGTAGCGGTAGCCACAACAAGGGACCTGAATCTCTTTAATTATTGTGTACACAAGCAAGGACCATAATCCTGCACGGCTAGATATCTGACATTGTCATTGTTCGTCGGTCTCATTATCTGGGAATATCGGCGAAATATTGGCGGGGAGAGTATTAGAGGGGTGGTACAACTAACTTGTCGGAGATAACTTTCATTCAGTCTGCTTATACCCTAATATTGCTCAGACATTCTTTAGATAATTTTGACTCGTGCCGGTATCCCTTTTGACATTACATGCAGAAAATGTTCAATTTAGACATGTTCAGTAGAAGGTGCCCCTGAAAAAAGCAAGATTATTCACAATGAGTTATGTAACAACAATAGATCTTAAGTAATTATCATACTATCTTATAATATGAGAAGAAATATTCATCGAAGCCTTTTTATTAACGTTGTAACTAATTCAACCTTGTGTAAATTTATGTGTAGCCCTTAGGTTTTCCATTTGGAACATTTTGAAACGGTATATGATCACGTATTCTATAAGTGATCTTGTGGGGGGTCAATGTAGCTCAAGTCTAAATCTCCTCGAGCCTCCATTACTATCAAAGTCTTGTGTGTAAATAAATACCAACCTTTTCTTTGCTGTGTGTCGAATTGTGTTGCCCTGTATGACAGGTATCAACTGTCATCCATATGTCCGAAACGCCGAAAATATAGCATGTACTTGAGCCAAGTGATTCCCCACAAAACAGAGAGGTCAAAGCTGGGGTATCTCCAGAGAGGGTCCTCCTCGGCACACCGGGATTCCACATCAGGATTAGCGCACATGATAGCGGATTGGGGTAGCATCGGCAGGCGTTCGACCCTCTGCAGATTCTCCAATGGCCTCCGTCTGATTTACAAAGCCTCACGATCTCTTGTTTTGAGACATCCTACTTGTATTTCCGAGTCGACACATTGCTTTACCATCGCGTTGCTGCCGCGCCGTCCTTTTTGAAGCCTTCTAGCCGTGTCTAGGCAACGCCTTTTAGTTTCGCTTTTAACACCTGCTGTTATTACTAACTCGAAGCCGAGGTTCGCGGTATCTTAGCGTTCGTGACATCATTAGCTTCAGGAGTGTTGCCGGATCTGGTCATCGGCAATTGACCTTGTTCATCATCTCCAAAGGAAAAATCCCATAGGCTGGAGACCGGCTGTCGAAAACAATTCTCATCATCTGCATCGCACTTCTCTTCTTGCCATGCCGTCGCTTTCAGGTCCCGATGTCGCGAAACACGATAGCAAGGAGTCTTGCTGGGTTGTCATACATGTACAAGATCCAACCGCCGTGCATTATACACTGGCTGAAGCTAATCTGCTATGGTCTCAATAGGGGAAAGCTTACGATGTGACGGAGTTTCTGCCTGGTTAGTCTCAATGGTATCGTCAAATATCATGAATATTACTGACATGAAAATATAGAACATCCTGGCGGGATGAAAATCATATTGAAATATGCTGTAAGAAGATAACCTCCTGAAGTATCAGCGACATACGGGCTAATCAAGGTGTGTAAAGGGCAAAGATGCAACTGAGGAATTCGACCCGATTCACCCTCCAGATACTCTGGACAAGTACCTGGACAAATCCAAACACATGGGCCCCGTCGACATGAGCACCGTCGCCAAGGTAGAGGAGGTCGAAGATCCGGATGAAGAGGCGCGGCAGGAACGTATCAAGAACAAGCCTCTTCTTTCGCAATGCTACAACTTGCTCGACTTCGAGTCCGTTGCCAAGAATGTGATGAAGAAGTCGGCTTGGGGATACTACTCCAGTGCGGCTGACGATGAGATAGTACGTATCTCGTTTCGCATTGGTCCTTCTGCTGTTCTGATGCAACATGATGTGGAAGCTTTGTCCGTACCACGAAGGATTGCTACTGACATGGGATATTATAGACAATGCGAGAAAACCACGAAGCCTTCCACCGGATATGGTTCCGGCCCAAGGTTCTCGTCAACGTGAAAAACGTCGACTTCAGCACAACCATGCTTGGCACAAAAGTCGACATGCCTTTCTACGTAACCGCGACTGCTCTTGGCAAGCTCGGACACCCAGAGGGTGAAGTAGTCTTGACACGCGCGGCACACAAGCACAACGTCGTCCAGATGATCCCGACCCTAGCATCGTGCTCGTTCGACGAGATTGTTGACGCGCGGCAAGGCGACCAGGTGCAGTGGCTACAGCTATACGTGAACGCGGACCGGGCCATCACGGAGCGCATCGTGCGGCACGCCGAGAAGCGCGGATGCAAGGGCCTCTTCATCACCGTCGACGCGCCGCAGCTCGGCCGCCGCGAGAAGGACATGCGCTCCAAGTTCGTCGACCAGGGCTCCAACGTGCAGGATGGCCAGGAGACAGACAATTCGCAGGGCGCGGCGCGCGCCATCTCTTCCTTTATCGACCCGGGCCTCTCATGGGACGACATCCCGTGGTTCCGCTCCATCACGAAGATGCCCATCGTGCTCAAGGGCGTGCAGCGCGTCGAGGACGTCGTCAAGGCCGTCGAGTGTGGTGTCCAGGGCGTCGTGCTCTCCAACCATGGCGGACGCCAGCTCGAGTTCGCGCGCTCCGGCGTCGAGATCCTGGCGGAGACGATGCCCGTGCTACGGTCTATGGGCGTCGAGAACAAGATCGAGGTCTTCATGGACGGCGGCGTCCGTCGCGCCACCGATATCCTCAAGGCCCTGTGTCTCGGTGCCAAGGGTGTTGGAATCGGCCGACCGTTTCTGTACGCCATGTCTGCGTACGGTCTTGAGGGTGTAGATCGCGCCATGCATCTCCTGAGGGACGAGTTGGAAATGGCCATGCGACTTATCGGGTGCACAAGTGTTGATCAACTGAACCCGTCACTTCTTGATACACGGAATATAGGCAGCCATATCACCAGTGTGCCGGTTGATAATCTTGGACACAAGGTGTACGATGCTCTTGCGACGCCGATTTGGAAAACGCCGAAGTCGAAGCTGTAATGGATCTAAGGTGTAAGAAACAAGTATGAGAAACTTTTCTTCTTTCGAGCACGAAGGCATGGCTAAGCTAGACTGCTGATGTTCACTCAAGTCGGTATAGAGAAACTAAAGGGGCAGAATGTGGGTTGCCGACAATGGCTCCTGTATAAGAAATGTTTACCTAAGTCTTCACCATGAAAACGGCCAAATGTAGGGTAGCTAGTGAGACCTGTTGATGTGGCACCTAGATGCGAGGGTTCCACCAAAGGTTAGCCTTCGGGCGCCCACGAACATCTGTTGAAGAGACCGTTCGTCGGCGTTTCCTTCATTCGTTCTATAGAGAGACATTATCCTTTTGCTGCAGTGAATTTTATTGGCTTTTTTTCTAATCATTACCTGATTATACATGCATAATTTAAACGTAGCTTATTAACTATACTATAATAGCTATTCCTAGATCAAGGAGTATTTATTTACGTGTAGTGTAAGTCAAGGCTGCAGCGTTCTCAAACCCTCTGTAATCTCGTTGCCATGTTATGCAGTTGGACAGACGGTCAGCCCACTGTTGACTAGGACCGCAACTGAGTGCCAAGTGGCTCAGCAAAACGCCTGCTCAATTGATCTGTACGACATCGCAAGATAGGCGAGGGGTAGAGGCTCTACCTTAGGTACCTACCTACCTGGGTATATGGTTCTAGTCCTCAAAGATGCGATCACACGACCTATTTCTCAGTATCCTCATCCAGTAGTACCACCTTTTTTGAGTGGTCTATTTTAAGAGAGTTTACTTCCACAAGGTGGTGCTCGGATGAGGTAATTTCTCCGAAAGCACCGTTGCACTGACCTCAACGATAAACGTGTTCTCTAGCTATCATGGCGAGCCCGAGAAGGGTTGAGTATCTCGGTCCAGAACTGAGAGCATGATAACCGCAAGTTAGGTAAAAACAAGAAACACTTTGGGATACACGACGCTTGCCTACCTATCTTAGCTACAGTAGAGCCGGATTGATAATGAACAACAAAGAAGACCTGGGTCGTGATACACATGCTAGCATCACCTTAGGTAGTTCAGCTATTGCTAGTGGCACCATCTTGCATCTTCAGAGCAAGTTTGTCTGCCTTACTCCAATATGCATCCCCTGCCAGCTCACCCGTGTCAACAGAAGAGGTGGTCCCAAGTGCTTGGCGAACAGTTACCCAAACCAATCTTGTTGACAACCTCTGTGAGACTGGGAGATTGGGCACCTGCCGGTGTCTAGCAGCTAAGCTCACATACTCCTCGACTAAGCAATATATTTTCTGCGCGTCAGTCTTACATTTACATGCAAATGCACGTTACGTCAATTGACAAGCATATTGTTCTCGCCAACAGAACCTGGGCCCCGTGTTCAAGGCACTCAGCGCCAGCCGAAGCTTGTACAAGACCTCGTACAGTGACAGTGACGTCTCGGGGCGCCAAGCCTGTCATGTAACGCATCCCACGGCACGGAGTTGAAAATGCTACCTCGAAATTATTAGTCATTAAAAGCCCAATGCACGGAGCAAACGCACCTGGGAAGGGAAACCGTCTCCAACAATTGACTGAGCTCTTGGTAAGGCTCATGCTGGGTCGGCGAGAACCGAAGTTCCAGTTGGGTAATTACTACATTTGGAAGGCGATCACCAACACACCAACACAACATCACGAGGCGTTCGAGAACTCTCAACAGCACTTCTGGAGCCGGGAAACGCCATGGCTTCTCCTCCATCGCTGGATACAACATCATGATAGTAGTCGTGGCGCCAAGCCTCATATACTTGTTCCACTAATGCGGTGCTGCTGTACGGGATAGGAAGCTAGTAAGCATCAGACGTCCCTCCAGGCTCGACAACTGGCGAGGGCATATGATGTCTACCCGCAACAGATGTCTTTCTTGGCCAATGCTGCGGTCTCTATCAGAGTGCTTCTGTGGCGCCGGTGGCTTGGCACAGGAGTCACTGTAAGATGTCATCGCCAATAGCCGATGCAGTCGAGCGGCAGATGATGGGGCAGCCAGGGGGCTCCGCGAAAGTATTGGCCGATATCAGACAGCACCACGCGAGCAGCAAGGCTTTCGTCGGACATGGTATCTGATAAGACTCACTGCACGGCTGCACGCTTCCCATGGTTATCGAACAAACATCACCAGATGGCCGTTACTCCGAGTAGCATCACGAAGGACCTTGTTGGACGAAAGGAACCTCTCCCGGCGGGCACTCGTTGCGAGCTGCCTTGTCCGGAAGGTAGATGCTTTACCCAACCATTCTTCAGTGCTTCATAAGCGAGCCTTCGTGATATCAAGCTTGCGAAAAGAATAAATAGCCATGATGCTGTCGTCGAAGATGTTCAAGTTTTACCGTAGCAGAACAGACACCTGCCTCCATTCTCACACTCCCATCTTCATCCTTAAATACCGTCAACATGCGTTCCACCACGCTTTTGGCCTTAGTCCCTTTGGCCCTCGCGGCTCCCTCCAAGCGGGCATCACCCGCACCTCTCCATGTCCCGCGTGGCACCGGAGACAACTTGATTGAGGGCAAGTACATTGTCAAAATGTACGACAATGTTGCCACCGACTCGCTTCATAGAACTATGACAGCCACGGCCGCGGAGCCTGACCACGTGTACGATGTCCCTGGCTTTAAGGGGTTCGCTGGCGCCCTCAGCGCGGAAGAGCTTGAGAACATGCAAAACCACCCAGATGTAAGTTTGAGTCGCCCCCCATTCTGCCCTCATGTTTCCTAATTAGGGCAACTTTGTCAGGTCGAGTTCATCGAGCAGGACTCCGTCATGAGCATCGACGCGTACGTCACGCAGTCAAGCTCTACATGGGGACTGGCCCGTCTTTCCCACCACAGCCGGTCTGCCACCGGCTACGTCTACGACGAGAGCGCCGGTGCTGGAACCTGCGCCTACATTGTGGACACCGGCATTTACACGAGTCACTCGGTATGTAGAGATAAAACTCCCTATACTGATGATCCATGGCGTTAATGTCGTACCCATAGCAATTCGAGGGGCGGGCCACCTTCCTAGCCAATTACGCCGACAACTCCAACTCGGACGGCAACGGCCATGGCACGCACGTGGCTGGCACCGTGGGCTCAGCTACGTACGGTGTGGCGAAGAAGACGCAGCTGTATGCGGTCAAGGTGCTGGACTCGTCGGGATCCGGCGCGACCTCGGGCGTCGTGGCTGGCATGAACTTCGTGACGTCGGACTCGCGGACCCGAAGCTGCCCCAACGGTGCTGTCGCCAACATGTCGCTCGGCGGCGCCGTGTCGACGGCCATTAACAGCGCTGCACGCGCCATGATCAGCGCCGGCGTCTTCCTTGCGGTGGCCGCCGGCAACAGTAACACAGATGCTTCCACGACGTCACCTGCCGCGGAGCCTCAAGTGTGCACCGTCGGTGCCACCACGTCCGGCGATGCTCGCGCTTCATTTTCAAACTACGGCTCCGTTGTCGATGTCTTTGCTCCTGGGCAGGATGTTCTCTCGACCTGGAACAACGGCGGCACTGTAAGTGAAGAAAACCTCTCTTCTAACCTCCTTTATATGCGCGTGTAGAGTACTGATGGTTCTCCTTTATTCAGAACACCATTTCCGGCACCTCGATGGCCTCTCCCCACATCGCCGGTCTCGGTGCCTACCTCCTGGCTGCTGAGGGCAAGAAGGCTCCCCAGGCTCTCTGCTCGTACATCGCTTCGATCGGCACATCTGGTGCGCTCTCTGGCATTCCCAGCAGCACTGTCAACAAGCTTGGCTTCAACAACAACCCCAGCGGATAAGGTGACTGGTTTTTGCTGAAATTGAATGCAATGCAACGATCTTGGTATCACGACCCATGATTCTGGTAGCTGGCTAAGCTAAGATCTTCTGGACTGTGCGGTGGGTAATGGGGTTGCGCATTCGAGAGTGGTCCTCAGCTTTACTATTCGATGATAATTCAATAATAATTGAAACCACCATTCTGCGCTTACTCATTGGTTGTTCAATGATCAATACGCAGGCAACAAACAATAAGACATATTGCTTGGGTACTGATGGCGAGATTCCAGAGTGATATGACAATGATAACATCTCTCAATTAAATATCAGAATTGTTTCTTAAATGTGATAAGACGGATATTGAAAAACATGGAGATCGCAGATCCTATGTACATACAGACACTTAGTCTAGTGCTTGCCGCCAATCGTAACAGTGAACATGACAGGATCACCGGCATTTACTTTACCTGACTGATCCTCCCCCTCGTCAGGCTGTACGTCGTCGTAGGCAAACGCATATCCTTTCTTATCCACGTTGACCTCATGAACAAGCCGTGCATAGTGGTTTGTCGGGTCTCGGCGATAAAAAGTAGGCGGATGCGACGGATGTTCTTCGGTTTCCAGCAACGCGGTTCTCACAAAAGCTGCCGCAAGCCGGGGAATGATGGCATTGCGGGTGGCGGAAGGGCCCGTGGTGAAGGGCCCGCTGTTGCAGCCCAGGATATCGGCTGTGTTGGGCTTGGTGAAGACCTCGTCGCCGACGCGCAGCTCGTCTTTCTCCACGTAAGCCTCCAGTATACCTGGCCCGGCCTGCGTGTTGATCTTGAGCTTCGGCCCGTTCTTGAGCCATGCCCATACTTCCTCTACATAGGGCTCGAAGTATCCGTCGAAGCTGGCGCCTACGGCATTGCCGTGCGTCGCGTTGAGGATGCGCAGGGCTTTGTCATCTCTCGAGACAATGAGTTTGTCCCAAGGTCGCTTGAACGTCAAGAGTCAGTTTTGAGAATAGGGGCTTTATACGAGCACATTATGTTAGAACGGGACAGACCCGGATTGCTGACTTACACCATCTTTATGCGCCTGCTCACGTAATGCATCCGCCAGCTGGTCTAGCCCGTTGGGAGCCATGCCCGCCACGTCCTGCTCGGGGCCGTTTGCAGTCTTCAGATGGATGGCTATGGGGAGCCGCGGGACGAAGTCCACATAGCTGATATTCGCATACAGCTGGTCGTTGTTGAGCGTGAACTCGCAAAAGCCGAAGTCCACAGACGCGTTGGGGTCAGACGGGTTCAGCACGCTGGGCTCGACCAGCGCCGGGCCCGGGTTGATCAGAAAGGTGAGCTTTCCGTTACGCGATACCCAGATCCTCCCGCCCGCCATCTGGGGGATTTTAATCGTCTTCTTGTTCCCTGGCGCGCCGAGGGGGATGGCGCAGTCCTCGGCCAGTGGGGAAAGGATCTCGGGCGGGTTCTGCGGGAAATACAAGCCTTCGCCGTCGGCTTTGAGTATACAGCGTTTGCCATCGTGTTGGAGTGCGATACCGGTGATGTACGCGAAGACCTGGTCGGTTTCAGTGCTGTTGTTAAAAGTGATGTTGAGAGAGTCTGGCATTTTGTTATTAGGTTATGCGCCGGTGACCTCGGCGATTTACACTCGCAATTTGGGGATTATAAACAGAAAAACAAAAGGGCAATGAATCTCGTAGAGTTATAATTAAATATTATGTTCTTCCTATGATGCGAAATCGTCAGACTCTTGGTGCTATTTCAGGTTTAATATTGAGATGCAAGGCGCTAATGACGTATATCATTGGTAAAGCTACCTACCTACTTCAAATTGCTAGCTGGAGAGACATCTCGCGCGTAGTATGAACGCTTTTGGCCATGTAGTCCGCATCGGCATGTCTCCCAATATAAATTATGTATCCGCGAAGAGTGATTCCTGAATGAAGACAAAATATGGCTCGTTTTAAAGCTTGCCGTTGAGATATCAAAACTTCGGAGCCCCCTATGGCACCAAAGTACCTAACATAGAATGAGGCTTATGCACCACCAGGCACTATAAGTAGTATCAAGCTCCTGTAAAATAAAACACCATTCTGAACAATGATCTGGATTAAATCCAGTCCTTCGTTGACCTGTTCCCTGTTTATGAATGATACGGTTATCACAGGCACGTACCTCAACCAGAAGTGTACAGTACATAACTTGTTGGACTTCCAGCAAGGGTTTCGTTTGTTTTTCACGTTTTGCCACATGACATGAGACCGAGTGATCAGGAGCTGTCAAACTGTCGAACCACATGTGTCGCAGGGATGGGAAGCCTTTGTGTCCACTATCCTGCATATGTATCCAGGTGCCTAGCACTTCTACCCGACTACATGGATGCCTGGGCATTACATCGAAATTGGAATGCTACAGAGGCGCGGATACAGCTGGGAACTTGCGCATCGGCGGTTGCCGTAGGAAACAACTTTACGCAAGTCATACGAGAGGCGAAAAGGAGCCAGCCAACCTGCAGCAGTAGTAATTATTATATACAATGGTGCGGCGATAAACCTAGGCCTAAGGGTCTTGATGCAATCAATATACAATGCCATCTGCGAAAATCCAACCGCTCAAAATACAATATGCACGCGTCCTCTATGAATGCTGTTTCCAGAAGGCTAATTCCGATCTAACCGGGTTGCCAGAGACTGCACCTATTCTACCAGTGTCTTCTCCAGCTCGGGGTCTCGAGCAACAGCCTCGCCCGCGGCCTCGCCGGCTGCCTTCTTGTCGTCGCCACAGCCACAGTCATAGAAGTCGCCAATATTGTTGCAATCAAATCTCGGCTTCTCGAGCCTCTCGTTCACCTGGTTGTGTACGTGGCAAGCCCAGCCGGCGGCCGAGTTGCGCGAGCCGACCTGCGGCGGGAATTTCTTAAGCAGCTGTTGGAAATGACTGGCGCAGTCGCCGCAGGGGTACAGTCGAGCGAATAGTTGGATGTAGGTCTTGAGCGCAAGCGAATCGTCTTCGGATGGCTTCTCGGGGAAGCGGGCCATCATCGTATGGAACAGTTTCCAGCTGGCCCGACCAAGCTCCGCCCTGTATGAACATGAGGTCGGTCAACGGCGCATCCACGTGGCAAAACAGTTCCAAGGGTCTAGGACGATGAACTCACTTCGCAGTTGCATTCTCAAGCTTCGGCGCTATCGAGCCACCATCGAGAATACCACTAGACAGAGCTCCAAATTCCGCGCTTCCTCCCGAGCCGGCATCTCTTGCCACATCCGGATCGTGCATCATCTGAGGCATGCGGCTGATGGAGCCGAGGCTGGAGGTGGTAAAAGACAGTAACAGAAATCCAGCCACCACCAAGGTGACGAGGATGGTGATGTGCCGCGCCATCGTCCAAGAAATGCAAATGCAAAGATTTAGTGATTGAATGGGGTGGCGCGCGCAAACGTCTAGCCACTGGAGCGTCGAGCAACAATGAGTGAGTAACAGACTGCAGGGTCTTAGGTAAATAGGGAGACAAAATCAATCAACTGAGGGTATTCAAAGGAGCGGCAGAATCATCGCAAAACAGATGTGATCGGCGGGTGGCGTGGGTTGAATGAGACAGTTAGTTCAAGGTTCGGAGCAGGCGACAGTCGAACGATATGAATCCACCACCGTCTTTATGGCCCCAGGGCGTCTTGCTGTAGGGGTCCAACTATCTTAATCAGATTCATACCTAGGTACATAGGTACATCCCTTCGTTTCGTCCATTAGCAAATCACGTGAAAGCTCTACCATTGCGGGGCAGAGCCAAGTGGGGGGCGCATCAGGTAGGTACCTAGCGAGGTAGCCTCCAGGTGCTGGCGGCGTGAGGCTGCGCGTCTGGAGCTGCCTGAGCTTGGCCGAGCTTGATGTAATCCGTATCCCAGCATTCAACCACACCACGACGAACGCCCCGAAGGTCATCACGGAGCGGCACCAGTTCACTTCTCACCAACGACGACGACTTCACCGTAGCGAGAGCTTCCCGACTTCTCCGCATATCCTTCGAGCCACACCTTCGCACAGTATTTCAGCATGGAGTTCCCCACCACAGGCGTCTTGAACGAAGGTGCGGGCACCTCGACCTTTGGCTTGCCCCCTCCCGATGGACCAGACTGATGAGATTGTGGCTAGATGGCATCCATGTTGACATGGACAGACTGAAGAAGGGCGAGGTCAAGTAAGCGTGCGGACACTTCCTCGTTTCAGGGCAGCACTGACATCATTACAGCCTAGGTACTTCCATGTATGTGCGAACCCGACCCGGACACAGACGACTCTATCCCGAGCTTCTGAGCTGACGAAAGATAGTATGGCGGTAACTTTCAAGGACGGCGTTATCTTGGGTACGTCGGACCAGTCGACTGCTCACCACACCTGTCATGGAATTCGTCACTAACACTGTCGAAACATCCAGGTGCCGACTCTAGAACGACGACCGGAGCCTACATTGCAAACCGAGTCACCGATAAGCTCACACGGGTAGCCGACACGATCTGGTGCTGCCGATCCGGCTCGGCTGCTGACACGCAAGCTGTTGCCGACATTGTACAGTACCAACTAGGCATGTTTGCTATGAGAAACGGCAAGCCCCCTACCACACAGACAGCTGCCGCCATCTTCCAGGAGATCTGCTACTCCAACAAAGACCGCTTAAGGTGCGTAGACCCCTAAAGATGAAGTCCAGCCAGGGACCCTTTTACGCCATACTCACACCGAGTGTCTTGACAGTGCGGGCCTTATCATCGCTGGCTGGGACGAGCGTCACGGTGGCCAGGTGTATGCAATCCCCTTAGGCGGTTCTCTCCACAAACAAGCCTACTCGATCGGAGGCTCAGGCTCAACATACATCTACGGTTACTGCGATGCGAACTGGAAGGAGGGCATGGAGGAGGAGGATGCCGTGAACTTCGTCAAGGGTGCCCTACGTGAGGCCATCAAGTGGGATGGCAGCTCTGGCGGTGTCATCCGCATGGTAGTCCTCACGGAGAAGGGCGCCGATCGTCACCTATACCTGCCGGACGAGGACTATAAGGTGAGGCATTAGAGAAGGAAGGAGCATAGCAGAGCAGAACCGCAGAGGTGGTGGTGGACGCGCCCTGGCTTGTCCTCAAAATGACGCATCGGACATATGTATGATAGATTACAAGAATCCGATGTGTTCTTCATGACAGCAGCCTCGGCGTCCCTTTCGCAATCGGCCAGTCAACTTCGCCCTCTGCTTGATCCTGCAGGTGCAATTCTTTCGCCATCTCGCTTTTCACTACTGTTATTGGTGTATTTGTTGCAAAAATTAGTTTCTCATAACTAATCCTCGGCAATTAGTCTCCCGAGGATGATCGTCCCGGAGATATCGGTGCAACTTTGCAGTTGGTTTACCTGTAGATAAGAATGGTCTGCCCCCCTCGCCCCCCTCGCCCCCCTTTCCCCTTGCTGACCCTCCGCACCACGAATGGCTTGGCTGCATGAGCACCGCGTACGCCATGGAGCGGTGAGCCACAACGTATGGCAAATTTACATCCAATCAACGTTTTCGACATCTAAGCGCTACATGCGATGTTAATTCGGGTAGGTGGGCAGAAATACCGATACCCAGGCACGAAGGTAGTTCCAACGTTCACGCCGACTACTGCTCTGCCTGCAAAATGGTTTGCTTTGAATGGTAGCTCAAACTACCATGCTCAAAGACGAAAATATTATACACTTCATAATTAGTGCTGTCAACCAATGGTAAGACGACTGATTGCACTTCGCTATACTAGGTGGGGACTGCCAATGATATAGGTAAACAGCTGCTGGTACCAGAGTGCTGGGAGATCTATGTAAGCGCCAAGGCGGTTGTAGGAAGTTGTCGATGCTTTTGGGGGTTCCTGTCGTCGAACCTGGAGATTAGACCGAGTTCTATTCAAGATCACCAGCCAATGTTCGCTCTCGAGACGCCAGCCGGAGACGTGTAATAATGCGGCTGATAAAATGCCATCGACCTACATGTGACTGCTCACACAAGCAAATCAGAATACTAAGTGACCTATTGCCGAGCTTCCGCGATTTTAACACCACCTACCAACCTCGCCAACCCCTATGCTCACTTACTTTTTTGCGCCACATCTACCGGCATTGCCAGCCGTGATCATCTACCATACATACTGGTTCGAATCTAGTATAAACTCGGTGGCACAGATGACGCTTGCTTGGTGAAGATATTTTGGTACTACTGTGACTCGTAGGTTGTTGCCATTACGCTGATCTCAAAGACAGCAGTTGTACCATACTGATCGCTCAACAAAAGCAGCCCGAAACCCTGAATATACATACTACATATGCGAGCCACTAGCGTACGTGGACACTACAGTCGACGGGTTCTGGACAGGACCCTGAATAAGGTGTTGATCTATGGTGTGGATATGAGTATACACTATGAGCCTCGAAGATTCGGCTGGCCTTACTCACCTAGGTAGACCGAGTAGACAAACCATCCTAGCCATCCTATATCGGTCCCATAATTACACTAATTCCAACCTGCGATAAAATTCGAGAGGCAACGCACACGTTCTACATACATAGTATGTTGACTTCCTGGGTATAGTGTCATATAGTCACATTTTATCAACCCACGAAATGCAATATACCTACTTGATTGAGTAGGTACGCATGCACTTTTAGGTGTCTATTTCAGATCAATATTCAGCGAATGGCAACCAAAACGAGGCACTACCTCGGTGGGTATTTGTGCGTTACTGTACTTGTGGAAAAACCTGCGAGGCGGGCTCAAGCTTATTAGCGCAAACACGCAACCAGGATCAGGCTAGTATGTTGGTTTCTGGAGGATAAATGTTCACGCCACAGGCAGGCTCGGGCAGGCTCGACAGGCAGCAGAGAACCACGAGAAAGATGATCTGATTTTGGTGAGAATCATGTGGTATAGTCGTCCGCAAATGGGTACATCCAAGTAACTGATTACATGTATACATCGGGTTGGTTCATGTCTACAATGCAATAGAACTAGGGAATATTGAGGATTAATACACACACATAGGAACAGTAGTGAAAATAGCAACATCGGCACTTCCGTACCTAGCGGAAGAGGACTTATGGGTGCGAATGTTGTCAGGCGTCCATAGTTGCGGCCCCTCGATAGCTTCGACGTCACCGCTAGTCAGTGCATCGCCGGTATAGGCCCTTTTGGCGTGGTGCAGGGATGCATGTATGTATGTACATACACACACATAATGATACTACACATACTGCAGCTAGGCTTACCTTAATCTAGAAATGGACGCGCAAGGCACAAGGATTGAGAATAGTCCCAAGTAATTCTAAGGCTATCCGTCCACATCACAAAAAGCCATCTACTTATTCCCTAGAATCATCCACGTGGGCCACGAATCGTGGATCATGATAGTGAGAGTCAGGAATGAGATTCCACCATGTCAAAGCAAAGCGAAATGTAATTAATAGCATTATGCCCAAGACAAGTAGACGATGAGCATAGCACGTTCATCATTTGGCGAAGAACGCCTAGTTGCCTAGGTTCTGGCTAGGGTCGACAACTAATGCCGGGATAGGGCCTATTGACAGCTTATTATAGGCCATTTCTGGAAACACGTGCGGGCACTCACAGCCCGAAGTGGACATTGGGATCTCGAAAGGCGTTATGCTTTGGCGATCTGGCGGGCTAGGTAAGCGTCTGGACTGTGTCTTGAACTCCTTTCCCGTAGGCTTTGCCTCGACGGAGACGGAGGCGAGGAGGGAGACATCAGAGGGAAGCTTGAATCAAGACCCGGGCTCGTCAGCGGCTCAGGACCACGTCAACAGGTGTATGTATCCAGTTTCTGTGCTTCCCAACACACCCCTTTTGCCCCTCCAAGCCTCCAACTATGACCGCAACGCGCTTTGCGGGCCACCCCCAGCCTTCGGTTCAGGCTTCCTGTGTGTGTGTACTACCTATAGTCTATGCGTAAGTTTGGCCCCCAACATCAACACCGAAGGGTTTTTGGAGTTGGTTGTCTCCTTTGGTTATATCGGCTGCTTTCTTGTCCTTCCTCGTTCCCGTCTTCGACCCAACCGTGTCATGCTTGGCGATTAGACAATGATCATTGTTGCATGTTCGACCAAGAGAGTGTTTTGTTGTAGCGGTTGCTGGCGTCGCCGGTTCTTATTCGTCCTCGGTGACGGCACACGATAAGGAGAAGCGCATGCTCGACCAGACGAGCCAGGTCGAACCAGGCCGTATAAAGGAGGGATCTTGGTACATCGTTTGCCGCCGATAGGATTAGCTGGGCCTGTCCCATATCCATGTACATACATGACATAACTGCGCCTCACAGCCAGGCTCGCGCTAAAGGGCGCAAACCTGTTGTCGTATGCTCGCTACCGATCCATTTCATCGTCCAGTGCGCTCGCTCTTTGCCCCTTCTCGCCCCCTACTCTGTACTACTATGCATTTCTTCTCGTTGCGGCTGCGTGAATATTGGTAATCGTGGTCAAGACGCCAAGGGTGTGGTTTGGTGTTAGAATCGACGATATATACCAGAAACCCTGCCTAATCACGTCTCTGCCCAAGCGGCGGGAGGAAGTCTCTCGAGAGTAGGTCAGCATCTAATCTGAGGCTGGAAAGGTGCGTGTTGTTGACAAGGGCCAGCCCCTTCGCGTTGAGCTAAGGCATTGTTAGGTATACCCTAGCAGGCTGTACCTTTAGCTAGGTACTTGGTGTGTCTACCACAGTGACTAAAGTACCTAAGGAGGTGCCCACTGGGGAGGTATCTTTAGGTATCGGGTAGATACCGAAGTACCTCCAGACTGCTTGCTAGTGGCCAGCTCCTGCTGCCAGTGAGCGCTGTTAGCAGTCGACAGGAGAGGGAGGAGAGACAGCCCTGGCCCTGGCCCTTGGCTCAACAGATACTTCAGGCACCCGCACCGCATCCCTGCCCACCTGCACCCACACTCCTCGCCTTCAGGCTTCATTCAGCAGCACCCGACGCTGGAGCTTCTGCGAGCTTGTTCCCGCCGCCGCCGCGCCACCACTTGCTGCAAACCAAATCCGCTCGACCACACGGGCACACCCCCCCAGGCAGCTCAACCTACCTACCCGTTCCTCCTTCTCACCCAACCCGCGATCCCCTCGAGACGAAGTCCTGTCCAGTTGGAATCCCATCAATAACCCGCCTACCGACGACATCATTTCCCGACGTCGTCTGGCACGGCGAGTCACACGCATCCCCTGTGTCGACGTTTCTCACCCACCCGGTACATGCAGACGCGACTCCTCCCCGCCTGCGCTGTGTTGTCATTGATCCGTCAATCGAGACCCGAGACCTGGAATATTGGCAGGGTCCCCGTTTGACGCAGAAGCGACTATTCTTTCCGCCGCCTCTGCCAACCCTCTCGCGCGAGGTCACTTTTCTTGTTCACTCATACGCACTGACTTCACTGTCTCTGCGCCGTGTCTGTGTCCGTGTCTGTGTCTGAGTCCAGTCTTGGAATAATAGATTGGCTACAGTATCGGACCTGCGCCGATTGTCTCCATCGGCACTGGCTGCGAGAAGCGAACCTGCAAAACACGGTCGCCCGCCTTGTCAGAACCTCCGTACATACATCATCCCCTACCTTTGGTAAGCCGCCCCAATGTCTTCTCTCTTCGCCTCTCGTTCTCTTTCTTTCCCCTTTGTCATGCACCGTCGCCGTCAAACGGACTCGCATTCTCCGCTTTGGTTTTTATATCCAGACTCGTGTCGCTGGAGTTGTTGCTATCTTTCCTTCCCGTCTGTGGTGCTGCCGTCCCAAGTGCATGCAAGCGAGAATGCTGGGCCATGGTAATTTGAAATTGCGGTTGCGTCGCTGTGGCGACCTGCAGCCCAGCCATGCATATGGCCGATATAGCCAGCAACCGGCGATGTGAGGACAAAAGACGAAAAACGCCAGCAGCTATCAACACTGTCATCCATCGTCGCTGGCTCGTGGTAAATGATGATTGCCGGCCAACGAGGAACATGGCTTGCGACCGCATTATCTAGAGGGATGCCCAATATTCTTGGTGTCACGCACCCTAGGTGTTGCAATGACCGCGACTTAATGTCGTTCTGGCTCAGTCGCGAGACAAGGCGGCTTCGCAGCATTCTGCTCACTCTTGCATCTTGTGTCTGTGTGGCTACCTCTTAGCTGCTGAGCTGCTGAGCGGCTGCCCAACCTCGGACTTGAGCCGCAGACCCCTATTCGCTCGTCCTTGCACCGCGCAGAATGAATTATACCCACTAGGTACTAACGTTGGAATTGCTGTGTCCAGATCCTTAATATATTCCCTCCACCAGTTATAATCAGGAACGGTGCTATGGCGGCACTCGTCAATGACTTCGTCTCGGATCGCTCACGATTCCACAGCATGATAGCGCCAGGGTTACAGCACGAACATTCTCACTCTCGCGACCCCTCTTATCGTTCGGAATATTCTAGTCGCCCACTCGAAAGACGCTCATCGAGAACTCGATCGCCAGTGGCATCAACGTATCACCGATCTTCGGCTCCCGCTGCGACTCCACCCAAACGGCCCAAGGATCCGGTTGAAGCCGTTACCGGGCAAAAGCAACTACCTTCTACGGACGGCTCCTCACGACTACCCACTCCACCTGATTCGTCGTCATCAAACCCGCCTTCCCCCCGTCAAACGACCCGGGCCGCCAAGACCTTTGCGAGCTACATGGCACCAAATACACAGGAATCTGCGCCTGAAGTCGCCTCAACGCGACAGCAACCGTCCCCCGAGTCCAACCAATCCAACTCCCCTATAACAGCATCCCCGGCCTATGACGCATCTGCCCCTCAGCGAGGTCATACTATAGTTGTCCGTGACCTGGCCCACATACAGAGCCTTGCGAGGGCCGATCTTATGAATGGTGGCAATGGCCCCGGGATACTCAATGACCCGCCCCTGCAGGCTATGAAGTATGAAATAAGTGGCATGCCTATTGGAGACATTATTGAAATGGTGGCTGCCCTCTTGACCAAGATCACGACCACGAACGATTTACAACACGACGCATTACACAGGAATGCGGCACACCAACAGACTGCCGCCAATCATAACAACGATGGCTCTTCGATGAGTCCACTAAGCAGCTCTGTATTAGCTTTCCACGGGAAAAATGTCCCCGCCATCACAATCCTCAGCTACCTTACCAGAATCCACAAGTACTGCCCAACAACATACGAGGTCTTCCTGAGCTTGCTTGTCTATTTTGACAGAATGACGGAGCGTGTCAACAATCTAGTAATGGAAGCTGAGGAGTCGAGGCGGCGAGAACAGGCTCAGCACCCACCGCATTCGCATACTGCTACAAGCGACGCCGTTCCTGCCAAGAAACAGGACACCGAGATGCGGGACCCAATCAGCGATGAGACAGACCTCGACCTTGTTGATGATGACGAGAAGGAGGCAACAGACAAGACGGAGCTGGCGACGTCCCCCGCTACCTACTTCGTCGTAGATAGCTTCAACATTCATCGCTTGATCATTGCCGGGGTCACCTGCGCAAGCAAGTTCTTCTCTGATGTTTTCTACACCAACTCTCGTTACGCTAAGGTATGTTATTGAGTTGGTACTCCCCACGAAGGCCAAGTAACTAATTCGTATCAGGTCGGCGGGCTACCTCTTGCTGAGCTTAACCATCTCGAACTGCAGTTCCTTCTTCTCAACGACTTCCGCTTGTGTGTGCCAGTTGAGGATTTGGAAGCCTATGCCACTATGCTCGTCGAATTCTACGCCCGTGAAGTTGTCGCTCAACGTTCACGCCCCACGGCTGCAACAGAGTAACCTAGTTACGAGATCGGTAGACGCGACACACGACATTAATACATAGACCCCCCCTGCAACGTCTTTCACATTCGATAACCTCATTAATCGTACCTAATAACACATACACATCGCCCTATGCTGCTTTAGACTCGTCACGAAGCAGGGCGAGACGAGGCACGGAATTGTATGGTCTGGCAGAATGGACACACTGGCTTTCTCTTATTGGAAGTAGAACTTATGATCTCAGATACCTGCACTTAGACTGGACCAGCGGTGGACATTCACGGCGCAGATGATTGGTGGCGATATAATTGTAGACACGTCTTCGGTTTTGTTTGATACCCGGATAGAATTTCCTTTCGGGGCTGGAAATTTACATTTTTACAATACAACGGTCCCTTTTTTCTCTCTTAACCTGACCTCGAATCTGTGTTTTCACATGTAGGGCCTTGGGAATCAGGTGTTCCTGCACCATGCAATGAAGATTTGAATATGTGAATTCAGTTATTGGTACAAGGCGCGATTGATCTGTCTCGAAAAGGCGTATCTCGACAGTCGAGGCGGTTGGTCAATGAGTCACAATAACTGTAACTGGTGTTTGTTTGTGTTTGTTTCCCCCCCTTTAGCTGGCCGGGTTGTATTAGGTGTTCAATCAGTATTCCATCAAGTGTTTACCACGTAAATGTGCAATAAATGTAGAACGCGATACTTGCGCTTAAGTTTGTGGGCATACATAATACGTAATAAATAAATTACATCGTTACCTTTGATACAATGGAAATTAGCAGGACCCTACGTGCATATATCTCACATGAGTGAGTAGAAGAATAATAAGGTAATGACGACGGGCTCAGAGGCCGGTCCCCGCTCGGGCGGCGCCTCTGTTAGCTAAATACCATTGGTTTTCTGCATATATCTATCAAATTCGGATGTATCCATCGGGATGTTGCACTTATCAAGTGAGTCAGCTTAAGTTGAGGTCGGGTCCACGAGTGTCACGGTAAGGTACCTGGACCCTCACCTCACGATAGCGCCTTCAGCTGGGGACGATTGCTGTTGGTGTTTTTGCTTCTTTTGATCATTTTGCTGGTAAGTTGGCGACAGACCATGGCAAAAAGTGTCTGTGTAGTCGGCAAGTAACAATCAATTTCTTTCCCAAGGCTGTCTGTCCCATTCCTGCTAATGAAATCGCTCAGGTGCTGGGCCATCGGGTCTGGTAGCGGCCAAGACCCTTCTGCATGATGCTGCACCGGGCTCATTCAAGGTCACCATATTCGACTCGCAACAGCGGATAGGGGGCCTTTGGCCTGCGCATAAGAACGACACCGCTGGTCTTGTTCATCCTCTGATGGTAGCGAATCAGAGCAAGCACACTGTTCAGTTTAGCGACTTCGCCTGGCGAGACTCTGACCCGGACTTCCCTAAAGCATGGCAAATCGGTCACTACTTGGAGCGCTACTCAAAGGAGTACGGGGGCGCCGACATACGTTTAGGCCATAAAGTAGTCAAGACAGAACTACAGGATGGCGGCTCTTGGGAGGTACAAACGGAGTCGGACAAAGGGCTGGAGACCATGACATTCGACTACCTGTTGGTGACCACTGGCTTTTTTGGAAGCCCACTGTGGCCAAAAGGTATACCTCGAGAAGGAGAGGTACCGATCATTCACAGCAGCAAATATCGGGAAATAGACAGCCTCTTATCAGGCTCTCGGGGTACTAGTGATAAGATCCTCATTGTTGGCGGACAGATGTCCGGCGTTGAAATTGCCAACACGATCGCGACACACCTATCCTCTCTGATACATTCGCCTGGGAAGACGGCAATCGAGAATGCCGAACGATTTACTATCCATCATGTGGTACAGCGTCCAGTCTGGACAGTTCCTCTTCATACAACAGCTAATGTAGGTTATCCCTCTTCACTCAACTGCGAGTATATGCTTAAATGAGGAGCAGCCCGAGGCCCCAGCGCCTCCTTTCTTGCCCTGCGATCTGCCCTCGTACAACCTCGCGATACGACCCCGTCCCTTCACAAATACCCAAGGACATCTTAGCCTCGAAGCGGCACGAAAATTCAATTCAATCTACCAGACTGTAGTCGGCACTGATCAATCCGTCTTCTCGCCGGAGACCAAGATCGCTGGGGAACTGCTTGACGAACCACCTTTCCTCGCTGTCGGCAGCCAGTACATGGATTTCGTGCGGTCTAGACTTATCAAGTTGGTGAGAGGCCGACTGATAAAATTTGGAGGAACGGTAGCTACAGTGTCAACGAATAACAGCGAAGTATCGATCCCAGGTGTTGCAGCTGTAATTGTCGCAACAGGATTCGATCCAACTCCGTCAATTTCCTTCTTGCCATCCTCTATTTTGGAGGCACTCTCTCACTCTCCAGCCCATCCCAACCTACCTGTTGCGTTAGCTTTCCATGGGACACACCACCCAACTCTACCGACGCTCGGTTTTGTCGGCTTCTATAGATCACCTTATTGGGGTATCATGGAAATGCAAGCCCGCTTCGTGACGCGTCTTTTCCAGGAACACGCGGAAGGAACGATTTCCCTTCGTTCCCCATCGTTCGAAGCTGCGCTCGCAAACGACGATAGTGTACAACGCACGCTTTCTCTTCGGGTTGATCCACGATGCTCCCAATTTCCAATGGGTGACTATGCATTCCTAATGCAGGAGTTTGCGACAGCATTAGATTTACCGATATCATCGCCATTTGGAACAACACCTTCTCTCGCCAATGGTCGTCCGATGGATATTCTTACGCCGGCGCGGTATATCAGTCCAGGGGCCTCGGATGCTCAGCGCGCGCAAGCCGCGAGGAGCTTGGAGTCTACACATAGTACTGCCGTCGCAGGTCTCACTGGTCGCTCATACATAGCAGGTGCAATATTCCGCTCACTGCTCGGGGAGTGGGACTTAGACCGCGAACTTGTGTCAAAGTTACCAAGTCACCCTTCAGGGCGGTTTGTAGGCACGGCAAAGTTTTTTCTGCGAAGCGGCACGGCGGACGGGCGTGAGCACAAGTTCTCAAATAACTCCAAGGACGACTCTGACGTGGGCCTCGAATACCTATACATCGAGGACGGCGAGTTCATGGCAGCAGGCACTCAAATGCGCTTTCGAGCTACGCGACGCTATGTCTGGCGGTATGACGAGGCCAGTGATAGGCTCAGCGTCTGGTTCGCGCGTACAGATGACCAGTCGAGAGCTGACTACTTGTTTCACGAGCTTGAGTTCATTCCCCCGCCGTCTCTGACAGGCGATGTTGGAAATGTAGAACAAACCCGTATCGTTGCGAACAACAAGCAAGAAAAACTGAAGCAGCTCAGTGGTGACGATGACGGCTGGCGCGCCAAAGCCAGCCACCTCTGTATTGAAGATCTATATGACGTTCACTACGAATTCGAGTTCAAGGCTGTGAACCTTCGGGAGTGGAAGCTCGGATACTCGGTACATGGACCGAAGAAGGATTATACCATCAACGGTACTTACAGAAGAAAGTCCGTGGCGACACAGCTATGAACAGTCTCAGTCTGCAGAAATCCCCGTGCATGAAATGGCGGTTTAGTAGACATGGACTGGTTCATATCAATTGACAGGGAATCAAGTACCGTGGATCCATTATCTTATTGAACTCGCCTCCCCACTAAGTTCGTCGCGAGGTAACATGGCATGGCATTGACCCTCTATGTTCGTCGTTATTCCCATGCGGGGAAGATCGTGAGGGGCATTATTGATTCGAGCGCGGGGTGATGCAGGTTTATTGGAGTCCTTAACTTACATGGTTCGATCGCCAGTTCTATCATCATATAACGGATATCCCCGAATCTCAATACTTTTTGCTTCACCGTTTTAATCTCGCATCTTCCTTTGGTGAATTATCTGATAACAACATCGGTCTATTTTGCCCATTGCTTCGTACTCAACTTACCCTTACGACAATCATCTCAAGAAGACTTTAGTTACACTTGTGTACTGGGGAGACAAACGATGTCGTGAACGGTGTCACTGAAGCATAGCTCCTACCGATGCCTACTCGACAAGCATTCGCTTATGCACATGTGGATCTGCAAGGTAGTCCGAGATCACACTCGATCAGGAAGGTCGCTCCAATACACACACTGACCGACTAATGGGTAGTTACTAGTCGCTTCTCTATCATCGCTATGATCTCGGATACAACGTCATGTCTTATTCCCCTGGTTCCCGTGTTGTCATTCTGCAGAATCGGGGGTAGCTTTCGTATTGGAGTAGTCGTGGGGTATGTTTATTGGCCTTGTGAAGTGCTTGTAGGTAGAGGTCTCACTCGGTTTCAGACATGTATAAATTGAAGATGCCTTGGTGAGTGCGTCTCAATTTTCCTTGACTTCTACAGCTTCGATGGTGCAACATTCAAAGATTTACGAGGTTCACGATGCTGTGGAACACCCAATTTCAATTGCTGTCCGCAGCCCTGGTGACCCTTGGCCGAGCATGTTTACATGAACGTCACCGCTTAACAACAGGGCTCTCCAAGAGACAATCAACCCCTCTATCACCTCTCAGTGAAGAAGAGAAGATTCTAGTAGACGCTGTGTCGAATGTCACTATCTCTGATTGGGCCTACTACTATACCCATGGATATCATGTTGCGGGAAAGAACATGACCATGGCGGAGTGGACGGCGGACCGATGGCGAGAGAATGGCTGGAACGCGAGCGTCGTCTCGTATAACGTCTATCTCAACTACCCCATAAACAAGTCATTAAGCGTCACATACTCGAACGGCAGCACTTTCCAGCCACTTCTCGAAGAAGCAGTCCTGGACGCCGATGAGACGACAAGTTATCCCAACCGCGTGCCAACTTTCCACGGCTACTCAGCGAGCGGGAGCTCCGAGGCCGAATACGTCTACGTGGGTAGGGGACAGCAAGCCGATTTTACTCGGCTCAAGGAGCTGGGCGTGTCACTGGAGGGGAAGATCGCCATCTCTCGCTACGGAGGCCCGTTCCGAGGCTTGAAAGTCAAGAATGCGCAAGCAAACGGCATGATCGGTGCCATCCTCTTCACTGATACCGCCGACGATGGGGACGTCACAGAGGCGAATGGCTATGCTGCGTATCCGGACGGTCCTGCACGGAACCCGACTTCGGTACAGCGAGGCAGTGTGCAGTACTTGTCGATATACCCAGGAGATCCGACTACCCCCGGATATGCTTCGAGAGAAGACTCTCCTCGATCGGATCCCGGGGTAGTAATGCCTCAAATCCCTTCGATTCCTATCTCCTATGTCGACGCGATTCCCATACTAGCCGCACTTGACGGGCACGGAATCGACGGCAAAGAAGTCAACCGCACCAGTTGGGTTGGGGCGCTTAACGTCTCTTACAGCACGGGTCCCGCCCCAGGAACGACCATAAGCATGAGCAATCTCATGGACGACGTCTACACAGACATATGGGACACCATCGGCATCATCAACGGCACCAATGCCGACGAGACCGTCATTATCGGCAACCACAGAGACGCGTGGATCGTCGGCGGCGCTGCTGACCCGAATAGCGGAACAGCCGTCATCGTCGAGCTGTCGAAAGCGTTTGGCAAGCTCCTGGCTCAGGGGTGGCGCCCGAGACGAAATATCGTGCTGTGCTCTTGGGATGCTGAGGAGTATGGGCTTGTGGGATCTACAGAATGGGTTGAGGAACACGTCCCTTGGCTGACCGACACTGCTGTCTCTTATCTGAACATCGACGTGGGTGCTTCCGGTCCCTGGCCGTATATCGATGCGACGCCGGAACTTCACGAGATCTCAATGAATACTATGAAGAAAGTGCCTTGGATGGACACGAACCGGACGATGTACGATGCTTGGCTCGAGTTGTAAGTCATTCTCAGACCCCTCGAGTGCCAACAACATTATGAGACCCGTGGTCAGCTAATTCGCATGACGCAGTGCTGGTGGCAATTTTGGAGTGCTCGGAAGTGGAAGCGACTACACTGCATTTGTACACAAGGGTATAGGCTCTGTAAGCATCATGAAGACGGCTCCATTTTAGGGTTTTCCTTCACCGACTAAACTCTCACTAATTACCAGATCGACATGGGCGCGAGCGGAGGGTCTACTGACCCAGTCTACCATTATCACAGCAACTATGACTCCTATCATTGGATGACCCAGTTTGGCGATCCGGAGTTCAAAGCGCATAAGTACATGACTAAGGTATGGTTAAAGGCAATTTGATCCTGTGTGATTCATCTCTAATGCTGACCTTGTGATTCAGTACCTGACTCTCCTGGCCTACAACCTCGCCACTGCCGAGTCGCTTCCACTCAATGTCTCGAACTGGGCGACGCAGATGGAAATCTACTACAAAGACCTAGTAGCCACCATCGACTCGACGTCAGACACGCTCGACATCTCCCCTCTGCGTAGCGCTCTCGACGAGTTCACGGCAAGAACGCACGAGATCGCAGCTGCCGAGCAACAGGCCATAGCGAACAAAGACGCCGCGCTCACCACGCTTGTGAATCACAAGAAGCGGGATTTTCAGCGAGGTTTCGTCTCGCAGGGAGGCCTGCCGGGCAGGGAGTTCTACCAGAACCTCATCTTCGCCCCTGGATTGGACACTGGTGCGTATCATGTGTATTCACTTTTTTCTTTCCTCGAGGGATGAGAGAGCTGACGTGTCTCGTGTATTAACTACAGGATACGCACCGACGACTTTCCCGGGTATCACGGAACAGTTCCTGGCAGGTAATATCTCTGCTGCTGCTGAGTATGTAAAAAAGACGGCGGATGCGATTCTGGTTGCTGCCAATGTAATTAGAACTTAAGTATCTATTATGTAGGTAGAGTTTCGCCGAGACACAAGGTGCCTAGCAAAGTGGAGCGAAAAAAATAGATAAAATGGGTTTCAGTGCCTCTAATCCCACTAACCTATCAATATAGGCGAGACGGCGTTGTCTATGTTAACATCGTTATCTCTGAAAAGAAAGCCCGCGGTGTTCGTCTGGTCGATATTATCATAGATATTGCACCTTCGCATCACGGGGATCGAATATCGATTGTAGCTTTAGCAAAAGACTAGGTAGTAAAAGGTATCATTTATTTTTCGCTCTAGATCGCCTAGTAGTAGAATCACAAAGTTGATACGAATAATGAACTTCACGTTGTGTCAAGAAGGTAAGATATACAAACAGGTCAATAGCTAAGCACTAAAGGTCGACGCTTGCGAGCTTGTAAGGCTTATTATACCACACAACTTAGTCGCGGTCAAATCCTCGCGAAAAAGTTCTTGTTGGTACGGAAACGAACAATTTCCACGAAACCAGCTGCACCTAGTGCCAGTGAACCCGCATAATACATCGCAGGGCGATAGGCTTGAAAGCCGGCGTCCTGTCCGCCGTAAGCGTCAAGCAGATAACCTGCGATAGGTGCTCCCTACATATAAAATTAAGTAAAGGGCTTCTGTAAGCAATGCGTAATGAGGTCTTACCAGGAGATAGCCGCCTGACCAGCTTGTCACTATCATGCCCATAGCAACGGTGACTCGAGCAGAGCCGAAGCAGTTGCCTACTACTGTCGGCATGGTGGAGAAAAAGCCCCCATTCGCCATCCCGTTGACGACACTGAAAACCGCGAGGGGCGCAAGGGTCGTGGAGACGGGCCACACAGCAAGCATGCTGACTCCGGCCAGACTGAGGGAGAGGAACAAAGCATTCAGGGGGCCAATCTTATCACATAATAAGCCGCTGAAGATCCTCCCTACAGCCGATGCAAAGTTGAACCCAGCCAATAACCCGGCACCCGTGGTAGAGCTCAAACCGATGGCATGGGCGAAGAGAGGGATGAAGAATGGAGGCACGAGGAGAGGAAAGGTTCCTATAGCCCCCGCGATAAAGATGAACACAAAACTAAGGTCTTTGAATAGTCGCCTAGGGATTGTCAGTATACGGAGGAAGCTCGAGGGAAAGCAACAGGTTCCTGGTGCCAGAAGCATACCATTCGACGAAGCCCCCTCTTCTGGCAGTGGTGCGCTCTTTGAGAAACCAGGCAGCAGGGAGTCCCGTAGCAAGCGTTCCCAGACCAAGAAAACGAAATGCCCAAGCCGGGCCGGCTTGTCTTATCAGAGGATCCAATGCCAAACTGAGAACAGCGCCGCCGAGACCGCCACCGGCAAAGACAACACCGTTTGCTAGGCCGCGCTTCTTGCTGAAATATTGAGCCGGAGTACTTGAGGTGACCTGGAGTTTTCTTAGCAATGCCCAACACGAAAATGTGCGGGATCTTAGAGATTGAACTCACTATGAATGTAAGTCTATATCACCCTGTTAGCAACAAGCCTGATACGGACGAGATCGAGACTCAACTTACCCGAATCCAAATCCTAGTAACACACCTTCTGTGACGAACAACCCAGGAACACTCTTGACCGCGAAGCCCGCCAGGATTTCGGCAAGTCCTATCAAAAAGATACCCAACATGCCAGTGTAGCGGACGCCAATTATGCGCATGATACGCGAGTTCAGGGTGGCCACGGCTGCAAGTAACGTCGGACCGAGCGCTCCAACGAAGGATAGCGTTGCGGGCGACGAGAGGCCTTCCTCGACCAGAGCCCCTTGGATGACTCCCCAGGCATAGCTCGTGCCAATCGTCCACCATGACAGTATTGCGCAAGAAACGACGACGACCCAGCCGTAACCGCCGTCGGGCACATCTGAATCAGCCAACCGCGATGCCTCCAGCACAGGGTCGACGCTCTCGTTATCGCTTTTGGGGGCCTCGATAGGCTCGCGCTGCAAGGCTGTGACTTTTCCACCATCCAGCTCGATCGCCGTGGTGGTGGAGGTTGCGGTAGCCATCGTGTTAATTGGTCCTAGCTGTACTGAGGGATTCGTCCGGTCTGCGTGCTCTCCGTTGAGGAATAGAAGACGTTGCTGCCGAGGAGAAAACCCGTGCTTTGAAGTTTGGGTTTCTCTCCTGACAACGTTATTCTCAATCTGATGATGCACTTTCGAGGGCGTTGAGTCATACACCGTTTGCAACCGCTCTTACGATAACGATGACCTTGGTCATAAGTAATCTTAAAATTACTCAACTTGGTCGGCAGATAACCCACTTGAAGGGCGCTCACTAACAACAGCCCCTCAGCTCACCTTGCCGACTGCTGCTAAACCTTGTTGGTTACCAACTAGAGCCATGCTTACAAATTCGAAATCTGCTCCCGAATCATACGAGATTTTTCTGCCCAAAGAGAACAAACAAGAGAGATGAACGAGCGATTGAACGAAAAGGTATGACATCGGACTGGCAAATAGAGGTTGGCAACGAGGCAAGATCTCGAAATAACTACCTTAGGTAGGTAGGTAGGTATGTTGCGTTACATGCAGGTGCCCAGCACAACCTTGAACACTTCAGTTGCAGTCACAGCGCACATGCCTGCAGCATAAGGTTGAACGGGCATAGCCCGACCTAGCTGACCGAGCTGATCAAGCAGGATACCTACATGTAGGTAAAGGCCCACATGTGCCCTAGGTACCTTACCGCGCTAGGGGTTCTATCTTTGTTCCCTAAGGAAGTTCCGCTTCAGCCATACTGCCTCAGAAAATGCATTTAACAAGGGCTTCAAGGTTCCGAAAATGCTTTTCAAACGCAACTGCTATTTCAACTTGTATCGCATTCCCCTTAGATTGGAGTAAAGTCACCATTTTAACATACGAAGTACCTGCTATCTACAATTTCGCAAGTGAACATAAGTACCTTTGTACCTAAGTAAGATGTAGACTAGACCACCTCGGGGAAATGCATTTGAACCCACCCCCCCCGCGCGCAGGTAGTGTATGTTCATTGAGCTAACACCCTGCCACTAGGTACCTCGATATTTACGATCACTCCCTTTGGTATTATATCTTCAGAGTGGTTTCTTGCCTAAAAAAAATACCGAGAAAATTTAGAGAGTCTCTGTAGGTACTTACACATAAGTAGCTGCCGCTGCCTAGGGTTTTCATCTTGTGTCTTAGCCATACAACAAGACCACGAGAGCATACCTAGGTATGATGAGTATGAATAATACCTACCTACCGAGATGCCCTCCTGGCCACGGAGAGAATCTGCGCGACGTGGTATTCTTATCACAGGTCGCGCACCAGCGAAATGCAACTCTCTCAGCCTTGAGTAAGCCTCGATGCATGATGTGCAATCTCGAAACGATCGATTAGAGTTCGGCTCTGGTATGGCTGTGTAAGGCATCAATCAACCCTCAAGCGATTGGACGAGAATAACAGCCCTCGCCTGGTGGTGCGCGGACATATGGGAAACTGAGACCGCAGACTTCCAGCCACCCGCACCCTATCTTTAATTGCATTACTGGGACCCCTGAGAAATCCCAGTCTGATTTTCCCATCGATGTATCCAATCTGTAACAAGAATTCGATTAGTATCATGGGAAAGTCTTCTAGGGTAAACTCGACCGCATCAGGACAGTTTGGCCCTATTAGGGGTCCAACGCCAAGCCTCGGCATCAATGGCGAGGTCGAAATGTGCAATGAATCAGATGTTGGTCACATCCTCGGCAACACCAAAAGTGAGTATTGCAGCTCCCACACAAACCCCAGGCCTGATTAAATCTAGGCTCTATGAAACACATAGCTAATCGAGCACTCGTACCAGAAGCCTGTGATTGCGTTGGTGACGCAAACGAAGGGCTTGTATCCAACCAGAGTAAAGGAAACCGTCGCAGACTTAAACAGAAAGTACGGCGTCAAACCTGGAGGAGCAACGAACGGAAAGCTAAAACCGAAGCCGAGAAAGAGATACAGCAGAAGATTCTAGATTTTGCCTCGAGCCTACCTCATTATCGACCTAGAGAATGTGATACCGCGTTCCCACATCGTCAGCCAATCCTACCGCTCTCCAGGCTTTCTGCAATGGTCTGGGAAGTGGAATACGAGCGAACTCTAATGTTTCTCATGGATTTGTTCAAGTACGATACTCGTTCGGCTGATTGGGACCTAGTTTGCTCCGAGCTTGGAGAATATACAGCGTTCCCACATTGTCAGTCAGTACTCCCGCTTTCCAGGCTTTCTGCTCTCGTCTGGGAAGTGGAGTACGAGGGTCGGCGTTGGAATTCCTCTGTCGAGGAGAACTTGGAGAAAGTAGAATATATCCTCATTCAGAAAGAGTGTAAGCTTACATTCTACAAGAGGCACAAGAGGAGTTGTGATCACAAAAGCGAGGTTTGGTCAAAATGCCTCAGAAGTCACAAGAGTATATTCTCAGTGGAGGTTGCGATGAAAGCGTTGTGCTATGGTCAGTTGGTGCTACAGAGAGTTATTGTGCAACTTGAAAAACAGCAACAGGAGTTGCTTCATCTTCGCCAAATTTTAGACAATTCAAGCCATGACTATCCCGTCATCGCCGTCACAGAATAGAATGGCATCATTGTAGTCAACTACAACACTATCAAAAGATAGGAACGTTATCACTTTAGGAGTTAGCTGTCTGCAGCTACTATATATGGAACTGGAATAGACCCCTTCTTATGATAGTAAGGCAACGTCACTAGTAAATGCGGGAGCCTATCAGTTACACTGCCCCTGTGTCAGACGTGACTGCCCTAAAGCCTACACGATATGGGAATACTTTGTCTTCTCCTCTTAGCGTACAAACAGGATGAGTTACATTAATCAAGCATTCATGCGCGTAGCATGAAAAGGATCTTATTAGCCGGTAAATAGTTCATTCACCCAATCAGTCATATCTATCCTAGACGCCCTTCTAAGGGCAGGAACATTGAATTTAACTACATAGTATAGCTGCTCAGTCATTTGTTTCAGCTGCTAATACTACTAGGTGAGGTCCTTGAGTTTTATTCCTTAATTTAAAATTATAGGACTACACCCATGAGATAAATAAGGTTGTTTATTTGCTTTCTCTCTATTAAAATGCACCATGTTTTATAATAGCTTAATTTAAAAGACTAAATAAAGCTAATAAAAGATCAGAATAATATATAAATGTTATTTTAAGGCATTTAGCACTATGTATTTATATACACCTGTCAATGAGATATTCTTGGTTTTCGTTTTTTATGCCACCTGTTGTCCTTTCGGGCACTGAGGTGGTGTTTTATATTTTAGATACGAAAGTCTAGGTTGTTGCAAAGGAAGTCTATAATATCAGGTACGAATCCCAATCTTAGGTATGAAACACAAGAACCTTAAAGCTATTCCCATAGTGGGATTAGACCTTGTGTTCTTGCTGCCCTCCTGAATGGCGAACCTCCGGTGCTGTGAAAGGAATCTGCTGATCGGTGGAGCAACCGACCAGGATGACACATGATTCATCGAAAGTATTGAAGCGGGTGGTTCAATAGTGGGCTATATCATTCGGGTATCCTTCAAAAATTCCAGTCTCTTTCATCAATGGGGTTGGCATGTATTACCCAGTCGAAGTACATGCTGATTTGCATTCTGTTCGGTTGCTTCAATATTATCATTCTTTGGGGTCGAGATTTTCCGAGGACGACCAGGCTTGCCCTTTTCTGTCTCGTGGTGTCTTTCCAGGTCGGACATGGTATTGAATACATCATGACACTGACATACGAACGGCGTCTGAGAGATTTTTGCCGCGCGGCATCTGGCGTGGTGGCTCTTGAACTGGTACCAACGCTTGATAGTTTTGCCGCATCGGCACTTGAAGCCTGGTGCAGATTCACTGCTTGGAACTGCAATCTTGCATACTGATTTCCTGTGCCGTAGACGATCTCTTTCATGTGCAAAGGTCTCGTCGCAACCCGGTTCATTTGGCAATGAACAAGGGAACCTCAGGGTACAGAGTGCACCGCCCCGCTTGCCTCTGGGGTTCTGGTGGGCTTTAAGGCGAGACGGGGAAAACGTATGGCCACAGTGCTTGCAGGCTTTCATCTGGGGAGTAATCAGATTGGTCTCCTGGGAAAGAGGAGGCTGTGGACTCGGAGTCTGTAAAGGTGTGCCGGGGGGAAAGTGTGGTGATGGAAATGATAATAACGAATCAGTGAAACGTAATGGAGTATTGAAATCTAAGGTCGCGAAAGGCGCAGGAGCGAGAGGCGCGTAGGTTGTACTGCCTTCGCCAATGTCGAAGTCATATTCAAGTGACGCTTGAACAAACAATGATTGCAGCTCCTGGTCGCTGTTTTCGTATAAAAACCCAGAGAAAAAGTCGTTTGAATTAAGTAGATCCCACCCCAAATGATTAGGCTCACCATTGAACCCCGAATCACTTAAGCGATGATCATATTGACAATCTTGAATAGCGAGTGCGCGGGCTTTGAGTCCCGCGCAGTCTCGCCAACTTGGTTGAGGTGGGGATCAGTCCGGAGCTCTGGCCCCTGGGGCTCTGGGCCCTGAAGCTTCGAAAGGGTTTGCGGATGGGTGGAATTCGAAACCAAGGTCAACTCTGTAATTTGAACAAATACGAAGGTCAGGAACGCATCGATCCTTAATTAGTGCCAGTCAAGCGGATTTGACTCACCTTTAGGACGTTGAATACGAACAGCCACTGTTTGCCGGCAGAATGGCAAATTGGTTGAAGGTCAAGTTTTACACAAATGGTCTTGACAGGCGGTGACGCCCTTAAATATTCTGTCATGAATAGAAATAGATGCAAATGAAGGGCCATTTTTGTGAGCCAATAGCGACGAAGGGGCCGTTTTCCAGGACCATTGAATGTGAAATGGTGGTGTTGATTGGGCGATTTTTCGGGCGCAGTGAGCTGAATATCTGTCCCCAAGGCACACTTGAGAGGGCCAAATATCTCCGCCACAACAGCCGCCGCAACGGTCTATAGCTGCAGGCAGGCAACGAGATACATGTCCTTGCCTGCAGAAAATTGGCCAAGAAAATGGCCGATAATTACAACCAGGCATTGCTAGATAAGCTGCATAGATCTACAAGTAGCCTCCAACATTCCCGCCAAATAAGGTGGATGTCAGTTTCGGTGTCATTTCCGAGTTCGTTCCAAGTTGGCTATGATTACGCCACAAGGTTTGCGGGCCCATTCCCCCCGCCTGTTATGATTCTCGCGTGTGACAAGGCTTAGGGTGGATGACTCTGATGATAGCAGGAGTTTCCAGCTCTTAGCCACCAGAAAGTGTGCCGTTTGTCAACCCTGCATCGTATCTTCTGCTGAAACAAAAACATCAATGATGGTGGTCATTGAGCCGAGTCTGAACAACTGTCAAGCTTCAACTCATGCCGGACCAGCCCCTGGTTTCTGGGCCAATTTTCTTGCCCGTCGCAGCTCCCATCCTAGTAGGGTGGCAGGGCCAATTTTATCGACAAGTCGTCGAATGTCGCTAAATCAGAGGCAGCAATGGGATCAAGATGGACGTTATAGCTTCAAGATATATATTGTGTAGTCACCTTCGTGATCGAAGAAACTGAAATGAGTTGCTCATCGTATTTCGCTCTCAACTTCCGAGGTTGCCATCCTTCATCGATATTTAACTCGTCCTTTATATCACCCATCAATTTCCAACTTGTCAGCTATGTCTTCAGCCAGAAACAACAATAATAATACGACTGCAACTCCGCGGCCATGGGCCTCAACTCCTGGATCAAACCCATATATGTCTTCAAATCAGGGAGATAGCCCAATGGACCGTTGGCTCAACCAGACTACTCGCCAGGATCCATGGAACAACATCGGTTACACCAATACCGGCTACTCAGCAAGATCTACAGTCAGCAAACCCACGCAAACTCAAGAAGCAACTCATGGGTCCCGGGGCAGTAAATCTTGAGAGCGGTTATGACAGGCAAATCTACCTTACACATGTACGGAGTAAATTTCAATCACCTCAGTAACATCGTATAAAACCTGGCTTGGGCTTCTGCTAACTCATCATTTCAGGGGTTGGAACGCTTTTCAGTGCCCTTTATGTGAATTGAGAAATGGCTGCATGGGCTCAAATGAGGCATTCTTCCACCCATATGGGGAGCTGAGCTCACTGCTTTGATTTAACTTAGCTACGAGTGATTCATTCTTATATTTTCTGCAAATAATTTTCCCATTTACTTATTTATTCGTGTTTGAAATCACGGAATATTTTGATTTCTGTCGTAAGGATTCAACCATATTGTTAATGAATCTGTTTGTATCTGCTTCACATAAAATTTCTGTCACAGAATTTCTTTACAAGATGACTTCATTTGGACATTTTAGTAGGGTTGATGATTGTGAAAGCCGTGGCTTGTGATGTCAAAGCGCGGGCTGCTTTGGTACCTTTTTTCACCGAGTGACATATTATTCTACTCGTGTAAGGTATATAACGCTCAATAGAATTTGACATGACACACCTTGTTTGATGAAATGATTGGGATCTGAAAGTAAGCAATAAGACAAGCGTGGACGCGGGCTTGTCAGTCATGACATTTATGTCAAATCTACGCCCTTGGACGACATCGTGGGTTGTAATATTTAGTAATTGATGATCGTACAGTACTGTGATCCCCACATCAGACATCGGCATCGGACCCGCATGCTGCCCCTCCCCCACGATTCACCAAGCCTGAATACAGCACGCAAAAAAGGAACAGAAAAGGAAATCATTCAGATTTCTTACAATTATAAATCATCACGCACACCGCTACATTCATTCAAAATTTAGGACAAACACCCCTGAAGCGGGAGATAAGCGCATTGTTTGAAGGCAATACTGTGCTTTGAACAAGCCTGATGAAGATTAATCAGACCAGTTACTGTTGGTTATCATGGACTCTCAGCAATTCCGGGAAGCAGCAATCTCATCCATTGACGAGAGTGAGTGTCATTCATATACACATAAATATTCCACCATGGCGTAATTGACAGAACACATTCAAACTGACCCTATGATCTCCATTTATGAAGTTGTCAAGTACTATGACACAGTTGAAAACCGTCGGGTCGTGCCCACCGTGGAGCCCGGGTATCTGAGAAAACTGCTGCCCAATGAGGCACCGCACGACGGTGAGACGTGGGCTGATATCCAGAAAGATATCGAGACGAAAGTGCTGCCGGGCATCACGCATTGGTACGGCAGGAGAAGATAGCCTTATACATGTGATACATGCCCCTAGCTAACCACCTCAACAGGCAATCTCCCAATTTCCTAGCATGGTTTCCGTCCTCTAGCAGCTACCCGGCCATGCTGGGTGAGATGTACTCCACGGCCTTCACTGGGGCGGCCTTCAACTGGGTCTGTTCCCCCGTGGTGACGGAGCTGGAGACCATCGTGCTAGACTGGCTGGCGCGGGCCTTTGCGCTGCCTCCCTGCTACCTCTCGACGGGCCCTACGCTCGGCGGCGGCGTGATCCACGGCACCGCGTCAGAAGCCATCGCCACAGTCATGGTCGCAGCGCGGGACAAGTACCTGCGCGAGGCCACGGCGCACATCACCGACGAGGAGGAGCGCGAGGATGCCATCGCGCTGCGGCGCACGAAGCTCGTGGCCCTCGGCAGCGCGGCCACGCACTCGGCCACCAAGAAGGCGGCACAGATCACCGGTGTCCGGCACCGCGCCGTCCCCGTGCATGCCAAGGACGGATACAAGATGACAGGCACAGAGCTGCGTAAGACAATCGACGGGCTGCACGCCAAGGGGCTGGAGGTGTTCTACGTGACGGCAACGCTCGGCACGACAGACACGTGCGCCATCGATGACCTCGACAGCATCGCCGACGTGCTAGACGAGATCGCGCCGGCCGCGACCCTGACGCCCGAGCAGAAGCGCGACGGCCAGGGCGAGATCTGGGTGCACGTGGACGCGGCCTACGCGGGCGCTGCGCTCGTGTGCCCGGAATACCAGCACCTGACGCCCGTGCTGGCGCGCTTCCACAGCTACAACACGAACCTGCACAAGTGGCTGCTTGTCAACTTCGACTGCAGCGTGCTGTGGGTGCGCGACCGCCGCTGGCTGACGGACGCGCTGAGCGTGAGCCTCGCCATCCTCAACAACGCCCACACCGACAGCGGGCTCGTGACCGACTACCGCGACTGGCAGATCCCCTTCGGCCGCCGCTTCCGCAGTTTGAAGGTCTGGTTCGTCATCCGCATGTACGGCATCAGCGGGCTGCAGGCGCACATCCGGAAACACGTCAAGCTGGCCGAGGACTTTGGCGAGATGCTGCGGAGCCGGCCGGATCTGTTCGAGATCGTCACCGGCCCGCGTTTTGCGCTGACGGCGTTCAGGCTCAAGGCGAAGAGCGAGACGGCGACGGTAGAGGAAGTCAACGCGCTTACCAAGAAGTCATATGACGACGTGCTTGCCGAGGGTCAGATCTTCATGTCGAGCACTGTCGTCGGGGGCGTGTTTGCCATCAGACATTGTCCTGCGACGCCGTTCGTTGAGGCGCATCATGTTATGAAGCACTTTGAAATTCTGGTTGCTGCTGCCGAGAAGACCCTTGCCGAGGCGAAGAACTGAAGATTGGAGGCGAGGACTGTCACTGGCAGTATACAATAAGACGCACGATTTATAGATGTACATGTAGATGTTGATGTCAGATTTCTTCATTTTTATGTAGGCTAAATGGTAGCTACTATGCATGCGACGCTTCCCTTGGAACTCCTGTGTGCTCAATATGCATCCGTTTGTGAATCTCAATATTCATACCGGTTTGATTTTCCTATGCTCGCTTCTCAAACATGTTATCGTTCATCGTGATAACAACAGGCGTATGACGCCTGTTGTATTTCTTTATATCTTTGTTTCGTTTCGTCCCAAATATCTCCTAGACCTTTGGGTCGGTTTGTGGTATGAAGGTAGGTAGTATCGTTGATCTCGGATATCTACCATGAGTCGCGACGGCTTCTGCCACGCTCTGCCATATCGGCCTTTCTCATGTCCTCGTCATATGGACTTTCGTATCGACGATGATCTCTCGACTCGTGTCGTGGTGCTCGTTCCTGATCACGGCCATAGTCTCGATATCTATCGTCAAAGTATCTGGGGTCGGCCCGAGGGTCCACAGACTGGCGACGTCGTGGATCGCGAGCATAACTCTGCGATGCATTTGTATCGTCTCGGCCGTCTCGGCCGCCTCGGCCACTCCTTCGACTGCCGCCATCAGAAGGCACGTAGCCACGGCGGGAGTCTGATCTTCCGTCATGGGTGGACCTTCCGCGCCGGCGCTGGTCGCGCTTTTCGCGCTCTTTTTGCTCGAGCTCCGCTTTATCTTTCCTCTCTTCCTTCTTGCGCACTTGTTTTTCCATGTCCCATGCCATTGTGAGCCCAATGAGGCCCAGAACAGCGACTTCGGTCAAGCAAACTCCGTGCCCTTTCTCGAGTTCTTTCCGATGCTTGCGATGTTCGGGGTCAGCACGGGACGGCAGGAGGCCACGCGGGTCAATGGGAGGCGCCATTGTAGTTTTTTTAGAGAGCGTTCTTGTTCGCTCAATGTGACGAAGCTAAACTTGAGGCACCTAGCAGTGATTGCTGCAGACTGTGGGCAGAAGTATTGTTGATGTTTCTTCTATGTTAAACAACGTTTAGATTGATGAGTGGCTTAGCTGTCACGGAGTGGAATTACACACTTCCAGGAGCGGATATGTGGGGAGGCCAACAGCCCTTTATGTAGGGAGAAAGGGCATGATATCGTGGTAAGTGGTAAGTAGGTAGATAGGTGTCGGGGAAGCTGGGAACGATGTACAAGCGCGTACGAAACACATCATCGAGATGCCGACATCATCGGTTTCCAGGGATGCTGTAGCGCTGTAGCGCAAGCCATCAAGCGTCTGCTCGCAAAAGCCGACGCCGCAACGTCATCGGTCCAGCTAGACGGTACTTAGTAAAGTCAGGGACGCATTCATACACCGCTCCCTATTGGATCGTCTCCCTTGGAGCGAGGAGCGCGGCGGGTCACGAGCCACAAAAATCTCTCACCGCGACAAGACAGGCCCTCTCGGCCCCCAGGGGCTATATTAGTGTCCTCCAGGGTCTGACATCCGGTGGGTCCTGCCGTTTCCCGCCTCCCAGTTGGGTCGATCTCAACCCATCATCCCTCCACTTGGGATTTATCCCCTCGTCTGCCGTCATGTTCTACAGTCCGCTGTCCACCTGACACGGGAGGAAGCCGACACGTCCGTCCAGCTTCGTCAACCTGAGTCGTCCGATGTATCACTGCGTCGATTTTCTTACGTTGGTATTAGTAGGTTAAGATCATACCTAATGCGGTTGGCTGTATGGAATAAAAGACTGACCAAGATAGTCAAGCTCGTAGCTGCTGCTTACGTACTTGAGGTTTCATATGGAAACACCATCACTGAACCTCGCAGATAGGTTTTACCATCCCGAATCGGAATGGGAATCCAACCTGAGCCACGCCGCTTTTAGCCTGAGCCTGAGCCCTGTCCTGAGTAAGACCCGCTTTTTATAACCTAATATGAATAAAAAAACTTGCATAATATCTGTACATCTCACCGTAATTGCACAAAAACAAAGACCGTTTATTGTAAACCGGATTTTAGCATGCATTACAGGACGGTCCGTACGGGCGACTTCCTAGGAAGTCGCTCCACAAACAACAAAGTAGCTAAAGTCGAACGTAAGCGCAAAGATGTAGAATGTGAACATAACAGAGAAGATAGCCACGGGCAATCCAGCCGTTACCCTCAAACGCCAGGCTCCGCTTGCCAACACTGGCAATGCTATACCTCGGCCCATGAAGTGCTTTTCTATTGGCAGTATTGGTGCTGCGATACTACTGCTTCCATCATGGCCTGTCTGTTGCCTATACGTAATCTGCCTCGAGTTCCCTGCCTATTTGAATGTAATATATATTGCCCGGTTGGATGCCTCTATTGCAGTACATATGTTTTATCAAGAGGGATTGATCTACTAATCTGCTATTACTAGACTAGTGGATCGTTCTGCGTGTTATTAAGGATTTGTCTTATCTGTAAATAAAGAGTCTTATCTGCCTGTTGCCATCTTCTGTCGTTAGGGAACATTATTTTTCGCAATTTATTAACCCAAGGGATTAAAGGCTTGTAGTAGTCTATAAAATATCCGTCCGCGTTATAAATAAAATCTCTGTCATTATTAATCACGGCTTTCTTTAGATCTGCTAATGTTATTGTGTTTACTTTATTCTAACGTACTTAATAAGCATGCCGATTACTAAAACGCGTCCAAACATACCTTCAATTTCATAATAAGATTCTTCCACCATTTATCATGGCATTAATTCAAAACGAAAGCCAATTACTTTTAGCTATCCAAGCTATTGAAAAAGACCCTAAGCTTAGCATTCGCGCCGCTCACCGAATTTATGCTATACCTTACACAACATTATATGATCGAATTCATGGCCGTACATCTCGAAGCGATTTCATTCCCAAATCTCGAAAACTTACAAACTTAGAGGAATTGACTATAGTCCAGTATATATTGGACTTGGATGCTCGTGCATTTCCTCCCAGGTTGGCTGGTGTGGAAGATATGGCCAATCGACTACTCCACGATCGCGATGCGCCGCCCGTTGGTAAGCGGTGGGCTTCGAACTTTGTAAAGCGAAAACCAGAGCTCCAGACGCGTTTTAATCGCAAATACGATTACCAAAGGGCCTAATGTGAAGATCCGGACGCGTTAAACGCGTGGTTTCAACTTATACGGAATACAATCGCTAAATACGGCATCGATGATGCGGATATCTACAACTTTGACGAGACAGGGCGGTCCCCCCGTTTATTATTGTTGCTGGCAAATACCACTTGTCTTCTTGGTACGAAAATAGCCAATTACCAAAGGATTGGTGTATTGCTGTTAGTGATAATGGTTGGACAACAAATGAGCGAGGCCAGGAATGGATTCAGCACTTTGTGAGGGGTACAGAACGCGGGGGAGCAAGTAGCAGATTTGGCGCAGATATAGCGCCTTAGTTATACAGTAGAGTTCAGGTTCTAGCTCCACCATGAAATTGCTAAGCGCATCCGCGTAGATCACGGGGAATAGCTTTAATGCATTGGTAAATACGTAATTGTAGCTTTCTGTTACGAAACGAGGAACAACCGGCCCATAAAGGCGACCCTAGCAAATCCTCCTTCTTTCGGACATTCTCTCCACTCTGGGAGACGGTCACGTGACCGGCTCAAGGAGACTCAATCACTGTAAGGTGAGCCAGGGTCTTGAGCCACCATCTGGCTCAAGGACACTCAACCCCCACTCTCATACAAATCATCATTGAGCTCAAGAATGAATCTTCAGTACCTCGGAATCACTCCTAGTATATAACCTACATAGACTTCCTGTATCTAGCCACTCTTTCTTTGTTCCTTAGCTATCAACTTCATATCAATACATTCGCTATTGGATCACTATTCAGACTTCTATCTCTGCATAGTGATGAGAGTCCTTTAAACCTCCCTAACGGACACCTGTCTAGGACTTAGTTGTTACCTGCAAATGAAGATCCCCTGACGTACTGCCTCTACCTCTCAGGTGATGTAGAGCAGGTCCGTTACACTTTCTGCAGTGCGTGTACTATTTGGTGCTCCATATGTGGGTGGTCAACACGTGAATTTGGTGAATGGACAGATCATGAGGCAGAAGACTTAGCAAAAGATAGAGGATAATCGTAGACTGAAACACACTGCTACCACACCTCATCATGTTAGAAAATCTCACACCGTCCCACTTCTTCCAATTTACAGAGTCGATGAAGCCTTCCCACTCCAACTCTTTCATACCCTTGCTGCAATGTTCTCGGTGTGGTGAACATGACCAGATAATCTAAGCCATCAGGATGTGAACGATATTTCGCGAGCACTGCCGCATGCGGTACTGCGGAAGACACCGTCTCCTCACACTCGTTATCGAGGCGGAGCCAACCTCTCTTCTCCCCATTCGAGTTTTGGAGATCGTATAGCATGTTTCTACTGTCTACTGCAACGAAACGCATATCGGGGTCCACAATTTGCCAGATTGTGGTGCTCACACTTTGATCGTTGATGTCTAAGTCTCTGGTTGCATTGAGTTGATTAAACTCAACGTGCGGGAACTCGATAGCCCCCTCATAAGCCATCCAAGACCACGAAGGTACGCGGTGTTGAGGACTATAACTAATCCTTTTAGTTGTCTGTCCAGATGATCGTTGCCAGAGGAGGGCCCTATGCTTATACCACTCGATGATTCCGTAGGTAACCTGGCAGGGTAACGCTTTACTGACTCGAGCCATTAGTCCCGATATGGCGATGGCTCTATCCGATGGCTCCGTAAGACCGCGCCGGGTATAATTCTCTACCAGAGACTGAAGGAAATCCCAGGTGGCGCTATAGCCTGAGAACCGGAGTCGACTTGGAAACTTAGGATCAAGCTCAAAATGTTTAGTAGTCATGTTTTGACTATAGGAAAGATGATGGTTAGTTGGCGGCTCGGATATATTTTTAATCCTACTCACCTTTTTAAAAAGATATTGTCACCTGCGTATATACCTTCCCCACGCTCACCGTACAGTTGAGTGTCAGCGAAATGAATTATGCGTGATGAGAGAAGTCTCTCTTGCATTACCCAAGCCCTTTTATTAAGAACGGCAGATCCGACATCTTCGTCAAAGTCTGCCAAATTTGGCGAGACATAAAAGCATCGTTCTGATGCATCGCGGATGTAGATACTCTCATTGCGAACAGGTTCTTTCCAGAAGCCATAATGAGCATCCGGTGCCGATGTTGCGGCTATTGTGCAATACGCAGAAGCAAAGACCTGATCCATCTTCCCAGACTCTGTCTCCCAATCACCGCTTGGGCCCTGGATTATGCATATTGAGTCGATCCAAAGATACGATATTCCAAGCTGCCGGGTTACGTGGACAGCATCGCGGAAGGTTTTAGGAAGCTCGGATAGTTTGAATCCCTCTTGGCGTAACGTAACGTTTTCTCGTACGGTGCACCATGGTAGCCTTTCACCATTATCCGATTGGCCCCAACAATGAGACAAGACAAGATATTGATATGTATCTCTCACTTTTGGGATATCAAGACGAAGGTGCCCAGTATCTTCGGACGCATTCACATTGATGAGTCGTGTCGGCAGGGTGTGTTTTCGGGCTCGTTGTGCACATCCATGCTCATGGTCACAATTCTGAAGCCAGGAGCGCAGTGGTGCGAGAGTGGTTTGAGGTCCATGCAAGAGTCTGCGATAGAAGCCTTGCAATTTTGAAATGATCATCCATATCTTTGAACTCTTTTGGGAGCCTAAGTGATGCAAGTGGTTACGTCAGCCAGTGTTAGAAACAAATGAAGAAAAGACTCACACTCATATATCCGTAAAACGGCACGTCCACTGGGCTGTACGGTTATTACCGAATTGGAATTTTGGATTGTATTAACCAAGTTCGCATCCACCATGTCGGTGACATGTTTCAAGATCATGACGCAAAGAGGGCATTTTCGGCATTTTCGTGCGCTGTCTCTGAGATCTGATAAAGGAAGGGACTGGTCATCGAGTATGAGGCGCTCACACGTGGCACACGGATAATTTAAGGGTAAAGAGTCTCGTTTAGGGGCAGCATCATCATTAGGAGGCCAACCAGACGCATAAAAGCGCACCCAGGAATCGTACTAGATCAGGATTAGAATTTGTAGCAAAACAGTGAAATCCATCTAGAGCTTTAACAAGTCTTGATTATTCGGTAATCACTTACATCCTATCCCGCCAGACGCCAGCATATCAGTCGATATCACATACCTCTCGGTCGTTTGGTAATCACTTACTCGCTATCCCGCCAGACGCCAGCATATCAGTCGATATCACACACTTCTCGGTTGTTTAATAATCACTTACTCGCTATCCCGCCAGACGCTAGTATATCAGTCGATATTACACACCTCTCAGTTGTTCGGTAATTACTTACAAGCTATCCCGCCAGACGCCAGTATATCAGTCGATATTACATACCTCTCGGTCGTTTGGTAATCACTTACAAACTATCCCGCCAAACGCCAGCATATCAGTCGATATTACACACTTCTCGGTCGTTCAATAATCACTTACATACTATCCCGCTAGACGCCAGCATATCAATCAATATCACACACTTCTCGGTCGTTTAGTAATCACTTACTCGCTATCCCGCCAAACGCCAGTATATCAGTCGATATTACATACTTCTCGGTCGTTTAATAATCACTTACTTCCTATCCTGCCAGACGCCAGCATATCAGTCAATATCATACACTTCTCAGTTGTTTAATAATCACTTACAAGCTATCCCGCCAAACGCCAGGACGTTAATAAAGGTCACACATCTCTCAATCGCCTAACAAACACCTACTTCCTGCACCAAGACAAATCGTACGTCAGCCTGCGTCTTCTACAACGGTAATGTTGCCGAAAGTGATTATACAACCACTAGCGTGAAATAAAACCTACGTTCTACACACACGCTTCTTGTTAGCTCTACCATATGTTTTATTTAGCACTCTAGGCATACCTCAAATATCTCGTGTGGTATTTCCATATTGAATAAGGTTGCTGAATCGTTAACTTTACCGATTATATAGGGTTCTTAGTCGTTCTGTCATGCACTATAGAATCGATGATTTCAGGTTGAGATGGAGCGAAGTGGGGATTGATGGTGGCGAGTCTGCTTTTGTAGAAAGCGGGGAAATTTTGTTTTGCGGCTATGCTATTGTGGCTCATGTTAGTCCAGCCTCATTAGTTATAGTAGAGTGTTCCCTGCTTCCGTTGAATCAGTACCTCCCAGTAGCCTACAGCCACCCAACACAGGGCAATCCACGCTCTCGACCGTGAGCACACTCAGACCTCACCACTGCTCATCCCAAGAGCTCCAAGAGCTCTAATCCAGCAACCACCACAACCTTCCATTTCCGTTTCGTTATCGAGATCCCAACATTCTTTTGCCCCCCGTTTCCGGCCGCAGGTTCCGCCGCGACACGTGCGACATAATAACAACAACAACAACAACAACAACAACAACAACAACATTCCGACCACCCGAAGCGAAGCGCTGTGCGATCAATTATAGAGGAGGACCGTCTCTGGAAGTTCAGCAAGCCGGCCTGGCTCAACAGCGCCGGAGCTCTGGTGCGTATTTCTTTCTCTCTCTCTTTCTTCCCTCGCCCATGGTGCTGCCTCATCGACCCTCCTCCCTGCATTCCCTCCAGGTCTCTCTTGCCGTCACCATCAGGCCACTAAGCCAAACCAGAAACCAGAACAGAACAGAACAGCCAAGCTGACCTCGCGGACGTCTCTTCCCGAAACCACAGTTCTCGCTCGCCTTCTACGTCCTCATCGACTCGGCCGTGTGGTCCAAGTCGCCGCTAACTGACCAGGGGTTTATCAGAAATTATATACCCATTGCCATTGCCCCCAAGCACTGGGCACTTGCACTGGCTGGATGGACCCACTCGGCTCCGATTGCAGTGGTGTGTTCCGACGGTACGTACCTAGGACCTAAAGAAAGAGTGCGTCTTGCAAGGTGCGAAAATGAAGGAGACTTATGGGGGGTGCAAGGGAGGCAAGCAGCAAACCTTCAACTTGTGATGTGCAAACTTGCTATTCTGTATTCTTATGGCCTGAATGAAGGTTTACCTAGCTAGCTTCAAGTAATAAATGCCCAATGAATGATCTATCACCTAAGGTCGAAACATATCTGATGCAATAACTAGGTAGATACGATGAGGGAGGATCGAAGTGCTACTAGTCTCGCTTTCCGAAGAGGCTGATCCCGAGGCCACGGTAGAACCCCCTCCAGCCCTCGGCCTGCCAGAGTTGCGCGGCGCCCGCCCACTTGCTAGGGTAGGCGCCGGCCGCGCCGCGGTTGGAAGACAGCATGCGCGTCTTCAGGACCCAGATGGGGTTGGTGATGACCTGGGTGCAGAGGCCGGCGACGCCCGAGGCGACAAAGTAATCCTGCGGGGTCAACGGCGGCGCAGCAGTAACGTTGCCATCATCGTCATCATCGTCAGCGCTACCGGGTACTGCTGCTTCTGCTGCTGCCCGCGCGCGGCCGCCTCTCTTGAGAGCCTGGATGGCGCTCTCGGCGCGTGCCTTGAAGAAGAAGAACGAGGCCCAGCTCGAGGCGTTCCCGAGCAGGTTCGGCGTCAGACCCCGGTACAGGGCGGCGAGGGGATGCGGCGTGCTCGCCACCAGGCCGCGGAGCACCGAGATGGTTGTCAGGGACTGGGCGGTTGGGCCATGGCTTCGGTGGACTTGCTTCCAGCGTCAGTAAAGGAGTATGAGATGCGAATACTACAACGCTTTTCGTAGTGTGGTGTGGTGCGGTGCGCGGTGTGCTGTGTGCTGTGTTGGCGCATGAACAAGGGAGGACTAATGACATACTTTGCATGCGTGTCTTGACGATGTCCAGGGGATGCACGACCAGGGTGGCGACGGAGCCGGCGGTCAGGCCGGCAATGGACTCGACGATGGCGGGAGCGAGACCCGCATCGTGGCGTGTTGGCATAAGGATGGGCTGTGGTAACGAAGGTGGGAGAGAATGAGATTACATCGTGTGTCTGAATGTAAACGTTGGGTTCTTCGGCACCACCTCAAATATCTACCTACAGTAAGGCCGTAACATCATTGAATCTTGGCCCCTTAGGTCCGAGGTCCCCTCCCCCCGGAGATTTTGCTTACGGGGTTTGTTACGGGCACCGGGACCCACTCGAACCGCATGCACAGCGTGCGATAAGATCCAGTGGCATCTGCGGTACCACGTAGGTGTCAGTCAGTACCCAGCTTTTTGGTGTGGCCAATATAAACATATCAGATTTAATATGCGCTATTATATTAGAAAATTAATAGCTATGAATTATCTATAAGATTAACTCTGCTGGGAAGCCATTTAGATCTATATTTAAACATACAAAATTGTTTGTATAAGTGTTGGATATAACGATATGACTTAGATTAGGAGTTCTATCTTTATATGGGGTGAGCTAAGAATACTGCGCCACCCTAGTACCCACTAGAGCAACACTAGTAATAGATACCTAGCTATAGAGAAGACTTTTCTTTTTAATAATAATAATAATAAAACAATTAACTCGAATCTAATAATTAAAAGTCTTATTGCTGTCCTTTTATAGTAACGCAGAATTATTAAGAAAATTATTAAAATATATACATATTTAATAGCGATTCTCTCTATACTACGCGACTTAGAGAAATCGGACTAGACCGCTGTCCTTTATAAAGCGAAGGATTAGCTAGAATAGAATTATAAATTCTATTTAAAAGCTAATACGTTAGGCCTCCTCCTATATATTAAGGAAAAGACCCCTGTAATAATTCGATTAGAGATTCTGAATATCGCCCGTAAAAAGTACGAAAAAAAACGAATAATAATTAAACCGAGTTAAACTATTAAAGCCTATAATAGAAACAAAAACGCTAATATTAATAAAAAAACCATTTAATATAAGCGAAATAACGTTTACTAAATACTATTCAACCTTATTACTATTAGTAAAACTATTTATAATATAAATAATAGTTTTTATAATCAGATATAGAAAATATATAAAAAAAAAGTATCAGCCCTTAAAAAGCTAAAGAATTATATATTTAAAACTATAGCTAATTATTATAAAATTACCTATTATTAATCTAAATATTTTATATAGGAATAGTATAAGAATATTAAATTATAATATAAAAAAGTATCTATAGATAAAAAAAAAAGCCTAATAGATCTATAAAGCGGTACTTTAACTACTAAAAAACTCTAGGAATACTTTTAAGTAGATTTTTACTTAAGAGATTGTTTTTATTAGAATAGAGTAGTAAAAAGTCCCTAAAACTCAGAGTGTTAGTTTATAGGCGTTAGACTTTTTAGAAGCCATATTAAAAGCATTTTTTATTTAGTTAAATATTTATACAATTACTAAAAATAACGTAATTAAAAACAGAACTCTTAAATTTTGCGATCTAGCTAATAATTTTAAGAAATGTTACAAACCAATAAGGGCCAACCAGTCGGGAAGGCCTAGTGCAGCTACTAAACCAGATATAATGCGGAATAGTGGAGCACGTATGGACGATATATAAATAAACTATATAAGGGTTTACTAGGGAGCTTTGTTCGCTCTATAGAGCAAAGAGAGCCGCTCTAATAGCTCTATAGAGCAGATAAAGCTCGAGCTCTATAAGCTCTATAGAGCATACAGAATATAGGCATTTATATAAAGGAAAGAAATACTATATAGCTTTAATAGTATTCCTATATATCTAGTCTTTTTTTATTTTACTATTTAATTTAAATATACTAATAGTTTTTAAAATAGGAGTAACTTTTTAATAATTTAGTAAACGATATTTTACATTGTTTAGTAATCTTTTATTATAAGTTTAGCCCTTATTCTTAGGAATATAAACTTATTAAAACCCCTACTCTATTTTATATTTAGT